>CM069414.1:138977469-139422469 GCA_035609135.1 Eleutherodactylus coqui
GGAGATAGATATAGATAATACCCCACACATCGTGCTGTACTTAGTAACTTTATTCACATTTGGTATTGCAGCACACAGATCTGATATTTTGCACATTACAGGTGTATTTACTAAATAAACTAAAGCAAACATGAAACACTGGAAATGACTGACAGAATGGAAGCCATACATACAAATGCTGCGGAGCCACAGCTTTAATGTCACATTTCCTTTATAAATGCAGTAATAAGAGAAATCCTCCTAAAGGGTAAGATCACACAGGCCGGCCGCTCACGACCGGGTTTGAGTCCGCATGCTGGAGCCCACAGCAGAATCCGGCTCTGACCGTGGACAGCGACCCCACGTACCTTCCCTTTTCTGTATTGTGCATGACAACAGACACTCGCTGTCGGTCATGCAGATGACCGCGGACGCTCGCTGTCGGTCATGCAGATGACCGCGGACGCTCACTGTCGGTCATGCAGATGACCGCGGACGCTTTCTGTCGGTGATGCAGATGACTGCGGACGCTCGCTGTCGGTCATGCAGATGACTGCGGACGCTTTCTGTCAGTCATGCAGATAACCGCGGACGCTTTCTGTCAGTCATGCAGATGACCGCGGACGCTCGCTGTCGGTCATGCAGATGACTGCGGTCGCTCACTGTCGGTCATGCAGATGACCGCGGACGCTCGCTGTCGGTCATGCAGATAACCGCGGACGCTTTCTGTCAGTCATGCAGATGACTGCGGACGCTCGCTGTCGGTCATGCAGATGACTGCGGACGCTCGCTGTCGGTCATGCAGATAACCGCGGACGCTTTCTGTCAGTCATGCAGATGACTGCAGACGCTCGCTGTCGGTCATGCAGATAACCGCGGACGCTTTCTGTCAGTCATGCAGATGACCGCGGACGCTCGCTGTCGGTCATGCAGATGACCGCGGACGCTCGCTGTCGGTCATGCAGATAACCGCGGACGCTCGCTGTCGGTCATGCAGATAACTGCGGACGCTCACTGTCGGTCATGCAGATGACCGCGGACGCTTTCTGTCGGTCATGCAGATGACTGCGGACGCTCACTGTCGGTCATGCAGATGACCGCGGACGCTCACTGTCGGTCATGCAGATGACCGCGGACGCTTTCTGTCGGTCATGCAGATGACCGCGGACGCTTACTGTCGGTCATGCAGATGACCGCGGACGCTCACTGTCGGTCATGCAGATGACCATGGACGCTTTCTGTCGGTCATGGAGATGACTGCGGACGCTCGCTGTCGGTCATGCAGATGACCGCGGACGCTTTCTGTCGGTCATGCAGATGACCGCGGATGCTCACTGTCGGTCATGCAGATGACCGCGGACGCTCACTGTCGGTCATGCAGATGACTGCGGACGCTCACTGTCGGTCATGCAGATGACTGCGGACGCTTTCTGTCGGTCATGCAGATGACCGCGGACGCTCGCTGTCAGTCATGCAGATGACCGCGGACGCTCGCTGTCAGTCATGCAGATGACCGCGGACGCTTTCTGTCGGTCATGCAGATGACCGTGGACGCTCACTGTCGGTCATGCAGATGACCGCGGACGCTTTCTGTCGGTCATGCAGATGACCGCGGACGCTCGCTGTTGGTGATGCAGATGACTGCGGACGCTCGCTGTCGGTCATGCAGATGACTGCGGACGCTCGCTGTCGGTCATGCAGAGTACACTTTTTTTCTTTTTTCAAATCTTAGTTTTTCCACGCCGTCACTAACAATGTCAGTTGCAGACGGGCCGCGGCTCAGACGGCTTCCATTGACTTCAATGGAAGCTGTCTACGTGGTTTCTGCAGAAAGATAGAACATGCTGCGATATTAAACCCATTCGCGAAATGGATGCGGCTATGTGTATACTGCGGATCGTCCACCGTGGGGTCGTTCGCAGATTCCTGCAATTCCAATCCGGCCATGTGCCACTGTACATCTGCACCATAATCCACGTCCCGAGCTCGGGGTGCGTTCCCACCAGCAGTTCACGCGTTGCGATGGGTGACTTCCGTGGGGATTGTCCTTGGCCTTTCCACAACAGATATATGATGCGGATTTGAAGATCCGCGGCCGGACTATCCCCCACTGCAGATTGGTTTCTGAGTGAATGGGGATTGTTAACCCCCCATGTACATTGCACTGTGCGGACTTGTGGCTGACATTCGGCTGCGTGGGAACGCGCCCAACAGGATGGTCCAGGATTAGTTAAAGAATATTCTCTTTTTTTTCTGGGAGCAGCGCCGCTTGTGTCCATGGGCCGTGTGCGGGATTACAGCTCATCGCGGCTGAAGGACATGCGCTGAAATAATGGACCGAGCCGCGGGCACAAGCCGTGTTGTTTCTGGAAAAGCAGACCCATTGTACTAATCCTGGACATCCCTCCCCACAATCGTCACATGCAACCCTCCTAACATGAGGGCAGCCAAGGTGAACTGCTGATCGCCATCAATCCTGCTTCTCAGATCCCAAACAAATAGTGGATCTTAACAAGATAGGTTGCTTTGGGCTGCTTATGTTTCCTGCTGCGGCCACTACAGGCGAAGTGTAGTATTACATGCAGCCATTTAAATAAATGGCAACCCTTAGAGGTCCGAGTCCAGCAGAGTAAGGCCAGACCCCAGATCCTCTGCCTTGTGTCTACCCCTCCAGCACTGCAGTGAAACATTAGAGGGAAACTGATGCCAGAAGTGATCCTATAGTTTTCTGGCAATGACCAGACATCAAATAGGTGCCAAAAGTGCACCAACATGGCATCAGTTTAGTCCAGCTCCAGCATGAAAACACCGGTCAGACACAGCTGATAGCTGGGAACCAAGTCTATGAGCTGCTGTTTCCATAAGTGGATGAAATTCTCAGTAGCAGCCAACAGAATTGTGAATGCAGCTCTGGAGTATAATCCAAGCTGTAACTTAGGATCAGTAGACGTAATGCAATGTAGTTATTGCTCTTCTCCTGTGGATTAATTCTATTTGATGGTTAATCATTGCTATTGCATTCTAGATCCATAGCCTTCTCACCAGCCATCGGCATGCTGTTATTTTGGGCTCTAACTCTTCGGAGGACACCTCACTGTCCGATGCAGAATCCGAAGGATTTTGAACACTGCTGTGGTTTCCCCGCCACCCTTTCATCAGGTAACGTCTGTGGAGGGATGTTACACGGAGTACAGAGCATTGACTGATACAATGGGTTCAGATAAAATAGAGGATATTGTAATAGACTCTACGGGAAAGTTTAACGGCACTTGGACTGGAATTGTAAAGTTGGCACCAAACTGGTGTAATTCTGTCAACTCAGTCATTAGATCAGACTGGTTGCTATGGATAAAATGCCTTATCTCCTGAAGTAAGGGAGAACTTGTGAAATCAGACGGAATTGGCAAGTCTCCCACTAAGACTGACAGCCACCACCAAGGACAGCTAGCTGCATATGGATTTATTTTGCTCTAATTGCCTTAAAGGGATTTTCTGGGACTCCAATATTGATGAGCTATCCTTGGTAGGGATGTGCCCCTCAGGGCCGCTGCCAATCAGCTGTTTGAAGAGATGTTGGTGGTTGGATGACCCCCGCGGCCTCTTCTCCAACTAGTGATGTCATATTCATTTGTCATATGGCCTGGGAGCCGCTTAGTCCCATTCAAGTAAATGGGATTGAGCTGCTATACTTCACACCGCCACTACGAAATGTACGGTACTGTGCCTGGTCTGCAGTAAAGAGCGCAGTGCTGACCTAGGCGCCACGGCCATGTCACCGATCTGATATTGATGACTTATCCCAAGGATAGCTCATGAGTGTTGGAGTCCTGTAAGACCCTTTTAGGGGTTTATCATCTTATTTTTGGCTGTGTTCACACAAAGTCCAATGTGGATTCAAGTGAAACTCCATGGCAGAAATGTATGTGGTTGCTATGAATGTCTGACGTAGGTTTTCACCTGTTTAAGCACACAGATTTAGCCTCGTCAATGGCGCGGCTTCCACGTCGAGTATCCGCAGCCCTTTGTAACAGAAGGCATAAGGACTGCAGGCAAACAGCCATTCATGGTGCACAGAGCGTGCCATATATAGGAATGAATGGGGACAATGCATGTGTATACTGTGATAGTACTAGGTCTGGGAACTGCTATTAATGCAATTCATTTAAAGAAGATCCCCGGCCAAAGTTTGATTTCTATTACTTCCAGAGATATAACATGATCACTTTGGTTTTGGCAGCGTGTTTTACTAAAGTGACAACAGGAAGCAATAGCGGATGTCGCCTTGAATGCGCTTCAAGACCAACCTCTCATTTTGCCCGTTTGTTCTTTCTATTAACAAGCTTATGTCTTGATGTCACTTTAACACAAATGGTCATCATATCCTCCATAGAAACTGCCAACATCCCAGTAATGGAAGCCATTCTCACATTCCACTACATGTTATACAGTGTTACATCCATACGGCAAAAGACAAATCTAATCAGTTCACATCAGGGCCTTGTGTCGTATGTTCGGAGGCAGCTTGTCGAATGCAATGTTCCAGCCCACAGACTGCTGGCCGGTGTCCGAGTCCTGATGGCCGATTCTCTGCAAGTAGGGAAGAGAAAAAAAGGGAAATTCATGTGGAGGATTGCAATGATATTGGGAGATAAGCAGAGCTGGAGATGAAAAACTCACAGCATATACAGTAGCAGCAAAGCCTGGGGAGTCCCAGAGCAAAATCTGCAGGTACCACAAGTGTCTTGTGTTGTGGATTCACTGTGGATGATACCACGCTGCAGAAATCCCCCCTGTGGCCACACCTTTAACGTGAAGCGCCACCTTCATTTACTCTAGCGTTTTGTGACATATCCTCATTATTTGTTTCTAATTTTACTGTTTAAGCTAATATTTACTTGTGCAATGTAAAGAACATTCCTGCTGCTACCTGGAAACTGTCAACAAGCTGCCTGCACACGGCGGAGCTGGATGCCGCATGCGGCATCCCACAGGACAATCCAGCCCTGACCGCGGCCGGCGACCCTGCGTACCTGTAGTCATGGATGGATGGTCTGGACGGCTCGCCGTCGGACATGCGCAGTGCAGATTTTCCTGTGCCATCGCTAGGCAATGATGCTGGTCCCGTGACCTTTCCGTAATGTTAATTTTTGTCTTCAATGGAAGCTGTCTGAGTGGAATCCGCTCAAAAATAGAGCATGCTGCAGTTGTTTCTCGCAATTGATTTCCACTCGTGAAGAATGCTATAGGAGGTATTTGCTGCAGAACCCGGAGGCAGATGCCCTCTCTGGATTCCGCAATGTAAATCTGGTTGTGTGCAGCCGGCCTTTGTCTAATTATCACATTACAGTAGTGCTGTCAGGATTCCTTTCTGAGGGAAGTGGAGGACAGAGTGGGCAATGCGGAGTTTGGGGGTATATCCTTGTCTTTGATTAAATTCAGTATTTCAATGTAGAAAGCTGTTTAATTGTAGCCAGGACTTATATATATATATATATAGAAAGCCTGTGACTTCTGCTTCCCTTACCCACTTTTGGATAAAGACTGCTGACCCTGCTTCCTCTGCCAACTCATAGAGAAAGCCTGGGAGTCCTGCTCCCCCACTGATTTACAACCCCAATTTAAAAAAGTTGGGATGCTATGTAAAATGTGAGAACACAGAACTAGAGAAGAGCGAGTAGTGCCTTAGCCAAGTATCCTCCGGCTCGTCTCTACACAGAACATATCAAAGGGGGAAAGTGAGACGTTTTTCAATTTCATTTATAAAAATGAATTCATTTAGCAATTGATGGCAGCAGCACATCTCACAAAAGTGGGACAGGCGTAACGAAAGGCTGGACAAGTCAGTGGTACTAATGAAAAACAGCTGGAGGGTCAGTTGTCTACTATGTTACACGACTGTGTATAAAAAGAGCATGGTAGCATGGCAGAGTCTCAGAAGCAGAGATGGTCGGAGGTTCACCAGTCTGTGAAAAACTGCATCTAAAAGTTGTGGAACAATTTCAGAAAAAAAGTTTCCTTGAGGCAAAATCATGAAGACTTTGAATATCCCAGCATCCTCAGTATAAAATATATCAAAAGATTCAGAGAATCCTGAAAAATTCATGTGCACAAGGGGCAAGGCTAATGATCAATATCGGGTCCTTGAAATCAACAGGCTGTCAGGTCGCACTGCATTGAAAACAGCCGTGATTCTGTAATGTGCTCAGGAATACTTCCAGAAATCATTGTCTGTGAACACTGCTCACGGGGAATCCACAAATGTAAGTTAAAGCTGCATCATGCAAAGAAGAAGCCACATATCAACACAATCCAGGGATGCCGGCGTCTTCTCTGGGCCAAAGCTCATTTAAAATAGACTGAGGAAAAATGGAAAACTATTCCGAGGTCAGATGAGTCAAAATTAGAAATTGTTTTTGGAAACCACGGATGCCGTGTCCTGCAGATTCAAGAGGAGAGGGACCATCTGACTTATCAGTGCACAGTTCAAAAGCCTGCATCACTGATCGTATGGGGTTGCATTAGCGCCTATGGCATGGGCATCTTACACATCTTGTAAAGCACTATCAATGCCGAGCAGTATATAGAGGTTTTAGTATAACAGATTCTCCCATCCAGACAACGACTCTTTCAGGGAACACTTTGCATATTTCAGCAGGACGATGCTAAACCCCATCCTGCATCCATCACAGCAGCATGGCATTGCAGAAGAAGAGTCCGGGCGCTGAACCGGCCGCCTGCCGGCCAGAGCTTTCACCAGCAGAAAACAATTTGAGCACTATGAAACAAAAAATCCGGCAAAGACGACCGAGGAACGTGGAGCGGCTAGAATCCCACATCAGACAAGAATGGGACGACGTTCCTCTCCCAAGACTCCAGCCATTGTCTCCTCACTTCCCAGACATGCTGCACAGTGGCAGACATGGGCCCGGCCAGCGTCCCTGAGATGTGTTGCTGCCATCAGTTTCTAAATAAGTGATTTTTAAAAAAATGAAATAGCAAAATGTTTCCCTTTCAGCTTCTGTTCTGTTCGATGTTGAATAAAATATACTTATGTGAGATTTCCAAAGCTTTGCATTCGTTTTTTTCTTTACATTAAGTTACATTTTACACAGTATTCCAACTTTTTTGGAATTGGGACTGCACTTATCATTGCTACGATCCTTCACCCCCATAGAGCTTGTGTCGGTCAGCTGTCCCTCTCCCCGTTCCCACTGGGTGATATACAAATGCTTGTTTGCCTGATCATCAGGCTGTATAAAGGGTTAACAATCAACTGAGAAACAGCCATGCCCGGTAATTTGGCTGTGCAAGAGGGCCCTAAGTGCTTTCTAAGACCAAGAGGATCTTATTAAATATCAGAAGATCATCTTGACTGCTTTCAATGGGCATGCTGGTATAAGGTCATAGCCATCCTGAGTATTTCCTAGCACTTCCAATCACATCCACGTTGGTAAATTTGTTCATTTAGCTAAATCCTGTTCTAGATTATTCTTACCAGAATCTATGATTGAACATTGTTACAGATCACATGGCTGGAAGTGTGCAGAAGTAATCAGTATCACTGTGCATTGCAACATGCTATCGTTTGGGCAGGTACGTACCATGCATGTCCCTTTCTTTCTTCTTGCAGTCAGCCATATTGTTGAACTATCTTTGGGTGACGGATGTGAAGTTGCTCGTCTGTTTCCAGAGGTTGCTTGATGTTTCTCTGCTGGGCTTCCAAGTCACAGGCTCCTTGTCTTGCAGTAAAGCTTGCTGTAGATATGATTGTAATCACAGTAGATCTATGATGTACAACTCTGCTACTCCAATGTAGTTGGCTCTGCTGCAGCGCCACAAAAGCATAGTGATGCGGCAGACTCTTGTCGGCCATGCTCTCTGTCAAGAACATATTTGGGCTTCTGCTTATAGAATTATTCATTATAGAGTCATTGGATTAATATGGACACCATAGGGGGGGGGGGGGACCTCCAATGAGCCAGGAAGCTGCTAAGAGTCAATAGTCAGAGTGTAATACATATACAGCATGAAGTCCAGCCTGACCATGTAGTTGGGACTTACAGGGATCCTGAGAAGACCGCCTCCTGATTCTGCCCCTTGTTAGAGAGCAGAGGCATACAGAAAAAACATCATATGGCCCTATAGCAAAAGTCCCAATGGCCCCATGTTGCAGTCAGGACTCTGCTAAATGTACAGTGCTGTGCAAGGTTTTAGGTTGGTTTGAAATAAATGCTGCAAAGTACGAATTTTTGAACAATAGAAGGCGTCTTATTAGTTCCAAATTTTATTCTGCAGCAAGATAACAACCCCAATAATGCAGCCAATGTCATTAAGAACTCGGCGTAAGTAAGAACAAGGAGTCCTGGAAGTGATGATAAGGCCCTGCAAAGCCTTCGTCTCAGCATAATCTAATCTGTCTGGGACTATGTGAACAGACAGAAGGATTTGAGCGAGCCGACATCCACAGAAGATCTGTGGTTAGTTCTCCAAGATGTCTGGAACAACCTCCCTGACGAGTTCCTTCAAAAATTGTGTGCAAATATACCTAGAACTGATGCAGTTGTGAAGGCAGAGGGCGCTCACACCAAATCCGGATGTGATTTAGATTTCTCTTTTATTCATTCACTTTGCATTTTGTTAATTGACAAAAGTAAACTATTAACACTTCTATTTCTGAAAGCCTTCTGACTTTGCAGCATTTTCTCCACACCTGCCTAAGGCTGCCTGCAGACGAGCGGGTCGGATCCGGCGGCGAGAATTCTCGCCGCGGGACCCGACCCGAGCGCCTGCAGGGATGAGCGCGTACTCACCCGCACCCGGCGGCCCCGGCTCTTTCATGTGCCAGCTGCCGGGCAGCCGGCGCATGTGCAGACCGGAGCCGCCGGCTGCGTGAGTGACGTTTCTGTGCGAGGCTCTGCGAGCCCCGCACAAAAATAGGACATGCCGCGGTTTGTTTGCCGCGCGACATTTCGCGTGGCTAAACCGCGGCCGTCTGCATAGGATTGCTAACGCAATCCTATGCAGGCTTTGAGCGGCGGAAATCCCGCGGGAAATCCGCTCGTCTGCAGGCGGCCTTTGCTGAGTACCGGACATTGTTGTAATTACTGTACATGGATTCACTAACTTTACAGGGTCAGAGCTCCAGTTTTCTTGTTTGCAGTTCATTTTTTCATTTCCCATCACACAGCTATTGACTTAAAGGGGCGGTGGCAAGTTTAACGCATCCACTATGAACAGAATAGGGAATAGGGATCTGCTCCGAACATGAAAATGAGGGTGGTGGCCAAGCATGAACAGAGTGGTGGCCAAGCATGTGTGCTACCGATCTATTCCAATCTATGGGGCTGCTGGAAATAGCTGAGTACAGCTCTCCTCTATCGGCGTCGGTCCCATAGGGATTAGTGGAGCAGCAATGCACTAGTCCATTAGTCAGAATCCCACTGATCACTAATCCCTTCCCCACTAGGGGGAGCTGTTTATGGGTTTATTTGGTCTGTATTTAACTCAATAGTAGCTGTAAGAATCTGTATGTCGTGATCTCCTTCTGCAGAAAAACAGTATTAGCAGACCTGTTTTTCACTCCTATATAGGACTAATGCAACCTCCTGCCCCTATAGACATCGCCACTGTTATTGCCTGGACATATTACTTTGAGGGACTTTAAAGAATTAAACATGCCATCATAAAGAAGATATGACCCATCTTAAAGGGGCTGTGCCAAGTTATAAACTTATCTCCTAACCATGGGATAACTTTCTAATTGGTGGGAGTCTAACTGCTGAGAGCCGCACCAAGCAGGGGTCCTGGATGCCCCCGCATGCATGAAGCAGTGGTTGTGCATGTGCTTGCTGCTCCATTCATTGCAATAGGAGCACCACAAATTGTCACGTGTGAGAGTCCAGCAATTCCCAGGACTATAATTGAAGTGAATGGAGCTGCAGCGTTCTGGAGGTTGGTGTCGCTCCCAGGGGTTGGATTGGGGATAACCTCGGCTTAACCCCTTCCTAGTAGCTGAAACCCAAATGGTGGGATAGTTTTAGTCCTACCCCTAAGTGATATAAGAAGCAGCTCTTGTATCATCTTTTCAATAAGCCCGCACTCTTTCTAGTTCAGGGGTCAGTCTCCCAAAAGCCAGGACTGTAGGCAGGTATGTTACAGATGCAGTATGGGTTCAGGGTCACATGACGTTACGTTGTCATTATACGAGCACGTATGTTCCTTATGTATCCTTTACATATAGCTTAAAGCATTTTTACTACAATATCCAAGAACACCTAAAGGGAATCCCGATCTCCGTGGACATTTCCCTTCTCACAATACATGAACATGCTACAATATACAGCAGTACTGGGTATGTCAGCACACTTCAGAGCGCCCCCACCAGCTAACCATTGCCACATAGTACTGGGTGACCCACCGACCCGCATCACCTGTTATCCCCGCACTGCACGCCGTCTTAGGTCCGGCACTCTCTGCTAATCAGATTTCCTAATCTATCCTCCTAACAATCAGAGTTTGATTCTTCTTGTACCGGGCAGATTTACTTAGACCGGCGGTTCATACGGCAGTCACAAATCAAAATATCAATCTTGTTATTTGTATAGGCCAACTTATTCCACAGCGCTTTCAGATAATTTATTTATTACTCCCCACCAAGATGGGTACTTGTTTTACTGACCTCAGAAGGAGCCAACCTTGCAGTGGCTACCTGAACCACGTGGGGATTGAACGTGCAACCTTCAGGTCGTGAGCGAGAGCTTAGGACTGCATCCTGCTGCCTTAACACTCTGCACCACACGATGCCCTTTAATACATTTTCCACATCTTTGGCTATCTGTTTGCCAGAAATTGAAATCTTTGCTGTTGGCAGGTGAAGATCTGCGCTCTTATTTACCCCAGCTATATACTCCAGTGGTATAAATGAGAGTGAATCTCCATTCTGTGAAGGCCCTGCCTCTCCCGCTAAACCCGTCCGCTTTATAGAAGTTCAGAGAGAAGTGTAAAGTTGCAAAACCGCTCTTTTGCAGCGTTTCTGCACTGGTGCATTGCCGTATCGTCTCTGTTGGACTCTATGGAGGTATTCAGCCCTAATGTAGATGGATGCGTCCGCAGGTACAATAGACGGCTCGTGCGCCTTTCGGAGATCCTTATATTGGCTCTGTACAAAGGGCAGCTGTTTTCTGGCTGTGTGCCATAAATGAGATCTATGTAGCTGTGGGGACTGTTGGTAATATGGAGATGCCCAGCATTGCTCTAAGAAGGGCTGATTAACAAAGAATTCATCTACTCACAAATCCAGCAGCGCCGTGCAGCAGAGCGAGTGTCAGAAGGCACAGGTACATCTTCCTTCAGGATAGGTGGACAGTGGTTAGGTGCGCACTGCTGGGGCTTATATACGCTGAGCCCCCGGCATACTCCCATCTCCCTTCCTCTTGCTTCATTGCAGCTGTTATCTTGATCCTAAAATGATGTTCTGGGGATGATTACAGGGTGCAGTAAGCGCGTATCAATGTCCTGTGTGTAGAAAATAGGATTACGGGTGTATGGTGATAATGTCAGAGATTGCAGCACATAATGTCACGGGCTTATCAGTACCGTATTATATACCCATAGCGACTATTGTTCTGTACATTGGGCTATTTTTGGATTTTGCATATTTGGGATTAGGTTTACCATCCTTCATCAATTTGTTACAGTTTTGCTTATGTATGGTTACATATACCCTTAGAGTGCTATAAATCCATAAAGTAGACCCCATAGAAGTCTATGGGACCCTACTGTACCTCTGCATGGGTAAAAGGTAAAGTCCCCTGGTGCAATCACCGAATCATGACTGACTCCTAGGGTGACTTTTTATTGGCAGACTGTTTTTGCGGGGTGGTTTGCCATTGCCTTCCCCAGTCATCTTTACCCCCCAGCAAGCTAGGTACTCATTTTACTGACCTCGGAAGGATGGAAGACTGAGTCAACCTTGAGCTGGTTACCTGACCCAGGCGGGGATTGAACTCGCAACTTCGTGAGTAAAAGCTTAGGACTCTACATACTCTACATTTCTTCTCCTCCAGAAGCATAAAAGAGAAACGAGTAGTTAGGGACAGCACTTTGGGAAGAGAAACAAGTAGTTAGGGACAGCACTTTGGGAAGAGAAACAAGTAGTTAGGGACAGCACTTTGGGAAGAGAAACGAGTAGTTAGGGACAGCACTTTGGGAAGAGAAACGAGTAGTTAGGGACAGCACTTTGGGAGGAGAAACGAGTAGTTAGGGACAGCACTTTGGGAAGAGAAATGAGTAGTTAGGGACAGCACTTTGGGAAGAGAAACGAGTAGTTAGGGACAGCACTTTGGGAAGAGAAACGAGTAGTTAGGGACAGCACTTTGGGAAGAGAAACAAGTAGTTAGGGACAGCACTTTGGGAAGAGAAATGAGTAGTTAGGGACAGCACTTTGGGAGGTGGTCAATTGTTTATTGTAAGCGTAATATATACAAGGGACTCACCTGGCATTAGCTGTCACACCCAAAGGTTTCAGGCCGACCGCTAAGCCCAAGAACGTCCCAGAGGCGATAAAAAACCTTAATCCTTACATATCCAGGTACGTCCACAAGATATGGAGAGCCTCCGGAATAAAGCGCCAGAGGTCATGAAGGAATCCATGAATAGACAAGTGGTCTCATATTCCTCAGGACCCCCGTATTTGTCCACTGCCTCCAATTTCCAAATAAGGGGGGGCTCAAGGAATATGAGACTTCCCTCTGAAGTAAGTCATCTTTCATTTTGGTTTGTTACCCTTTCTCCTTATGAGCGCTGGATCTTTTTCTTGCACTCACTCCTCTAGAAGTGTTGTCATAGGGTTTCAGCATCATACAATTTTGAGAAAACATTAAAGGGGTTTCCAGGCAAATACTATTGATGATTTATGCTCATGATAGGTCATCAATAATTGATCATCTGGGGTCAACCGCTCGGGACCCCAGCTGATCAGCTCTTTGGGCACACAGTCCCAGCGCCACAGCACAGGGTACGGAGCAGAACACTCTGGTCACTATGTAGTGGCCGACAATGATGATTGCAGTTCAAACCGTCATTGATTTTAATGAGAGCTGCGCCTGCAATTACCATCGCTGGCCACTACAATCTGCTACGGCTCTGTTCTCCATGTGTTGTGGAGCTGAGAGACGGTGCTGATCAGCTGGGGTCCCAAACAGCAGTCCTCAGCTGATCAACTATTGATGACCTATCCTAAGAATAGGTCTACAATAGCATTTGCCTGGAAAATCCCTTTAAAGCTAAAGGGGTATCCCTGTTTTACTGTGTAAAGTAGGGTATTTAGCTAGGATATGCCATCTCTTTATGATCTGTGAAGGTCCAACCTCTGGGACCCCAACCAATCCTGAGAATAAAGGGTCCGCAATGCTACTTTAAAGGGATTCATTGGGGTTGGAGCAGAAACACTACGCTTGTAATTGCAGGCATAGCTCCCACTGAATTCAATGAAATCTGTGCTTGCAATTACAAGTGTTGGCCACTACACAGGGGTCGGAGCAGTGCTTCTGCTCCAACCCCAGTGTATCCTGGCAGCTGCTGACAGGATAACCCCTTTCACTCTACAACCTCTTCACTGTTTCTGCAGCAATCTTCCAGGCACCTGCTGTGCCGAGAACTGCAGCGTGGCCCAATCTAAAGGCACTATGCATACCAAGATAGAAAGGTATTCCCTATCCTTGGGATAGGAGAGAACTTTGTGATCAGTGGAGGCCCCTCCATTCTCAAGATAAGTGGCAGTCCCAAAGGTCGCACCCCACAATTATAAAGTGATAACATATCCTAGTGCTAGCCATCCCTTTATATGGTGGAAATACCACTTCGAACCTCTTAGGCTTATATCACATTACTTTCCCATCCACTTACTCTTCCTCAAACTTGACTTCAATGAAAGCCACCATCTTGGAGATCTAGAAACCACGTTCTCAACCTGTAGTACATAGTATAAACTAACTTTTCAGGAACCCAAGAGCTACTAAGCCTCACCTAAAAGCCACCCACATCTCAACACACCCGAACACCAAGATTATGACATGTGTTTTCAAAAGTGTAGCGAGGCTTTAAAAGGTATACATATATTTGGTTAAAAGCTACAGAAGTGTGAGGCGGGGCTGACTGCCGACTGAGACAGACAAAAGGTTTCAATAAAGACCCTGTGAACCCTCCATGCAGCTGGCAAGTCCAGTTCATAGGCGAGAGCATTCACGTGTGACAACAAAGGGCCCCATGTAACGCGGGGCCAGCTTCAAAGACGGGACCTTTAATTTGAGATTTTTAGAAGACAGGTATACCTTCTGCCCTACGCTCTAAGGTCCAGACACTAGCAGACACCTCCCACTATGCAACTGCATACGAGACCCCGTTGCTTTCACGTTTTTCTGTACTTCTTTCCATACCCTCTGCAGCGTATCTGTGGCGACATCAGCTGCAGGACAGACAGACGGAGTAGGAATCGCTGTAAGGAAGTGAGGATGCTGCCCATGTACACAAAAGAATGGAGATACCCCAGTGGAAGAACAAGTACGGTTGCTTAGCGCAAACTCTGCCAACGGCAGGAACTCTGCCCACTGATGAGCCTTCTCGCTAGCAAACAACCGTAAATATTGCACTAAATCCTGGTTCTTCTGCTCCGTCTGACCATTAGTCTGCGGGTGGAAGGCTGATGAGAAGGAAAGCGACGTTCCCAGGTTTCTGCAGAAGGCACGCCAAAACTGCGAAACAAACTGAACCCCGCGATCAGATGCAATGTTCTCGGGAACCCCATGTAGACGAATTATTTCTTTTACAAAGATCCTAGAAAATTCTATTGCCAAAGGTAGCTTCTTTAACACTACGAAATGTGCCATCTTCGAGAACTGATCGACAACCACTAAAATAGTGGTGAACTTCTGAGATTCCGGTAGGTCGGTGATAAAATCTACCGATACCTGCGACCACGGGTGAGAAGGTACCGGTAGCGGTCTCAGGTACCCCTCCGTAGGACGCCGACGAATTTTATTGCGTGCACAGACAGAGCATCCCTTAACAAAGTCGCGGATCTCCCAAGACATGCCTGGCCACCAGTAGTGTCTAGAACAAAGATCCAGAGTCCCCTGAACCCCCGGATGGCCTCCGAGAACAGAGGAGTGAGACTCTTCAATGACTCTGAGATGCAAGGTCTTTGGCACAAACCATCTGCCCTCCGGCCCCCCCGAAGGAGTGTCCTGCTGGCAGTTCTGTAGTTGAGGGACGAGGTTAGTTTCTACAGCTGCCACCACCACCCCAGGTGCCAAGATATTCTCAGGAGTAACTGTCTCACTTTCTAGCGACCCGAAACTCCGTGACAGGGCGTCCGCGTTCACATTCTTCTCTCCCAGAATATAAGTCACGACAAAATTAAACCTGGCGAAAAACAACGCCCACCTGGCTTGACGAGCGGTGACTCTTTTAGCATTGGCGAGATATACCAAGTTTTTGTGATCGGTATACACGGTAATTGGGTGTCTAGCCCCCTCAAGATGTTGTCAGCACTCTTCAAGGGCCCATTTGATCGCCAGTAACTTGCGGTTACCCACGTCATAGTTATGTTCTGCCAAGCTAAACTTCCGTGAAAAGAACGCACATGGGCAATACCCAGATCTCCCACTGACTTCCTGAGACAACACAGCTCCTGCTCCTACCTCAGCGAAAAATGGTTACCGTGTGTCCGGCTGTACTACCACCAGGGCAGCAGTAAATGCTCTCTTTAGACGACTAAAAGCCTCTAGGGCCTCAGACGACCATCTTATAAAGTTGGACCCTTTCTTAGTAAGATCGGTCAAGGGTTGAGCAATAACTGAGTAATTCTTAATGAACTTTCGGTAAAAATTTGCAAAACCCAAAAACCGCTGGAGAGTCTTAAGGTTAATTGGTCTGCCCCATTGGGAGATTGCTGCTACTTTATCAGACTCCATCTGAATCTCCATGGGTGAAATCACATAGTCCAGGAAAGATACTTGTTTGGTACCAAATGTACATTTCTCCAACTTGACAAAAAGTTGGTACTCGCGCAAACGGGTCAGAACCAACCTCAAGTGCCGCACATATGATTCCCAGTCTGGGGAATACACCAGAATGTCATCAAGATATATGACCAGAAACACCCCCAAGAAGTCGTGGAAGACCGCGTTCATAAAACCCTAAAACACAGTGGGGGTGTTAAAGAGTCCGAAGGGCATAACCAGACATTTAAAATGTCCTAACGGGGTGTTGAACGCCGTCTTCCATTCATCTCCTTCTCAAATGCAAATTAAATTGTAAGACCCCCCCTTAAGTCCAGTTTGGAAAACCAGTGGGCCCCTGCCACCTGACTCAACAAGTCCGGAATCAGAGGCAAGGAGCACTGGTTCTTCACTGTGATTTTTTTCGGAGCCCGATAATCCACACAAGGCCTCAATGTCCCATCCTTCTACTCTACAAAGAAGAGACCTGCTCCGGCGTGGAGAATTCGGTTATCAGGGGTCTGACAAAATTTATATTAATCAGATTGGTGGCAGCACCCGAATCAATAAGAGCTTGACCAGACCGAATAAAATCCCGGAACCTGACAAGGCACCAACAACTTAGGGAGTATCTGTGATCCTAGGCGATCCTCCCGACAATCACCTAGGATCTGTAGTTTTCCGCTGGTTCAGACTGATGTTGCTGTTGCTTCTGTGGACAGGTTGCTACCCGATGTCCAGTTTCCCCACAGTAGAGGCAAAGACGGTGAGTCATCTGGAACCGTTGCCGTTCCTTGGGACTTAGCTGGTCCACTTCCATAGGCTCGGCCCCTGGAGTTGGCATGGGAGAAGTAGGAGCAGGTCTGCAGGACTCCCTAGTTTTACAGGCTTGTCGTTCCTTTTGTCTAGATCTCAGCCTCCTGTCAGCTCTTACTGCCAATTCCATCGCCTCACTAAGTGTTGCAGGAGCGGGATGGGAAATAAGTAGATCCTTGGCAGCATCAGAAAGGCCCAACAAAAACACATCCTTGAGGGCACCATCGTTCTAGGAGGTTTCACCGGCATACTGTCTAAACTTGGAGCAATAGTCTTCAGCACACTGCTGCCCCTGACGTAACACCATGAGATGAGATACTGCTAACCCCGCCTGGTCCGGCTCATCAAAAATACCTGCTAGTTCCCGAAAAAACTAATCAACAGACTGCAGGCAAGCCGAACTCTCGGGTAAGGAGTAGGCCCTTGTCTGGGGGGGACCCCGCAGTAGGGACATAATCAATCCCACCTTCTGAGACTCTGAGCCGGAGGATCCGGGCCGCACCCGGAAATATAGTCTACATGCCTGCTGAAAAATAAAAAAATTACTTCTCCCCGGAAAACACCTCAGGGATGGAAGGTTTGGCAGAAACATGCACATACTGCCGCTGCTTCTGGGCCACCATACGACCAGACAGGTCTTGGATTACGCCCACTAAACCCTGCAACTGACTTGCGAGGTTACTCACGGCCTCAATTGGAGAGCAAAAACAAGCCCCGCTGGGCGCTTTTAAGGTCCAGTTATTATGTTACGGTATCCTACCCGATGATATGCCAGCCTGGGTTGCCCTAGAACTTACCCGCAACCCCTGTACTTGCCTTGTTGCTTCCACTCCTGGCTAACCCCAGGCGGGCAACTGGGCGGCACTCACTAGGGACCGAGAGGGAGGACTGGTGTACCAAGATGGAACAGGGTAGAATACCGACAGAAAGGGCAGATGAACTAACCCAACAGTATATAACCACAGACCGAGGCAGATGGAACTTTCAGAACTAGCAAACAAGCTGACAAACAGGAGACTGACAGAGGCAGGATGCTAGCACACTGAACAGAAACCAATAACTGGCAGTGAATGCACCTCACTGCCAGACATATAAACAGAAGCCTCCACCCAGGGGCGGAGAGAGGGAGGCGCTACCTCCCAGCAGAATCTAAAATACGGAACTCATGCATGGATCCGCAATCACAGGCGCGCGCTTGCCGTGCCGCCCGGACCCACGAGCGTGCACACCATGCCGACCAGCTACCCACGCAGCCGGACAACAAGCCGGGAGGACGCGCCCTGACCGCGGGACCCAGCGCCCGGCCGCCCCGGGAGGACTCGCAGCCGCCGCATGGTAACACATCCAGAAGAAGGCAAAAGACCCCAATGAGGCAGTATAATCCCTGGATCAACGTTTGATAGTTCCTACCTGTCTGTAAAACCCAAATCAACAATCCCGCTGATCACCTAATGCCTTTATCGCATAATATCATAGCGCTCTAGAAAGACATCTAGTCCCTCTTACACTCCCCTATGCCATCACCACGTCCTCAGGCAGAGAGTTCCACTGTCTCACTGCTCCTACTGTAAAGAACCCCCTTCTGTGTTGGTGATGAAACCTGCTTTCTTCTAGACGTAGCGGATGACCTCTTGTTACCGTCGCAGTCCTGGGTATAAACAGATCATGGGAGAGATCCTTGTATCGTCCCCTCATGGATTTATACATAGTTATTTGGTCGCCTCTTAGCTGTCTTTTTTCCAGGGTGAATAATCCCAGTTTTGGTGCCTCTCTGGGTATTCCAGTCCCGTCATTCCATGTATTAGTTTAGTTGCCCTTCTTTGTACCCCTCCAGCACTGTAACATCTTTCCTGACCCCCGGTGACCAGAACTGTACGCAGTATTCCATGTGGGGCCTGACAAGTGCCTTATATAGTGGGAGGATAATGTTCTCACCCCTCGCCCCTATACCTCTTTTACTGCACCCCAAGACTTTATTAGCTTTTGCAGCAGCTGACTGGCATTGATTGCTCCAGTTAAGTTTACACTCCACTAGTACCCCCAGGTCTTTTTCCATATCACTTTTCCTCAGTGGTACCCCATTAAGTGAATATTGGTGACATCTGTTTCTCCTGCCCATGTGCAGAACCTTACATTTATCAACAATGAAGTTCATTTGCCATTTTTCTGCCCAAGCCCCCGGCTTATCTCGGTCTTTTTGTAGCCGCACATTGTCCTCCGTTGCATTAATTGTCTTGTATAATTTTGTATCATCTACAAATATTGATATTTTGCTGTGCAGCCCCTCTATCAGGTCATTGATAAATATATTGAACAGAATGGGGCCTAATACTGAACCCTGTGGCCCCCACCAGTTACGGGGGCCCAATCAGAGTCTGAACCATTTATTACCACCCTCTGCTTTCTATCTCTGAGCCAGTTCTTTACCCACTTACACACGTTTTCACCCAATCCGAGCTTCTCATTTTATATATCAGCCTGCTATGCGGCACGGTGTCAAAGGCTTTAGAGAAGTCCAGATATATGAGATCAATAGATTCTCCCTGGTCCAGCCTAGAGCTTACTTCATCGTAGGAGCTGATCAGATTGGTCTGACATGATCGACCCTTCATGAATCCGTGCTGGTGAGGAGTTATACAGTTGTTTTCCTTGAGGTATTCTAGAATGGCGTCTCCCAGATACCCCTTGAATATTTTTCCAATTATTTAAGTGAAACTTACCGGCCTGTAGTTACCAGGCTCACTTTTGGACCCTTTTTTGTATATTGGAATCACATTGGCAGTGCGCCAATCCAGTGGTACAACCCCGGTCTCGATAGTGCCCATAAATATAAGAAATAGCGGTATAGCTATCACATCACTTAGTTCCCTTAGAACCCTTGGGTGTATTCCATCTGGGCCCAGCGATTTATCAAATTTAATCCTCTGTAACCGTCTCTGCACTTCCTCCTGTGTTAGGAATGCAATATTTAGTGGGGGATATGTTTTTTGCCCCAGCATCTCGAGTGACATTTTTTTTCTCTCGTGAATACACTTGAAAAGAAACTATTTAATAGATTTGCCTTCCCTCCATCATCTTCGATGATTCCTCCTGCATTATTTGTTAAAGGGCCAGTGCTCTCAGTGCAAATCCTTTTACTGTTTATATAATTGAAGAATAGTTTCGGGTTGTTTTTTCTCTCTTTGGCGATCACTCTTTTTGCCTCCTCCTTAGCAGTTTTGATCTTATCTTTGCATATTTTGTTTTTTTCCCTGTACGATTTTAGCGCTTCTTCGCTGCCCTCTTGTTTTAGTAGTTTAAACGTTTTCATTTTTCCGTTTATTGTCCCCCTTACTGTCTTATTGAGCCACATTGGTTTCCTTCTACTTGTAGTTCCTTTATTTTTAAAGGGTATGAACAGCTCACATGAGGTGATTAGGATGTTTTTAAACTCCTCCCATTTGTCCTCTGTACTGATATTTATGAGGATGTTGTCCCAATTAATGTTACCGATAGCAGTTCTGAACTAATCAAAACCAGAGTTTAGTTTGTTTGTCACTCCCTAATAAGGCTTCTTATTGAATGACAGCTGGAAATTAATTATATTGTGGTCACTGTTCCCCAAGTGCCCCTCAACCTGTACCCCCATTATTCTGTCTGGTTTGTTAGTTAATAGTAAGTCCAGAGTGGCCCTCCCTCTAGTTGGGTAAGGTAGTTATCTTTAATTGTTCTCAGGAACATATCACCCCTGTCAGATTTGCAGGTTTCGTCTTCCCATATTATATCTGGATAATTAAAGTCCCCCATATTAATTACTTCAATGCGGTTTGGCGCCTCTTCTATCTGCTTTAATAATAAGATTTCAGAAGAGGGTGCAAAAATACTCTCGGCATCGGATTTATACATCCTAAAAAATCTGCATAACTAACGAGCAAAAACCACTGCCAACATGCCTCAGGATAGGATACGGTCTTCACCGCCGCACAAATTCTAATTCAGTGTGGAGGATTACCCTTCGTCAGTCAAACTCTTTTTTCCGACCATGTTGAGCAGGTTGTGATTTCTGCTAATACGGTTGTACATTCTGTTGCTCTCACATAAGTTTCCTCTCCTGCAGGTCATTGTGCATATGGAAAGTTTTTCAGAATATCTATTTCTATGACATTCATGGCCAGTTATGTTCATTTAAAAATGACCTGCTCTCTTTTCTCCTTATATCCATTTAAGAGTGGGCAGTGCTCTGGGGTTCCATTATAGTTGTGGTCCTTTTCCATATTTTACATGTCTCCTAAAATATGTTCTCTCAATGCAAAAGAGCTAAATTCATAATTTAAGAGATCCTCAGTCTGGAGGGACACGTTTCACAATGGGGTTGATATCATATGCCTCCAAGAGATGCACTTTGTATCCTCTTCATGCCATAATTTCTCCCACAAGAATTTACCCAGAATCTTTTTATTGTATGCCAATGGAAACAGGGCTGGGGTCTTGACTGCATTTAGAGACAACATTAACTTTGCCCTCTCTGAGGAAATTATAGATCCATCATTCTATCAGGCTCAATTAACGACATCCAAATGACCCTAGGAAATGTTTATGCCCCAAACTCATCCCAAATCGCTTTCCTTAACACAACCATCAAAAAAATTCACAAAGCCCATAGCGGAAAACTTAGAATTTGCAGAGACTTTAATATCATACCAGACAAACAGCTTTACTCCGCTAGCTAACTTAATTGGACCTCCCCAGTTCTTGCACCATGGCTCCATAAAAAGGCTGTCTATGACACATGTGGGAGCCTTAACTCTTCTTCTAGGGAATTCACTTGTTATTCCCTTTGGCATATATTCTTCTCCCAGATTGATCTCTTTCTAGTTGATAGGTGGACCCTTTTTTTGTGACCTTACCCTCGGAAATCAGCACTACAACATGGCCAGACTATTTCCCCAGTTTCCTTAATCTCTCTTTAGATAACTTCACAAAAACAACAAAAATTTGGAGAAAAAACATATTCTTCATGAGAATCCCTCAATAGAAAAAACTGATAGAAGAAGCATTGATCGAATATTTTTCAGACACGGACATTTTTTCTACGTGGAATGCCCACAAAGCTTTCATGTGGGATATTCTGATTAAACTCAGCTCACAACATAAGCGGAAAAAACAACTGCAAATAAATGGCCTCCTCCAACAGATCTCTAGCCTAGAGCAGATGGTATAGGAAGCAACAGACCGCATAGGGAAGGGGCTAGTGACTGGGGGGCGAGAGGATATAGCAAGGGTTAATAGAAGAAGCGACCGGGGGAGGGGTTTTTCGAGTAGAGGAAACAGAGAGAGGAAGGGGAGGAGTCGGCAGTCCACGAGGAGAAGAAGAAGGGAGAAGACGGACGGACCCAGGCCCTGCAAAATCCAGGATTTTAACCTGCAAGCCTCAGGATACAAAACCCAAGACCCTGCAAATGGAGGATTGAAGACCCGGCAGTCCCAAGACGGAAGATCCCGCAGTCAAGTGAAGACCCGGCAAGTCCCAAAACAGAAGTCGGTGCAAGTCCCAAGACAGAAGTCGGTGCAAGTCCCAAGACAGACGCCGGTGCAAGTCCCAAGACAGAAGCCGGTGCAAGTCCCAAGACAGAAGCCGGTGCAAGTCCCAAGACAGAAGTTCGGCATGGAGCAGCTGATGCTACAGATAAAGGAAGCGGTGGCCAGCCAAGGACCGCAATGGCTGCTGCAAATGGCCGCAGAAGTCAGTGATGCATCGTCAGGTGAAGCGGGGGCCGAGAGAAACCCCCCGGAGCCGGCAGCCGCCCTGGAGCCCCGCGGAAGACCCGTTAGAAGAAGGCTTCCCCCTGCCAGCCGCGAAGAAGGGGGGAAGAGGTGGGAGTCCCGGTGGCAGGAGAAGTGGCGGGAACCTTTTGGCGCGGTCGCAGCGCAAGGGACAGAGGCGCAGCGGGGGCGCACGTGGTAGCGGCGCCAAAGCGCCGCAATCGACCGAGGTTGGACTTACCGGGAGGATGCAGGCGGCGATCGGTGGTGGTAAGTCCAGCACGGGAGGGGGGTTCCCCGTGGCTGTCCGACGGGCAGTGATTGGCTGACCGGATCAGGTGACCTAGGATCATAAAAACTCGGGTCACCCGATGCTCGTCTCACATGGAAGCTGGATTAGCTGAGGGACAGAGCTGCTGTGAATGAGGGGGAGCGTTAGTGTAGGTTAGAAGGAGCGGTTAGGCAGGGATCCATCTTCAAAGAACCCAACAGTCCTTTTTAGGACTACAAATCCACTTTTGTGCATCATCAGTTTGGCTGCCTGGGACCAGTAGTGCGCACAAAGCATTCACAAGCATCCCGGCTGTATACTGCATACTGTTACCGGTTCTATACAGTATACTGCTACTGGTGTACACAGACTAGATAGGAACTAACAAAACTCCTCTCTTTTTTCATTTTTTCAATTTGTTTTTGGCTTAAAGCATTTGCATAACAGGCCCAAGTGTGTGTCCTGTCAATCTGCACTATATAACAAGACTGTACTCATTTTCACTGTACGCAGTTACTGGGAAGGTCCGCTTAACCACAGACATGTGGACAAGTGCTGGTGGGCAGGGACACTACATCTCACTGACGGCACATTGGGTTAACCTGGTGGAGGCTGGGACTGAGTCTGACTCTGGGTCCGCTCACGTGCTACCCACACCGAGGATTGCGGGTCCTACCTTGGTCATGGTTTCTCCGGCTTATTATGCCACCTTCTACTCCTCTCAATTACCATCTGTGAGCACGTCGCCTTCAGTCGGTAGCTCGAGGCACTGCAGCACTGCCGTGGGGAAGCGTCAACAGGCCGTGCTGAAACTCCTGAGCTTAGGTGACAAGAGGCACACCGCCCAAGAGCAGTTACGGGGTTTGATGGAGCAGACAGATCTGTGACTTTCGCCGCTGAACCTCCAACCAGGCATGGTCGTGTGTGACAATGGGCGTAACCTGGTGGCAGCTCTGCAGCTTCGCAGACTAACACACGTGCCATGCCTGGCCCACGTGTTCAATCTGGTGGTTCAGCGCTTTCTTAAAAACTACCCAAATTCGTCTGAGCTGCTCAGCAAGGTGCGTCCTGTGTGCGCACATTTCAGAAAGTCCACCACAGATGCTTCCACCCTCAGAACACTTCAACAGTGCTTCCAGCTGCCAGTTCACCAACTGTTGTGCGATATGCCAACGCGCTGGAATTCAACTTTACACGTGTTGGCCAGGGTTTATGAGCAGCGTAGAGCCATTGTTGAATACCAGCTGCAACATGCCCGTCGGAGTGGTAGTCAGCCTTCGCACTTCTTCACAGAGGAGTGGGCATGGATGTCTGACATCTGTCAGGTGTTAGGAAACTTTGAGGAGTCAACACAAATGGTAAGTGGTGATGTGGCCATTGTCAGCGTAACCATCCCGCTGCTTTGCCTGCTGAGAAGGTCGCTGCTAAGCATTAAGGCTGATGCTTTGCAGATAGAACAGGAAAAGGGGGATGACAGTATGTCGCTTGATAGCCAGACCACCTTCACGCCTGTTTCTCAGCACGTATTGGAGGAGGAGGAGGAGGAGGGGAAAGAGACTGCTGCCCACACTGCAAAGGGGACCCATGCTACTCCCCTCACATCTGTTCAGCATGTATGGGCGGAGGAGGAGGATCATGAAAGTCATCCTCCTAGTGAGGACAGCGATGTGTTGCATACTGGAACTCTGGCACACATGGCTGACTTCATATTAGGCTACCTTTCCCGTGACCCTCGCATTAGATGCATTCTGGCCAACACGGATTACTGGGTGTTCACCCTTCTTGACCCACGGTATAAGGAGAACCCTTCCACTCTCATTCCCGTAGAGAGAAAGACTATGAGAGTGATGCAATACCACAAGGCCCTGGTGGAAAAGCTGATACTCAACTTCCCATCTGACAATACTAGCGGTAGATGATGTAGTTCAGAGGGCCAACTAGCAGGGGAGACGAAGGGAACAGACAGCATGTCCAGCGCAGGCAAGGGAACACTCTCCAAGGCCTTTGCCAGTTTTATAGAAAAGGATGTGAAAAGAACTGGTATGGAGGCGCCACCCTCTAAGCTACTAGAAGATGTAGATCAAAGTCCAATGTGTGATGGTGAAAGCACTTCTTTTTTATTTTTTCACAAATTAAAAACCAGCAATAGAATACGCGTTTCGGGGAAGAACCCCTTCGTCAGTTCGGCTGGATAGGACAACAGGATGCCTGGGGGTGACACGATTCCAAAGGTGTATTGGATGTGTCGGAGGCCATGTATGTGCAGGAGGACAGGGGAGAAAAAAGTGTTTGTGGCTCATGAAATTTTGTCATGGAGGTGGCACGGGATTGGAATTCTGATCATATGTTAATTTATCAGCAATTCTCATCAGCATTGTGGGCTATCGCCCACAATTTCAAAGAGGGTCGCTGCCAGGCCCTGCCAACCCTCTGCAGTGTGTGCCTCCGGTTCTTCCTCATCGCAGACGCACTTATAAATAGACATGAGGGTGGTGTGGCTATCAAGCGAGTGTGTGGCATGAGGGCAGCTGAAGGCTGTGCAGGGAAAATTTTCAGTACGCTGTGGACTACTGAGTAGGTGAAGGGGTGTGTCTGGGGTGGGGACAGCTGGACGCTGCGCTAGCAAAAAATTCAGTACACTGTGGACACAGGCTCCTGCCTGCGTCCTGGGGGGATTGGACAGCAATGCCAGCATGTAACGTAGGAGAAGAGGCAGCGGTGTCACCCGCAGGCGGTGATTGTCCTTGGTTGCAGCTAGTGTGGTGCTTAGCTAAGATGTGCCAGCGCATGTGCCTTGCTGATTATGGTCTGGCCCAAGTAAATTGTTAGGGGGGTGACCACCAGGCTCTTGCCCACAATTTGGCTTAATAGTGTGACCTGGGAGCCCTTAGATGCATCCATGCATGCTGCCCCTGACGTTCCCTATCCGATTCTGTGGTGTTTCCATCACTTTCTGATGTTTTCAGGTGAATCACACACCCTCCCCTATGCAGAGCATGGGTCACCTTGAAAAATCAAGTCTCCCATTGACTTCAATGGGGTTGGTTACTCGAAACGAGCTTTCGAGCATTACGAAAAGTTTGGCTCGAGTAACGAGCACCCGAGCATTTTGGTGCTCGCTCATCTCTACTTACTTTACATCTTTTAACAAGGCTTCGAAGATGATGGCCAAAATATATAAACAATGCTGTGTTATATAAAAAATTCCTTTCCTATTTAAACCCGATGACTCAGTGGTAAAGTTATGACACCCCCAGGACATTGCTGATCAATTTAGCTTATTCCAAGTTATACGATCTTAAAGATGACGTCACCCCCCTTAACCCAACATCGATCTCATCAATAGCTGCCTCAGGAAATAAACCTCCTTTCCATAACAGAGGATCAACACAGCGCTCTCAGTGCCCC
Organism: Eleutherodactylus coqui; assembly: GCA_035609135.1. NCBI lineage: Eukaryota > Metazoa > Chordata > Amphibia > Anura > Eleutherodactylidae > Eleutherodactylus > Eleutherodactylus coqui. Next base: position 139,003,684 of record CM069414.1, read on the forward strand.
TGTCTTCCCTTCGGAGGTATCCCTAATGGCCTATAAATCTCCAGGGCCTCACAGATTTGCAGATGAATATTATGAAGACTTCTCTTTTGTCTTGGTACCTTACTTATCTGAAGCATTCAACAAAGCAATCTCTTGTGGAAAACTGCCAGAAGAGATGCTTCGTGCTGCTATAATCACTATACCCAAAACTGGAAAATCCCTAAAATTCTCCAGCAAACTTCAAGCCCAAATCGCTTCTTCATTGCGATACAAAAATCTATCAAAAACTATTAGCTCAGCGACTCCTCAATGTGCTTCCACACATTATTCTCAGTGACCAGGTGGGATTTACGAACTGGAGGCAGGCGTCTGACGGAAAAAGACAAGTGCTTAACCTTATGGCTAAGGCAGTTTATGGTCAAATTGCTTCTTTGCTTCTGGCCCTTGACACAGAGAAGGCCTATGATAGGTTTCGGTGGGACTTTGCTCTTGCTACAATAAATACATTTGGCATCTGAGGCCATATTCTCAGGTCTATACAGGCCCTATATAACTTCCCCTCTGCTAATGTCCTCGTTGACAGAGCCATCTTAAAAACTGTTCAAATCACAAATGGGACATGCCAGGGATGCCCCTTGTCCCCTCTATTGTTCACTTTAGTTATGGAACCATTTGCCGAATCTGTTAGATTAAACATTAATATCAAGGGTATTTGCAGACGATGTCCTATTAATTCTCTCGGATTCCAATATCGTTGATAAGAGAGGTCTATGGTGCCATGCTCCAATTCAGTCGAGTATTGTGTTATAAGCTGAATATAGATACATTACAGATTTTAGATACTAATAGATAGGTCCCTAAAAGACACTATTCAAAAAGAGTTCCTCTTTCAGTGTTGGAACAAAGTCATTCCTTATCCAGGTATCAAGTTATGCTACCCCTTGCTAGACATGGTCTTGGCTAATCTCTCCCCACTCCTGCTTGAACTTCGGGAGGAGCTTGGGACCCTTGCGAAAACAGAACCCTCATGGATAGGTCGGGTAGTGCTGTATAAAATGTTGATTCTGCCAACAATCCTACACCACAATGTCTTTTCCTGTGCCCTGCTCAGGGATTTCAAAATTTCAAAAACAACTGTTGGATTTTATATGGAAGGGAAAGAGGCTGAGGATTGCTTCCTCTATACTCTTTCTTAATAGGAGACAGCAGGCTCTGAAGGCACCCAATTTGTAGTCCTATCTCCAGACCACTTCTATAAATTAGACTCAGGCATGGTTAAGTGGTACCACAAATTCTGGTTGGACTTAAAGGGGTTGTCCCGCGCCGAAACGGGTTTTTTTTTTTTTCAACCCCCCCCCCGTTCGGCGCGAGACAACCCCGATGCAGGGACCTAAAGGAAGCTTACCGGAGCGCTTACCTTAATCCCCGCGCTCCGGTGACTTCAATACTTACCGGTGAAGATGGCCGCCGGAATCCTCTTGCTCCGTGGACCGCAGCTCTTCTGTGCGGTCCATTGCCGATTCCAGCCTCCTGATTGGCTGGAATCGGCACGTGACAGGGCGGAGCTACACGGAGCTACACGGAGCCCCATAGAAGACTGCAGAAGACCCGGACTGCGCAAGCGTGGCTAATTTGGCCATCGGAGGGCGAAAATTAGTCGGCTCCATGGAAACGAGGACGCTAACAACGGAGCAGGTAAGTAAAAAACTTTTTATAACTTCTGTATGGCTCATAATTAATGCACAATGTACATTACAAAGTGCATTATTATGGCCATACAGAAGTCTATAGACCCACTTGCTGCCGCGGGACAACCCCTTTAAATAGAAACTCAATCGAATGATAATAAGCCTCTTAAAATCTCTCCTCTTACCTTCTGTGCTAAGCTTTCTACATCCTTCTTTGTCTCCCTTCTTAGACATCCACCTGTTGTCCCTGCTTATGCACGCATCCCTCCAATTGTGGAATCTGTTGGCTCAGAGGACTAGTCATCACTTCAGGAAAACCATAATTAAATTACCACTAGGAATCCTCGAATACTGTATCCCAGACCTACGCACAAACACTTGGACTAGTAAAGGGATTGTCTACATTAACAACCTCATGCAGGGAGACACGCTTCTCTCTTTCTCAGTCCTCATAGAGAAATTTACAATTCCTCCAGAAGACTTTTTCAAATACTTACAAATTCGCTCTTTTTTGAGGTCTTCTCATCTTCAAAAGGCGACGATCCCTTATACGTTAGGCAAGGTGCTTTCCAACTCTCTCCCTACGTCTCGCTCCCTTGTAAGAATATGCTACAATGTTCTCTCAGTAGACATGGGAGACATAAAAAGAGCTCGCCTTTTCAATTGGGAGAGATATCTGGAAGAACAGTTTTACTGCTACCCAGTTGCTGTCTTCCTCTGAATCTGCCAACAGATCGACACTTAATTCTAATTTATTTGAGGTGCATTTAATTAAATGTTTCATTTCTTAGCTAGTGACATAACTTCTGGTTAATCATTTGTAAAGTTCGCTTAACATTTGTAATTTTTTTTCAGAAAATGGTTGTATATTTTTAAGCTCTTAAGGACCAAGCACGGTCCTGGGCTTTAAGCCCAGACGGTAGCAGTAGTAAGGCTCCTGCTCCTGCAATCAAGGAGGAGCAGGTCGGGTCCTTGGCTGTCAGATCTGGAGGAGAAGGAAGAAGCAGTTTTCTTAACCTTTCCAGGCTACACAGCACTTAATGAGTGCTATGTACTGAAGAGAGAAAGTGGAAGTTTTACTTCTGCTATACAACCCGGCGATCACGTAACTGTTACAGCAGAACTACAGGCTCATAGCAGACCCTGATCAGCTCTTTAAGTGACTATACATTGACAGTGACTATACATTGTCACTATAGGGGAAAGTTTTCCCCTGTAACGTTGGCTCCCATGGATGCCCCAGCTACAGTGGGAAAAAAAATGCAACGGAAATAAATGCAAGAGGTCTTATATGACATCATGGGGAACATCATAGGATGCTAAAAAAATAGTTACAAAAATAAGTAAAAAAAAGTTACAGAATAAAATTCAAATATAATTATATAAAAAAGGAAATCACCCACCGATGATGCCAACCAAACCGTCCCCACTTGTGCTCTTTAATCCAAAACTATACAAACTTATTATATACCAAAAAGTCCAGAACAAAATGAGAGACACATTCCCATACTTTATTTTAGCATAAATATACTCATTTTAAAAATAAACAATTATAATTTTTAAAAAAATCCTTTTTTTTACCCACAATAAAACGGAAAAAAAGTCAGTAAAAAAGAGATATAAAACTTAGCCCTTTATGTCTTGGGAAAAAAATGCAGTAAAAATAATTTTGAAGAAAACAAAAGAGGGCAGTAAAACCACCATATGGGTAAAATCCCTAAAGAGTGTCTGCTCTCTTAGGACCAAAGCACCTGGTCCTTTAGGGGTTAATCAAGACTTTTTGCAAGGTTGCTTTTTTTCATCTTAGATGTGGACATATTCTTTAATTTCATTGCGATGGCACCTTAGTTGTGTCCGATTTGCTACCACTTTGGGTGAGAACACCGTAGGTTCTATTGCGACATGTTTTATGAATACTTTCTTTTTTGTATGCTTACAGTATGATTTGGCTGCTCTTTCTGCCTTTGTCCGAACCTATCTCTCTTCCTAGAATTCCATCAGTCCATTAGCCGGATATATTCTGTAACATAATTCTTCAGCTGTAGACCAAACATCCCATTGTTCAGCCGTTATATAAGGATGATTAGCTGATAGATATTGAGACACTGAGCAGGAAATCACCACCTGATAGGGAGTTTATATCATGAACTTGGGAATATGACACCTTATGTGAGAACAATCTGTAGAAACACATCTTAGACACAATCCTCCATAGTTTAAGAACACTAGAGGTCTATTGAGGTTATTGACCGCCAAGTACTCCCAGGAACCATTAGGCCCAAATCTATTATGTTTAATGATAATTTTAGGTTTAAAGGGGTTCTGTCAGCAAAATCACTTTTTAAGTAGGGCCCTGCATCCCTGTACAATCTAACCTGATGAAAGAAAAAAGTTTAAAAAAAAAGTAAACTTGCCCAATCCCATTGTATGTGTTCCCTCCCTTGTTTAACTGTTGCATGAGGGGTCATCTCCCAAAGGCTCCTGCGTGCTGACACTGGCCTGGCTGCATCTAACCTCTGACGTCCTCGGAGAGTCGGCGGCGAGTGTGCAAGCACGTTGGGAAGGGGGACACATGCACACTCGCCATTGACTCTCCAAGGACGTTAGAGGTTACACGTGGCCAGGCCAATCAGTGGGCGATGTGTCACAAGTGACGCGTCGACCACTGACCCAGGCGGCAGTACTTGCCGTCCGGCAGTGGTCGAAGCAGTGGCGGAATCTGGCACTTTGGCAACAGGTTCCTGGTGAACGGCCCGGTAAGGCACAGGTAAGTATAAATTTTTTTTTTTTGCTGACAGAACCCCTTCAAGCCTGAAGAAGAATCCTGCATTGGTTTGGAAGCTCGCATTTGTAATGTACAGAAGTTGATGTGCACATGTATTCTGGAAGTTTCTGGATGATCTATGTAGTCTTGTGTTTCTGTGTTTTTCCACTGTCTTCTATGTGTATGAATATGATGTGTATTGCATCTTTGCAGCACTGAATGGGCTACTGTCTGGGTTATGTTTGGAAAAGTATCTATTTGTATGTCATGTGACCTCGTTTTATATATATGTGGGTGTAAGGTGCTTGAGTGAGGTTTTTCCTGCCAGCTTTCTGTTTGGTTTAGTCATGTCAGAGGCCTGGCTGCACGCAGACACCTTCAATCTGTGTGCAGGGAAGATGGAAGAGGCTGAGTGGATACCCCTTTAATGCTGCGAACCCCTTCTTCCTCATTCCCTGTTTCATCGAGTACAAGTGGAGTTTTACCGCCGAGCGGTGTGAGGTGAAAAGTGTTGCAAGATCCGTGAGAGCGGACCGGTAGAGTGTTGGTGGAGTTTTTCAAGATTTGGTGTCTGGGACCAGGGAACCACAGTTAATTAGGCCTGTGTAAGTCACCCTGTTTGTCCCATTTTTCCTCCCTGTCGCTTCATGTGTTCTGAACCCTCACTATTTTGCTGGTGAATGTAAAGAGGACTCTTATGGAAGTGTTCGTTCAAGTTGCTCAGTAAATGGCCTTACTGACCGTTACCGTTTTGGCCTTTCGAATTCTACCCTGTGTGTGGGCTCTTATTTATTCCATGGAGAGCTCACCACGAAGAAAGGAACGGTGGTGTCAAGAGTGACAAGAAGAACTAACGCAATCCACTTGTGGGTTTCCCTATTTAATATAGTCTGCCCGCGTCCCTTGAACAGGTCCCTGGTTACCCTCTGGGTGGGAGATGGTAGAGCCAGCGTGACAAGTGAACTAATTTACCCCCATTGTCTCCTAAGTCTGTTTCTTGGACGCTGCACATTAACATCATGTATTTTTTAGAGATGAGCGAACGTACTCGTCCGAGCTTGATACTCGTTCGAGTATTAGCGTGTTCGAGATGCTCGTTACTCGTGACGAGTACCACGCGATGTTCGGGTTACTTTCACTTTCATCTCTGAGACGTTAGCGCGCTTTTCTGGCCAATAGAAAGACAGGGAAGGCATTACAACTTCCCCCTGCGACGTTCAAGCCCTATACCACCCCCCTGCAGTGAGTGGCTGGCGAGATCAGATGTCACCCGAGTATATAAATCGGCCCCTCCCGCGGCTCGCCACAGATGCATTTTGACATAGTTCAGGGACAGTGCTGCTGATGCCGGAGCTGCTATAGGGAGAGCGTTAGGAGTTATTTTAGGCTTCAAGAACCCCAACGGTCCTTCTTAGGGCCACATCTAACCGTGTGCAGTAGTGTGGAGGCTGCTTTTTGCAGTGTTGCACATTTTTTTTTTTTTGGATATCGGCCGTGCAGAGCATTGCGCCCTGCAGTAATTATACATACTCCAGGGCCAGTAGTGGTGGTGAGGCAGGGACAGAAGACATATATTTATTGAATATAGGCAGTGGGCCTTTCCAAAAACATTTGGGAAAAAAAATCTATTTGGGCTGCATGTGACTGTCCTCAGTGTACTGGGTCTGTGCTGGGTGTAGTTGTCCTCCTAATTCATACGCAGCCAGCTAAGTGTTACAGCAGGCTTGTGCAAAATTATTTCCTGGCTCTGCTGTGCGTTCCGTAAGCAAAGTCAGCCTCCAACCACAGGCCAATAAGTGGCACATTTAATTACAGCGTTCTGTTTCTGCACTACTGGTAATACAGCATGCTGAGGGGTAGGGGTAGGCCTAGAGGATGTGGACGCGGGCGAGGACGCGGAGGCCCAAGTCAGGGTGTGGGCACAGGCCGAGCCAGTGCGGTGGCCAGGGGTAGAGGCAGGGCCAGACCGAATAATCCACCAACTGTTTCCCAAAGCGCCCCCTCGCGCCATGCCACCCTGCAGAGGTCAAGGTGCTCTACGGTGTGGCAGTTTTTCACAGAGACGCCTGACGACCGACGAACAGTGGTGTGCAACCTTTGTCGCGCCAAGATCAGCTGGGGAGCCAACACCAACAGCCTCACCACCACCACCATGCGCAGACATATGATGGCCAAGCACCCCACAAGGTGGGACGAAGGCCGTTCACCACCTCCGGTTTGCACCACTGCCTCTCCCCCTGTGCCCCAACCTGCCACTGAGATCCAACCCCCCTCTCAGGACACAGGCACTACCGTCTCCTGGCCTGCACCCACACCCTCACCTCCGCTGTCCTCGGCCCCATCCAGCAATGTCTCTCAGCGCAGCGTCCAGACGTCGCTAGCGCCACTGTTTGAGCGCAAGCGCAAGTACGCCCCACGCACCCGCCTGCTCAAGCGTTAAACGTGCACATTGCCAAATTGATCAGCCTGGAGATGTTGCCGTATAGGCTTGTGGAAACGGAGGCTTTCAAAAGCATGATGGCGGCGGCGGCCCCGCGCTACTCGGTTCCCAGTTGCCACTACTTTTCCCGATGTGCCGTCCCAGTCCTGCACGACCACGTCTCCCGCAACATTGTACGCGCCCTCACCAACGCGGTTACTGGCAAGGTCCACTTAACAACGGACACGTGGACAAGCACAGGCGGGCAGGGCCACTATATCTCCCTGACGGCACATTGGGTGAATTTAGTGGAGGTTGGGACAGAGTCAGAGCCTGGGACCGCTCACGTCCTACCCACCCCCAGAATTGCGGGCCCCAGCTTGGTGGTGGTATCTGCGGCGGTGTATGCTTCCTCCACTAAACCACCCTCCTCCTCCTTCTCCTCCAACGCAACCTCTGTCTCGCAATCAAGATGTGTCAGCAGCAGCAGCACGTCGCCAGCAGTCGGTGTCGCGCGGCGTGGCAGCACAGCGGTGGACAAGCGTCAGCAGGCCGTGCTGAAACTACTCAGCTTAGGAGAGAAGAGGCACTCGGCCCACGAACTGCTGCAGGGTCTGACAGAGCAGACCGACCGCTGGCTTGCGCCGCTGAGCCTCCAACCGGGCATGGTCGTGTGTGACAACGGCCGTAACCTGGTGGCGGCTCTGCAGCTTGGCAGCCTCACGCACGTGCCATGCCTGGCCCATTTCTTTACTTTGGTGGTTCAGCGCTTTCTGAAAAGCTACCTACACTTGTCATACCTGCTCGGAAAGGTGCGCCGGGTCAGCGCACATTTCCGCAACTCCAAGACGGACGCTGCCACCCTGCGGACCCTGCAACATCGGTTTAATCTGCCAGTGCACCGACTGCTGTGCGACGTGCCCACACGGTGGAACTCTACGCTCCACATGTTGGCCAGGCTCTATGAGCAGCGTAGAGCTATAGTGGAATACCAACTCCAACATGGGCGGCGTAGTGGGAGTCAGCCTCCTCAATTCTTTACAGAAGAGTGGGCCTGGTTGGCAGACATCTGCCAGGTCCTTGGAAACTTTGAGGAGTCTACCCAGATGGTGAGCGGCGATGCTGCAATCATTAGCGTCACCATTCCTCTGCTATGCATCTTGAGAAGTTCCCTGCAAACCATAAAGGCAGACGCTTTGCACTCGGAAACGGAGGCGTGGGAAGACAGTATGTCGCTGGATAGTCAGAGCACCCTCATGTCTATATCTCAGCGCGTTGAGGAGGAGGAGGAGGGGGAGGAGGAGCATGAGGAGGAGGGGGAAGAGACAGCTTGGCCCACTGCTGAGGGTACACATGCTGCTTGCCTGCCATCCTTTCAGCGTGTATGGCCGGAGGAGGAGGAGGAGGATCCTGAAAGTGATCTTCCTAGTGAGGAAGATCAACAAAAACCAACACCACCCTCATGTCTATTTAGAAGTGCGTCTGCCATGACGAGGGACCGCAGGCACACACTGCAGAGGGTTGGCACGGCTAGGCAGCGACCCTCTTTAAAAGGGGCGGGGCGATAGCCCACAATGCTGTACAGAAGCAATGAGAAATAGAATCCTGTGCCACCGCCATCAGGAGCTGCACACGTGGGCATAGCAATGGGGAACCTATGTGCCACACACTATTCATTCTGTCAAGGTGTCTGCATGCCCCAGTCAGACCGGGCTTTTTAATTCATAGACACAGGCAGGTACAACTCCCTATTGTGAAGTCCCTGTCGACCGACAGCATGGGTGGCTCCCTGGAACCCACCGGCGGTACATAAAAATATCCCATTGCATTGCCCAACACAGCTGAGGTAGTAATGTCATGCTTAATGCAGGTGGGCTCCGGCCCACACTGCATGCCCCAGTCAGACTGGGGTTCTTTACAAGTGGAAACAGATGCATTTATAATTCCCTGTGGACCCACAGCATGGGTGGGTGCCAGGAAGCCACCGGCGGTACATAGAAATATCCCATTGCATTGCCCAACACAGCTGAGGTAGTAATGTCGTGCTTAATGCAGGTGGGCTTCGGCCCACACTGCATGCCCCAGTCAGACTGGGGTTCTTTACAAGTGGAAACAGATGCATTTATAATTCCCTGTGGACCCACAGCATGGGTGGGTGCCAGGAAGCCACCGGCGGTACATAGAAATATCCCATTGCATTGCCCAACACAGCTGAGGTAGTAATGTCATGCTTAATGCAGGTGGGCTCCGGCCAACACTGCATGCCCCAGTCAGACTGGTAATATGTACCTTAACAGTAACCGCGTTGGTGGTAATGTGGTGGTGACTGCGGACCTAGTAGCGCGGTTTTATTTTGTTGGTTTTCGGAATGTGGCCAGGATTAAGTGGGCCGTGGCGGGGGATGTTTTGGAGGCACTACGTGTCCTCTCCACGTGTCCGTGGTTATATGCACCTTAACAGTAACAGCGTTGGTGGGAAATGGCCTCGCCGCCATCATGTCTTTGGGAAGCCTCTGTTTCCACACCCCAGAGACATACCATTAGCAGCGGTATAGGCAGAGCCCAGAATTAGTAACATTTCAGCCGTAGCATTAGCGACAGGCCCCACTAACATATCACTAGCAGCATTATAGGGGGAGCACAGTCTTAGTTCCATTTAAGTCATTGTAGCAGCCTACACAGGCCCCAGGAGCAATTCCGAAGCAGCAGTATAGTGGGAGCGCAGTCTTCGTTCCATTTCAGTAACTGCAGTATAGCCAAGGCCCAAGTTACATTTATGTAGCTAAAGTGTAGGCCAACCCCACACACCTTTCTGTACCATGAGTGCAGGCGAAGAACATACAAATTGCTATGATTACACTGAGGGTGAGGGCCCCAAAACATTGGTGTACCAACAGTACTAATGTACCTCAGTTAAAATTGGCCATGCCCAACCAAGATGGCAGGTGAAACCCATTAATCGCTTTGGTTAATGTGGCTTAAGTGGTAACTAGGCCTGGAGGCAGCCCAGTTTAACTAAAAATTGGTTCAAGTTAAAGTTTCAACGCTTTTAAGAGCATTGAAACATATAAAAATTGTTTAGAAAAATTAGATGAGTGAGCCTTGTGGGCCTAAGAAAAATTGCCCGTTCGGCGTGATTACGTGAGGTTTCAGGAGGAGGAGCAGGAGGAGGAGGAGGAATATTAGACACAGATTGATGAAGCAGAAATGTCCCCGTTTTGGATGGTGAGAGAGAACGTAGCTTCCATCCGCGGGTGCAGCCTACGTATTGCTTAGGTATCGCTGCTGTCCGCTGGTGGAGAAGAGAAGTCTGGGGAAATCCAGGCTTTGTTCATCTTGATGAGTGTTAGCCTGTCGGCACTGTCGGTTGACAGGCGGGTACGCTTATCTGTGATGATTCCCCCAGCCGCACTAAACACCCTTTCCGACAAGACGCTAGCCGCAGGACAAGCAAGCACCTCCATGGCATACAGCGCGAGTTTAGGCCACGTGTCCAGCTTCGACACCCAGTAGTTGTAGGTGGCAGAGGCGTCACGGAGGACGGTCGTGCGATCGGCTACGTACTCCCTCACCATCCTTTTACAGTGCTCCCGCCGACTCAGCCTTGACTGGGGAGCGGTGACACAGTCTTGCTGGGGAGCCATAAAGCTGTCCAGGCCCTTAAAGACTGTTGCACTGCCTGGGCTGTACATGCTGCTCGATCTCCGCACCTCCCCTGCTACCTGGCCCTCGGAACTGCGCCTTCTGCCACTAGCGCTGTCGGATGGGAATTTTACCATCAGCTTGTCCGCCAGGGCCCTGTGGTATAGCATCACTCTCGAACCCCTTTCCTCTTCGGGAATGAGAGTGGGAAGGTTCTCCTTATAGCGTGGGTCGAGCAGTGTGTACACCCAGTAATCCGTAGTGGCCAGAATGCGTGTAACGCAAGGGTCACGAGAAAGGCATCCTAACATGAAGTCAGCCATGTGTGCCAGGGTACCTCTACGCAACACATGGCTGTCCGCACTAGGAAGATCACTTTCAGGATCCTCCTCCTCCTCCTCCTCCTCCTCCTCAGGCCATACACGCTGAAATGATGACAGGCAAGCAGCATGGGTACCGTCAGCAGTGGGCCAAGCTGTCTCTTCCCCCTCCTCCTCATCCTCCTCATGCTCCTCCTCCTCCTCCTGAACGCGCTGAGATATAGACAGGAGGGTGCTCTGACTATCCAGCGACATACTGTCTTCCCCCGGCTCTGTTTCCGAGCGCAAAGCGGCTGCCTTTATGGTTTGCAGGGAACTTCTCAAGATGCATAGCAGAGGAATGGTGACGCTAATGATTGCAGCATCGCCGCTCACCACCTGGGTAGACTGCTCAAAGTTTCGAAGGACCTGGCAGATGTCTGCCAACCAGGCCCACTCTTCTGAAAAGAATTGAGGAGGCTGACTCCCACTGCGCCGCCCATGTTGGAGTTGGTATTCCACTATAGCTCTACGCTGCTCATAGAGCCTAGCCAACATGTGGAGCGTAGAGTTCCACCGTGTGGGCACGTCGCACAGCAGTCGGTGCACTGGCAGATTAAACCGATGTTGCAGGGTGCGCAGGGTGGCAGCGTCCGTGTGGGACTTGCGGAAATGTGTGCAGACCCGGCGCACCTTTACGAGCAGGTCTGACAAGCGTGGGTAGCTTTTCAGAAAGCGCTGAACCACCAAATTAAAGACGTGGGCCAGGCATGGCACGTGCGTGAGGCTGCCGAGCTGCAGAGCCGCCACCAGGTTACGGCCGTTGTCACACACGACCATGCCCGGTTGGAGGCTCAGCGGCACAAGCCAACGGTCGGTCTGCTCTGTCAGACCCTGCAGCAGTTCGTGGGCCGTGTGCCTCCTATCTCCTAAGCTGAGTAGTTTCAGCACGGCCTGCTGACGCTTGCCCACCGCTGTGCTGCCACGCCGCGTGACACCGACTGCTGGCGACGTCCTGCTGCTGCTGACACATCTAGATTGCGAGACAGAGGTTGAGGAGGAGGAGGAGGGTGCTTTAGTGGAGGAAGCATACACCGCCGCAGATACCAGCACCGAGCTGGGGCCCGCAATTCTGGGGGTGGGTAGGACGTGAGCGGTCCCAGGCTCTGACTCTGTCCCAGCCTCCACTAAATTCACCCAATGTGCCGTCAGGGAGATATAGTGGCCCTGCCCGCCTGTGCTTGTCCACGTGTCCGTAGTTAAGTGGACCTTGCCACTAACCGCATTGGTGAGGGCGCGTACAATGTTGCGGGAGACGTGGTCGTGCAGGGCTGGGACGGCACATCGGGAAAAGTAGTGGCGATTGGGAACTGAGTAGCGCGGGGCCGCCGCCGCCATCATAGCTTTGAAAGCCTCCGTTTCCACAACCCTATACGGCAGCATCTCAAGGCTGATAAATTTGGCTATGTGGACGGTTAACGATTGAGCGTGCGGGTGCGTGGCGGCGTACTTGCGCTTGCGCTCCAACACTTGTGCTAGCGACGGCTGGACTGTGCGGTGCGAGACATTGGTGGATGGGGCCGAGGACAGCGGAGGTGAGGGTGTGGGTGCAGGCCAGGAGACGGTAGTGCCTGTGTCCTGAGAGGGGGGTTGAATCTCAGTGGCAGGTTGGGGCACAGGGGGAGAGGCAGCGGTGCAAACCGGAGGCGGTGAACGGCCTTCGTCCCACCTTGTGGGGTGCTTGGCCATCATATGTCTGCGCATGCTGGTGGTGGTTAGGCTGTTGGTGGTGGCTCCCCGGCTGATCTTGGCATGACAAAGGTTGCACACCACTGTTCGTCGGTCGTCAGGCGTCTCTGTGAAAAACTGCCAGACCTTAGAGCACCTCGGCCTCTGCAGGGTGGCATGGCGCGAGGGTGCGCTTTGGGAAACAGTTGGTGGATTATTCGGTCTGGCCCTGCCTCCACCCCTGGCCACCGCACTGCCTCTTGCAACCTGCCCTGCTGCTGCCCTTGCCTGCCCCTCTGAAGACCTGTCCTGAGTAGGCGTTGCACACCAGGTGGGGTCAGTCACCTCATCGTCCTGCTGCTCTTCCTCCGAATCCTTTGTGCGCTCCTCCCTCGGACTTACTGCCCTTACTACTACCTCACTGCAAGACAACTGTGTCTCATCGTCATCGTCCTCCTCACCCACTGAAAGGTCTTGAGACAGTTGCCGGAAGTCCCCAGCCTCATCCCCCGGACCCTGGGAACTTTCCAATGGTTGTGCATCAGTGACGATAAACTCCTCTGGTGGGAGAGGAACCACTGCTGCCCAATCTGAGCAGGGGCCCGAGAACAGTTCCTGGGAGTCTTCCCGCTCCTGAGCATGTGTCACTGTAGTGGAGTGAGGAGGCTGGGAGGAAGGAGGAGCAGCAGACAGAGGATTCGGATTTGCAGCACTGGACGGCGCAGAACTCTGGGTGGATGATAGCTTGCTCGAAGCACTTTCTGCCATCCACGACAGGACCTGCTCACACTGCTCATTTTCTAATAAAGGTCTCCCGCGTGGACCCATTAATTGGGCGATGAATGTGGGGACGCCAGAAACGTGCCTCTCTCCTAATCGCGCAGCAGTCGGCTGCGACACACCTGGATCAGGAGCTCGGCCTGTGCCCACACCCTCACTTGGGCCTAAGCGTCCTCGGCCGCGTCCACGTCCTCTAGGCCTACCCCTACCCCTCAGCATGCTGTATTACCAGTGATTTCCAAGCCAGGAAAGAAATTGGCGCAAGCCTGCAGCCAAAATAGAATTTTTTCCCTTGTTTTTCAAAGGACAAGCCACACTGCGTGTATTCAATGAATACTACTAAGTTTAATAACTGTGTTGTGGCCCTGCAAATGTGTCAGAGAACTGCAGTGATGCAAAGTTATTCGCTACAGCAGATCAGGGATTTCCCATGCAGGAAAAAAATTGGCGCAAGCCTGCAGTAAAACGTAGCTGGCTGCGTCTGATTTTTTTTAACGTTCTGCACGCAGCACACATGTACCCAGAGCCCTGAGGACTGTCAGAGGCAGGCGAAATAGAATTTTTTCCCTTGTTTTTCAAAGGAAAAGCCACACTGCGTCTATTCAATGAATAATGTATGTCTTCTGGCCCTGCCTACACAATTCTATCCCTGTAGTATTAATGCCGGGTGCAATGCTCTGCACAGCCGGTTTTGAGAAAAAAAAAAAATATGCAACACTGCTAACAGCAGCCTGGACAGTACTGCACACGGATAGATGTGGCCCTAGAAAGGACCGTTGGGGTTCTTGAAGCCTACACTCACTGCTAACACTCTCCCTGCCTAACCCCCACTTCTGTCCCTATTGCTGGGCGCAATGCTCTGCAGATCCAATTTTGAAAAAAAAAAAAAAAATACAGTGCTAACACAGTACTGCACACTATTAGATGTGGCCCTGAGAAGGACCGTTGGGGTTCTTGAAGCCTACACTAACTCCTAACGCTCTCCCTACAGCAGCTCCAGCACGATACCACTGTCCCTCAGTTAACTCACAAGGCATCTGAGCCGAGCCGCGGGAGGGGCCGATTTTTATACTCGGGTGACATCTGATCGCCCCAGCCACTCACAGCAGGGAGGTGGTATAGGGCTTGAACGTCACAGGGGGAAGTTGTAATGCCTTCCCTGTCTTTCAATTGGCCAGAAAAGCGCGCTAACGTCTCAGAGAGGAAACTGAAAGTAACCGGAACACCGCGTGGTACTCGTTACGAGTAACGAGCATCCCGAACACCCTGATATTCGCACGAATATCAAGCTCGGACGAGTATGTTCGCTCATCTCTAGTCATCACCTGGTTTGCTCACCTAAAACCTACTAACATAAATACAGTTCGCCCCTGAGATTCTATCGCACAGAAAAGCCTCCCTCCGATGGAAAGTGGAACTCAACACTCAACCTCTGGAAGGGAGTGGAATTTAAGGAGTGGAGTCCAACGCGCATCAGCATCCCAAGGGAGCCCATTCTAATGTAGACAATGTCCTCCGCCCATTCCTGAAGCATTGAGGGGCCACTCAAAACAAAGGGACAGTCGAACCGCAGCTACCGACGGTCGTCTCCATCCCGTATTTAGTTGTACTCCTCATCCTAACTTTCATCCCTCCCCTATGTATTCCAATAGAATAAATACCCTAGGACACTGAATTATCCCCATCACAAAAACATCTACCTCACAGTTTTTCGGCTATGGTTTCCTCCCTGTTCAGGAAAATCTATTACATGAGATGTTCCTTAAAATATAGTCTCCATGGCAAGAATACTCAACATACCTATTGAACAAGACTAGAGATGAGCGAGCACCAAAATGCTCGGGTGCTCGTTGCTCGCGTCGAACTTTCCGCGATGCTCGAGAGCTCGTTTCGAGTAATGAACCCCATTGAAGTCAATAGGCGACTCGAGCATTTTTGTATATGACCGATGTTCCGCTTAGGTTTTCACTTGTGAAAATCTGGAAAACCTAAGAATGTGATGGAAACGCCACAGAAACGGATAGGGCAGACGAGGGGCAACATGCAGGGCTGCATCTCAGGCTCCCAGGTCTCACTATTAAACCACAATAGCGGCAAGAGTGTGCCCCCCCCTAACAATTTTTACAAACCCTCATTAGCAAAGGCACACCTTAGTTACGCACCACACTACCTCCAACCAAGCACAAGCACTGCCTGCTGGACACACCGCTGCCTCTTCTCC
Source organism: Eleutherodactylus coqui (assembly GCA_035609135.1). Classification (NCBI taxonomy): domain Eukaryota; kingdom Metazoa; phylum Chordata; class Amphibia; order Anura; family Eleutherodactylidae; genus Eleutherodactylus; species Eleutherodactylus coqui. The sequence continues at coordinate 139,019,203 of CM069414.1, forward strand.
TGGGTTAGATGCTGCCCAAGCCACCGCACAACCCTCTGTTCGCAGTGCACACAAAAGTGTCCCTGCGCATCCTTCAGCTGCCCTCATGCCACACACTGGCTTCATAGCCACACCACCCTCATGTCTATTTATAAGTGCGTCTGCAATGAAGAGGAACCAGAGGCACACACTGCAGAGGGTTGGCAGGGCCAGGCAGCGACCCTCTTTAAAAGGGGCGGGGCGATAGCCCACAATGCTGTTGAGAATCGATAAGAAATTGACGTTCGATCTTCATTCCAATCCTGTGCCACCTCCGTCAGGAGCTGCAAACGTGGTCATAAAGGGGACTCTGCTGCCAGCCCAGCACTTCTACACATCTCCACAATGCAGCAATACTCGGTGTGGGAAGTATGTGAGCGGGCCCTGGGTCAGCCTCTGTCCCAGCAAACACCTTGTGTGGCCCAAGGTGCTGCGAGTGACATAGCAATGGGGAATCCATGTGTCCACACACTACTCATTCTGTTTGGGTGTCGGATACCTCATCGACAACGCAAGGGGTAAACCATCTGCACTCTGCACCCTACCCAAGTCTGTCAGTGTTTTGGGGACAGACAGGTAAAACACCGCTATGGGAAGTCTGTGTGCACCCACAGCATGGGTGGGCCCAAGGAACTTAAAAACAGTACACATAAAGAAATCAGAGTGCCCAAACATGGCAGACTTTCGCTGCGCCGAGGACATAGGCCTCTGCACAAACCCTCAGCAATCACGGGCATAGAGCGGACTCCGATGCTAGCGTAGCTGTGAACGTCTCATTAGCGCTGTATCGCTCCTCTTGTTTGTCCCAATGCAGTGCCCTGAATAGCTGTGGTAACGTGAGAGAAAATACATGTTGGCTTTGGCCCACACTCCATGCCCTAGTCAGTCTGTTTTTTTTTTATAGTGCCAGGCAGGTACAACACCGCTATGGGAAGTTTGTGTGCACCCACAGCATGGGTGGGTCCCAGGAACCCAGAGAAGGTACATAAAGAAATCCCAATGCAGTGCCCCGGATAGCTGTGGTAACATGAGAGAAAATACATGTTGGCTTTGGCCCACACTCCATGCCCTATTCAGTCTGTTTTTTTTTTTTAAAGTGCCAGGCAGGTACAACTCCGCTATGGGAAGTCTGTGTGCACCCACAGCATGGGTGGGTCCCAGGAACCCAGAGAAGGTACATAAAGAAATCCCATTGCAGTGCCCCGGATAGCTGTGGTAACGTGAGAGAAAATACATGTTGGCTTCGGCCCACACTCCATGCCCTAGTCAGTCTGGTTTTTTTTTTAGTGCCAGGCAGGTACAACACCGCCATAGGAAGTCTGTGTGCACCCACAGCACTGGTGGGTGCCAGGAACCCACAGACGGTACATAAAGAAATCCCATTGCAGTGCCCCGTATAGCTGTGGTAACGTGAGAGAAAATACATGTTGGCTTCGGCCCACACTCCACGCCCTAGTCAGTCTGTTTTTTTTTTTAGTGCCAGGCAGGTACAACAGCGCCATGGGAAGTCTGTGTGCACCCACAGCACTCGTGGGTGCCAGGAACCCACAGACGGTACATAAAGAAATCCCATTGCAGTGCCCCGTATAGCTGTGGTAACGTGAGAGAAAATACATGTTGGCCTCGGCCCAGAATCCATGCCCTAGTCAGTCTGTTTTTTGTTTTTTTTTCTGTGCCAGGCAGGTACAACAGCGCCATAGGAAGTCTGTGTGCACCCACAGCATGGGTGGGTCCCAGGAACCCACAGATGGTACATAAAGAAATCCCATTGCAGTGCCCCGGATAGCTATGGTAACGTGAGAGAAAATACATGTTGGCCTCGGCCCACAATCCATGCCATAGTCAGTCTGTTTTTTTTGGGGGGGGCTAGATAGGTGGAACACCGCAATGGGAAGACTTAGTGCACCCATAGTATACACAGACCCCTGTAATATTCCTGTAGCAAAGGTATAAGCTGACCCCAGTAACAGTTATGTTGCAGAAGTGTAGGGAGACCCCAGTAACATTTATGTAGCGGCAGTATAGGCAGACCCATGTAACATTTCAGTAGCAGAAGTATAGGCAGAGTCCAGTATTAGTAACATTTCTGTAGTAACAGTATAGACAGACCCCAGTAACATTTCTGTAGTAACAGTATAGACAGACCCCAGTAACATTTCTGTAGTAACAGTATAGGCAGACCCCAGTAACATTTATGTAGCAGCAGTATTGGCAGACCCCAGTAACATTTCAGTAGCAGAAGTATAGGCAGACCCCTGTAACATTTCAGTAGCAGAAGTATAGGCAGACCCCTGTAACATTTGTGTAGCAGAAGTATCGGCAGACACCTGTAACATTTGTGTTGCAGCAGTATAGACAGACCCCTGTAACATTTCAGTAGCAGCATTATAGGCAGAGCCCAGTATTAGTAACATTTCAGTAGTAACAGTATAGACAGACCCGAGTAACATTTCTGTAGTAGCAGTATAGGCAGACCCCTGTAACATTTGTGTAGCAGCAGTATAGACAGACCCCTGTAACATTTCTGTAGCAGCAGTATAGACAGACCACTGTAAGATTTCTGTAGCAGCAGTATAGACAGACCCCTGTAACATTTGTGTAGCAGCAGTATAGGCAGACCCCTGTAATATTTATGTATCAGCAGTATAGGCAGACCCCTGTAACATTTCTGTAGCAGAAGTACAGGCAGACCCCAGTAACATTTCTGTAGTAACAGTATAGACAGACCCCAAGTAACATTTCTATAGTAACAGTATAAACAGACCCCTGTAACATTTATGTAGCGGCAGTATAGCCAGACCCATGTAACATTTCAGTAGCAGAAGTATAGGCAGACCACTGTAACATTTCAGTAGCAGCATTATAGGCAGAGTCCATTATTAGTAACATTTCTGTAGTAACAGTATAGACAGACCCCAGTAACATTTCTGTAGTAACAGTATAGGCAGACTCCAGTAACATTTTTGTAGCAGCAGTATAGGCAGACCCCTGTAACATTTCAGTAGCAGAAGTATAGGCAGACCCCTGTAACATTTGTGTAGCAGCAGTATAGGCAGACACCTGTAACATTTGTGTTGCAGCAGTATGGACAGACTCCTGTAACATTTCAGTAGCAGGAGTATAGGCAGACCCCTGTAACATTCCAGTAGCAGCATTATAGGCAGAGCCCAGTATTAGTAACATTTCAGTAGTAACAGTTTACACAGACCCCAGTAACATTTCTGTAGTAACAGTAGAGACAGAGCCCAGTAACATTTCTGTAGTAACAGTATAGGCAGACCCCAGTAACATTCTTGTAGCAGCAGTATAGGCAGACCCCTGTAACATTTGTGTAGCAGCAGTATAGACAGACCCCTGTAACATTTCTGTAGCAGCAGTATAGAAAGACCGCTGTAATATTTCTGTAGCAGCAGTATAGGCAGACCCCTGTAACATTTATGTAGCAGCAGTATTGGCAGACCCCAGTAACATTTCTGTAGCAGCAGTATAGGCAGACCCCTGTAACATTTCTGTAGTAGAAGTACAGGCAGACCCCAGTAACATTTCTGTAGTAACAGTATAGACAGACCCCAAGTAACATTTCTGTAGTCACAGTATAGACAGACCCCTGTAACATTTATGTAGTGGCAGTATAGGCAGACCCAGGTAACATTTCAGTAGCAGCAGTATAGGCAGAGTCCAGTATTAGTAACATTTCTGTAGTAATAGTATAGACAGACCCCAGTAACATTTCTGTAGTAACAGTATAGGCAGACCCCAGTAACATTTTTGTAGCAGCAGTATAGGCAGACCCCTGTAACATTTCAGTAGCAGAAGTATAGGCAGACCCCTGTAACATTTCAGTAGCAGAAGTATAGGCAGACCCCTGTAACATTTGTGTAGCAGCAGTATAGGCAGACCCCTGTAACATTTGTGTTGCAGCAGTATAGACAGACCCCTGTAACATTTCAGTAGCAGCATTATAGGCAGAGCCCAGTACTAGTAACATTTCAGTAGTAACAGTATAGTCAGACCCCAGTAACATTTCTGTAGTAACAGTATAGACAGACCCCTGTAACATTTATGTAGTGGCAGTATAGGCAGACCCAGGTAACATTTCAGTAGCAGCAGTTTAGGCAGAGTCCAGTATTAGTAACATTTCTGTAGTAATAGTATAGACAGACCCCAGTAACATTTCTGTAGTAACAGTATAGGCAGACCCCAGTAACATTTTTGTAGCAGCAGTATAGGCAGACCCCTGTAACATTTCAGTAGCAGAAGTATAGGCAGACCCCTGTAACATTTCAGTAGCAGAAGTATAGGCAGACCCCTGTAACATTTGTGTATCAGCAGTATAGGCAGACACCTGTAACATTTGTGTTGCAGCAGTATAGACAGACCCCTGTAACATTTCAGTAGCAGAAGTATAAGCAGACCCCTGTAACATTTCAGTAGCAGCATTATAGTCAGAGCCCAGTATTAGTAACATTTCAGTAGTAACAGTATAGTCAGACCCCAGTAACATTTATGTAGCGGCAGTATAGGCAGACCCATGTAACATTTCAGTAGCAGAAGTATAGGCAGAACCCTGTAACATTTCAGTAGCAGCAGTGTAGGCAGAGTCCAGTATTAGTAACATTTCTGTAATAACAGTATAGACAGACCCCAGTAACATTTCTGCAGTAATAGTATAGGCAGACCCCAGTAACATTTTTGCAGCAGCAGTATAGGCAGACCCCTGTAACATTTCAGTAGCAGAAGTATAGGCAGACCCCTGTAACATTTCAGTAGCAGAAGTATAGGCAGACCCCTGTAAAATTTGTGTAGCAGCAGTATAGGCAGACACCTGTAACATTTGTGTTGCAGCAGTATAGACAGACCCCTGTAACATTTCAGTAGCAGAAGTATAGGCAGACCCCTGTAACATTTCAGTAGCAGCATTATAGGCAGAGCCCAGTATTAGTAACATTTCTGTAGTAACAGTATAGACAGAGCCCTGTAACATTTCTGTAGTAACAGTATAGGCAGACCCCAGTAACATTCTTGTAGCAGCAGTATAGGCAGACCCCTGTAACATTTGTGTAGCAGCAGTATAGACAGACTCCTGTAACATTTCTGTAGCAGCAGTATAGACAGACCGCTGTAACATTTCTGTAGCAGCAGTATAGGCAGACCCCTGTAACATTTATTTAGCAGCAGTATAGGCAGACCCCAGTAACATTTCTGTAGCAGAAGTATAAGCAGACCCCTGTAACATTTATGTAGCAGAAGCATAGGCAAACCCCAGTACCATTTTTGTAGCAGCAGTAAAGGCAGACCCCAGTAACATTTCTGTTGCAGCAGTATAAGCAGACCTCTGTAACATTTATGTAGCAGAAGCATAGCAGACCCCAGTACCATTTTTGTAGCAGAAGTATACGCAGACCCCTGTAACATTTCAGTTGCAGCATTATAGGCAGAGCCCAGTATTAGTAACATTTCAGTAGTAACAGTATAGACAGACCCCAGTAACATTTATGTAGCGGCAGTATAGGCAGACCCATGTAACATTTCAGTAGCAGAAGCATAGGCAGAGTCCAGTATTAGTAACATTTCTGTAGTAACAGTATAGACAGACGCCAGTAACATTTCTGTAGTAACAGTATAGGCAGACCCCAGTAACATTTTTGTAGCAGCAGTATTGGCAGACCCCTGTAACATTTCAGTAGCAGAAGTATAGGCAGACCCCTGTAACATTTCAGTAGCAGAAGTATAGGCAGACCCCTGTAACATTTGTGTAGCAACAGTATAGGCAGACACCTGTAACATTTATGTTGCAGCAGTATAGACAGACCCCTGTAACATTTCAGTAGCAGCATTATAGGCAGAGCCCAGTATCAGTAACATTTCAGTAGTAACAGTATAGTCAGACCCCAGTAACATTTCTGTAGTAGCAGTATAGACAGAGCCCAGTAACATTTCTGTAGTAACAGTATAGGCAGACCCCAGTAACATTCTTGTAGCAGCAGTATAGGCAGACCCCTGTAACATTTGTGTAGCAGCAGTATAGACAGACTCCTGTAACATTTCTGTAGCAGCAGTACAGACAGACCACTGTAACATTTCTGTAGCAGCAGTATAGGCAGACCCCTGTAACATTTATGTAGCAGCAGTGTAGGCAGACCCCAGTAACATTTCTGTAGCAGACGTATAAGCAGACCCCTGTAACATTTATGTAGCAGAAGCATAGGCAAACCCCAGTACCATTTTTGTAGCAGCAGTAAAGGCAGACCTGAGTACCATTTCTGTAGAAGTAAAGGCAGACCCCAGTAACATTTCTGTTGCAGTAGTATAAGCAGACCTCTGTAACATTTATATAGCAGAAGCATAGGCAGACCCCAGTACCATTTTTGTAGCAGAAGTATACGCAGACCCCTTTAACATTTCTGTAGTAACAGTATAGACAGATCCCAGTAATATTTCTGTAGCAGAAGTATAGGCAGACCCCAGTAACATCCTTGTGGCAGCAGTATAGGCAGACTACTGTAACATTTAAGTGGCAGCAGTATAGGCAGACTCCAGTAACATCCTTGTGGCAGCAGTATACGCAGACCCCTGTAAAATTTACGTGGCAGCAGTATAGCCAGACCCCAGTAACATTTTTGTAGCAGAGGTATACGCAGACCGCTGTAACATTTCTGTAGTAACAGTATAGACAGATCCCAGTAACATTTCTGTAGCAGAAGTATAGGCAGGCCCCTGTAACATTTACGTGGCAGCTGTATACGCAGACCCCAGTAGCATCCTTGTGGCAGCAGTACAGGCAGACCCCTGTAACATTTAAGTGGCAGCAGTATAGGCATACCCCAGTAACATCCTTGTGGCAGCAGTATAGGCAGACCCCTGTAAAATTTACGTGGCAGCAGTATAGGCAGACCCCTGTAACATTTAAGTGGCAGCAGTATAGGCAGGCCCCTCTAACATTTAAGTGGCAGCAGTATAGGCAGACCCCTGTAAATTTCTTGTAGCAGAAGTATAGGCAGGCAGCCCCCAGTAAAATCTTTGTAGTAATAGTATAGGCCAACCTCTGAAACATTGGGGTACCATGAGCGTAGGCGAAGGCCGGAAAAATTAGTTGGATAAGAGTGTAGGCATGGGCCCGAAAAATAAGTGTACCAAGAGTACAAGTGTACCTCTGAAAAATTTATTAACCGAGAGGGCAGGTGAAACCCATAAATATTTTTTGAAAGATACAGCTCACTGTTGCTTAATTTGTAACAGTCTGGAGGCAGCCCTGTTGAAAAAATTGGTTCATGTTAAAGTATCAATACTATTGAAACTTTGAAAAATTGTAAAAACATTGTAGATGAGCCTTTTGGGCCGCAGAAAAATTGGCCGTTCAGCACGATGACATGTTTGTTTCTGGAGGAGGAGTAGCAGGAGGAGGACTAATGTCAGAGACAGATTGACAAAGCTAAATGCCCCGTTTTCCCGGTGATAGAGAAGAGTGCTTTTATCTGCGGTTGCAGCGAAAAGAATCTTTAGGTTCTGCTGCTCTCTGCCGGTGGAGAAGAAAAGTCTGGGGAAATCCAGGCTTTGTTCATCTTTATGAGTGTAAGCATGTCGGCACTGGCAGTTGACAGGCGGGTACGCTTGTCGGTGATGATTCCCCCAGCTGCACTAAACACCCTCTCTGACAAGACGCTAGCGGCAGGGCAAGCCAGCACCTCCAGGGCATACAGCGCAAGTTCGTGCCACGTGTCCAGCTTTGACACCCAATAGTTGTATGGAGCAGAGGCATCACGGAGGACGGTGGTATGATTGGCTACATACTCCCTCACCATCCTTTTACAGTGCTCCCTCCGACTCAGCCTTGACTGGGCAGTGTTGACACAGTCTTGCTGGGGAGCCATAAAGCTGGCAAAGGCTTTGGAGAGTGTGTCCCTGCCTGCGCTGAACTTGCTGCCTGATCTCCGCGCCTCCCCTGCTACTTGGCCCTCGGAACTGTGCCTTCTGCCGCTAGCGCTGTCAGATGGGAAGTTTAGCATCACTTTGTACACCAGGGCCCTGTGGTATTGCATCATTCTGGAACCCCTTTCCTCTTTGGGAATGAGAATGGAAAGGTTCCCCTTATACCGTGGGTCGAGAAGGGTGTACACCCAGTAATCCGTGTTGGCTAGAATGCGTCTAACGCGAGGGTCACGAGAAAGGCAGCCTAATGTTAAGGACCGTGCCCGGTCACATAACCTTTCGGGTCAAGAGGTCCAAATTAGCCCCGTATTAGGGTGCACCCCGGAAACCCAGAACTAAACACTGAGACAGTTTCCTCAGATACGTAGAGAAGAGCCACGGCAGGTAACAAGTGGTTCTCTCTGCAGGGAGGCGATACGTACTGAGCGTTTATTGTTCCTTTATTGCTTTCAATACAGGAAAGGAATGTTTGTTAGTCACAACATAAATCTCATTGGGTTAGACACAAATTATGAGTTATACATTGTCCAGCAATCACATAGCGTGAGAGTCTATGATATGTCCTTCAAGTTTCTGTTTATCCGGCGTGATCTGGTTCTTTCCTTGTCATTTAGACAGTCGTCATTGTTGGTACAGCTAGTTCCTTGTCCAGACCTGGAGTCATGGGGAGCTTTTAATGAGAACAGCTGCACATCAGGCATCCAAATAGATATGGTTCTCGGAAAAACAGAAACAAATCATGAGACACTGTACCGAATTATCCTGCCTTAAGCTTACTTTGCTACACACAAGCCTATTCACATCTTATAATCCTCCATTTTGTATCTAGCGTCCATTTTGAGGCAGATTCTTTATTTTAATGCACACATACTTCATCAGGCAGCCTAACATGAAGTCAGCCATGTGTGCCAGGGTGCCAGTACGCAAGACATCGCTGTCCTCACTAGGAAGATGACTTTCAGGCTCCTCCTCCTCCTCCACAGGCCATACACGCTGAACAGATGAGAGGCAAGCAGCATGGGAAGCCTCTGCAGTGTGCCCAGCTGTCTCTTCCCCCTCCTCCTCCTCCAAAACGCGCTGAGATATAGACATGAGGGCGGTCTGGCTATCAAGCGACATACTGTCATCCCCTGTCTCCTGTTCCAACCACAAAGCCTCGGCCTTTATGCCTTGCTGGGAACTCCTCAGCAGGCATAGCAGCGGGATGGTAACGCTAATGATTGCAGCATCGCCGCTCACCATCTGGGTAGACTCCTCAACGTTTCTGAGGACCTGGCAGATGTCTGCCATCCAGGCCCACTCCTTGGTAAAGAATTGGGGAGGCTGACTACCACTACGCCGCCCATGTTGGAGTTGCTATTCCACTATTGCTCTACACTGCTCATAGAGCCTGGCCAACATGTGCAGCGTAGAATTCCACCGTGTGGGCACGTCGCACAGCAGTCGGTGCTCTGGCAGATTAAACTGATGTTGCAGGGTCCTCAGGTTGGCATCGTCCATGGTGGACTTGCGGAAATGTGTGCAGACGCGGCGCACCTTGCCGATAAGGTCAGACAAGTGCGGGTAGTTTTTCAGAAACCGCTGAACCACCAGATTGAAGACGTGGGCCAGTCATGGCACATGTGTGAGGCTGCCGAGCTGCAGAGCCGCCACCAGGTTACGGCTGTTGTCACACACGATCACTCCCGGTTGGAGGTTCAGCGGCGAAAGCCAGAGGTCGGTCTGCTCTGTCAGACCCTGCAACAGTTCGGGGGCCGTGTGCCTCTTGTCACCTATGCTGAGTAGTTTCAGCGCGGCCTGCTGACGCTTGCCCACTGCTGCGCTGTCGCGCTGCGCCACACCGACTGCTGGCGATGTGTTGCTCACATTTCTTAATTGAGAGGTAGAGGTTGCGTAGAAGGAGGAGGAAGGGGAGGGTTTAGAGGAGGTGGCATAGACCGCCGCAGATACTAGAACCGAAGAAGGACCCGCTATTCTGGGTGTGTGTAGGACATGTGCGGTCCCAGCCTCCACCAAATTCATCCAGTGTGCCGTCAGGGAGATATAGTGGCCCTGCCCGCCAGTACTTCTCCACCTGTCCGTGGTTAAGTGGACCTTTCCAGTAACCGCGTTGGTGAGAGCACGATTGATGTTGCAGGAGACGTGCTGGTGTAGGGCTGGGATGGCACACCGGGATAAATAGTGGCGACTGGGGACCGAGTAGCGCGGGGCCGCCGCCATCATATTTTTGGAAGCCTCCGTTTCCACAAGCCGGTATGGCAGCATCTCCAGGCTAATCAATTTGGCAATGTGCACGTTTAAAGCTTGAGCATGCAGGTGCATGGTGGCGTATTTGTGCTTTCGCTCCAACGCTTGTGCTAGCGACAGCTGGACGCTGCGCTGAGAGACATTGCCGGATGGGGTCGAGGACAGCGGATGTGAGGGTGTGGGTGCAGGCTTGGAGGCGCTTGTACCTGTGTCCTGAGAGGGGGGATGGATCTGAGTTGCAGGTTGGGGCACAGGGGGAGAGGCAGTGGTGCGACCCGGAGGCAGTGAATGGCCTTCGTCCCACCTTGTGGAGTGCTTGGCCATCATATGCTTGCGCATGCTGGTGGTGGTGAGGCTGGTAGTGGTGGCTCCCCGGATCTTGGCGCGACACAGGTTGCACACCACTGTTTGTCGGTCGTCCGCGCTCTCACTGAAAAACATTCACACCTTTGAACACCTAGCCCTCTGCATGGAGGCTTGCCGTGAGGGGGTGCTTTGGGAAACAGTTGGGGGATTCTTCGCTCTGGCCCTGCCTCTACCCCTGGTCACCGCACTGCCTCTTCCAACCTGTTCTGCTGCTGCACTTGCCTCCCCCTCTGAAGACCTGTCTTCAGTTGGCTTAGCAAACCAGGTGGGGTCAGTCACCTCCTCGTCCAGCGGCTCTTCCTTCGAATCCTCTGTGCGCTCCTCCGTCGGACTTACTGCCTTTGCTACTACCTCACTCATAGACAACTGTGTCTCATCATCATTGTCCTCCTCACCCACTGAAAGCTCTTGAGACAGTTGCCGGAAGTCCCCAGCCTCATCACCAGGACCCCAGGAACTTTCCAAAGGTAGGGCATCAGTCACGACAAACTCCTCAGGTGAGAGAGGAACCATTTTTTCCCAATCAAGGCAGGGGACCGAGAACAGTTCCTGGGAGTCTGTCTGCTCATCACAATGTGTCATTGTAATGGAGTGAGGAGGCTGGGAGGAAGGAGGAGCAGCAGCGAGAGGATTCAGAGTTGCAGCAGTGGACGGCGTAGAAGACTGGGTGGTCGATAGATTGCTGCACTTTCTGCCATCCACGACAGGACCTGCTCACACTGCTCACACTGCTCATTTTCTAATAAAGGTCTATGACGTGGACCCATAAATTGTGATATGAAGCTGGGGACCCCAGAAACTGTCCTCTCTCCTACTCCCGCAGCAGCCGGCTGCGATTCACCTGGACCAGGAACTCGGCCTTTGCCCACACCCTCACTTGGGACTCCACGTCCTCGACTGCGACCGCATCCACGCCCTCTGCCCCTACCCCTCAGCATGCTGGATTAAGAATCGAGCAGAGACAGAGTGGTGTAAAAATGTTTGTGAATTATTGCTGTGCAGTTGGTGGCTGCCAGCGGTAATATAACGCTATATGAAGCCAGAGATAAATTATAAGGAAGGCTGCACGCAGGCTAGGCTGTGAACTATGCAGTTTGGATGGACGTAAAGTCCCACAGGCCACGCAGGCACAGGCACTGGGTAACCGTTAGCCGTAAAAAGGGAATTTTTTTTTAATCTCCTTATTTTACTCTGCAATGCAGCCTGGGGCTAGGCCGTTGTCTATTGCACTTTCAATCTATGGGCGTCGGGCAGACCGTGAACTTCTGAGACAGCACACGTATAACAGAGCGTTGTAGAAAATGTGCGGTTTCTTGGCGTACACTTAGAGGCAGACTGCAGTGAGGCTACGCGAAGTGCGGACAGAAAAATATTTATAAATGAAGGCTGCACGCAGGCTAGGCTGTGCAATGCAGAGGTACTACAACTCCCAGCAACCACGGAGTTCAATGCACACGGTCGCAGGTTGCCCTAAGAAGAACCGTTGGGGTACTTGTAGACAGGATTCTACACTACCACTGTCCCTGCCTGATCAATACTGCCCCTATACTCAAGTACAGACTGCCGCCTGAGAACGCTACAGCCTGCACGCCCGATATACATAAAAAAAAATTGTGCAAAACTGCTCCCAGCAGCCACAACAGTAATGCACTAGGTGAGCTGTGGCCCTAAGAAGGACCGTTGTGGTTGTTGAAGACGCTAACACTGTCCCTATAGCAGCAGCAGCATCAGCAGCACTTTCCCTGATCTCTCTTAGTGTGTGTCTGTGGCGAGCCGCGGGCGGGGCTGATTTAAATACTCGGGGGTCACTTGATCTCGCCAGCCACTCACTGCAGGGGGGTGGGATAGGGCTAGAATGTCACAGGAGGAAGTTGTAATGCCTTCCCTGTGTTTCTACGGGCCACAGAAAAGGGCACAAATTTCTCAGGGAAGGAAATGTAAAGGAGTCGAGTGCCGCGTGGTGCTCGCCTTGAGTAACGAGCATCTCGAACACCCTAATACTCAAACGAGCATGAAGCTCGGATGAGTGCGCTCGCTCATCTCTAATGACCACATATCATCACAACAAAATAATATCACCATACTGTTACCCCAAAACCACTATACAAAGACCAATATTACCCCCATACAGGGACCATATAGCAGTTAATAGTAATTCTATACAGGAGCTCTTCAAACTGTATAAGTGATTGCAGTACTGGTATATCCAGTGATCACAAGTGACATTCCCTATGACAGGGGTAATTCACTTTCCTTTTTTTTCTCAATTCATCCCAGACCAACATGATGCCTTCTCCTGGTCACAACTGGTCTCTGCAGAATTTGACAAACATAAATCTTTGGCTCCTTACTTTTCCAATACCTTCCTTTACTTTTTCACAGTTCTACACAATCTCCACATCCATAGTGCCCCAGGTGGTAATAATACCACCTATGGTGCCCCACACTGTAATAGCATCCTCTTTTTTGTCCCCCCCCTGCAGGCCCTGCACAGCAATGGCTGCTTATAGTGACCCCAACACAGTAAAAGAGCTGCCACGTAGTAATAATACCTTCCTTATATGCCCACTAAGCATTTATACCCCCCTTTGCCCACAGTCATTAATAGAATAGACTAATATTACTACTACTCTTCAGTAACATGATATTTGTTTTATTATTCCGGCAGTCTACACACATAAGTTCTGTCCTTCTGTTTCTCTTTTGTTCCTTCGCTTTTCCTTATAATTACTGCCCTCGGCTCCACTTCATTGACTTTCATGATTCTTCTTCTTTATCCGTTTAGTCGAAGCGACTCTCGGACACTTTAAGGATCGGCGCTCTCCACACAGGTCTATTTTGTGCTGCTTCTCTCAGTTCGATCATTTACATGCTGGTATCGGCTCTGAAAGTATCGAGCGCATTCTTTCGCAGCCAGTCTCCTTCTGCCGCTGATCACTCCAAGCATTATTAATGTTTCTAATGTATTAGCTCGGATTATGTGGCCGAACCAAGAGTCTCTCTTTCGTAATTTTTACCCTCCAATGAAAACTTTGAGTTCATGCGGTCTGCACTGTTTTGTTCGTAATCTTGCAAGTCCAAGGAACTCGTAGCAGTTTCCTCAAGCACCAAAGTTAGAAGGCATCAATCATCCTCCAGTCTGTTTTCTGTAGTGTCCAACATTCGCAGCTGTAAGTTCTGATTGGGAAGATGACTGCCTTGACTATCTGGCATTTCGTTGCAATGCTTATGTCTTTGTTTCTCCAGATCTTAATTTAACATTGCACTGTGACCATTTTTGTCTTATTTCGGTTCCTGATTCTCTACTGTAGTCGATTTTCGATCCGAGGAAGATGACATTTTGAACTGGTGTGTATTTGGATTTCTTTTCACTAGGGCTATAGGATCCATAACCTCAATTAAAACATTAACTGTATCCTCCTCACTCGTTGCATAAAAGCATGTACATGAGGTCAGCATACATAGATTAAACCAATTGTAGGTCTTAACGCATGATAATTAGACATGAGCGAGCACACTCGTCCGAGCTTGATGCTCGATCGAGTATTAGGCTACTCGAGATGCTTGCTACTCGAGTCGGGCACCGTGCGGTGCTCGAGTCAATTTCATTTCCCCTCCCCGCATGTTTCGCGCCATTTTTTAGCCATTAAACATGCAGGGAAGGCATTACCACTTCCTGCTGTGACATGCCAACCCTGTGCACGTCTACAGCAGGGAGTGGCTGGGCCGATCAGGTGACCGGCGAGTACTTAAACTGGTGCCGCCCGCGGCTCGCCTCAGACGCATGACGCAAAGTGTTAGTGTAGGGTGCGGTTAGGCAGGGATCCTCTCTTCAAGAACCCAACAGTCCTTCTTAGGGCTACTACTCATTGTGTGCATTAGCATTTTGGCTGGGACCAGTAGTGCACCATTCTCTGTGTGCGGTGAATTACCCGTAGGTCTCATCACTATAGAGTGGGTTAAAATTTTCTGGGCCTGTGCAGAGCATCTCACAGCTACCATTCTCTGTGTGTGGTGAATTAGCCACAGTTCTCATCGCAATAGAGTGGGTTAAATTTTTCTGGGCCTATACTCTCACTACAGAATTGTTTCAGGGGTCCGCTACAGCAATGTTTGAAGGGTTCTTCAAGAATCTTCATGCTTAAATTTCTTCCCACTTTGGAGCGATCAAAGGAACCGTAACTGATTTATGAGACTTGCTGTGGTGACAACTTTGGGAACACCTCCTGCTTAAAAGAATTCTTTCATTTTAGAAAGAGTTGATGAATTTGGCTGATGCTTGGAAGTACTAGCATTCGAGTCCGCTTTATGCCCACCATTGCTGAGGGTGTGGGCAGAGGCCAAGGCCCTGGGTGAGGTGCAACTCTGCCATGTTTGAGCAGTCTAATTTCTTCATACTTCCTACTGTTAATGGGGCGATCAAAGGAACCATAGCTGATTTACTGAGATGTTCACAGCAATACTAGCATCCGAGTGCGCTTTATGTCCACGATTCCTGAGGGTGTGGGTAGAGGCCAAGGTCCGGGGGTGGGGGGGGGGGGGTGCAACTGTGCCAGGAATTTCTGTGGAGTTTCTACAGAAAGGTTTCAGGGGTTCACCTATGCTGTGGGTACACAAGGGTTTCCCAGCACTGTGTTCAGCTATCTGACACATACACAGAATGAATTGTGTGGGTACACATGGGTTTCCCATAGCAATGTAACTGACGGCACATTGGGTCACACAAGGTGGAGGCTGGGACCGATTTCATGAGACATTCACAGCAGTACTAGCATCCGAGTCCACTTTATGCCCACCATTGCTGAGGGTGTGCGCAGGGGCCGAGGTCCGGGGGGGGGGGGGGGGGAATGCAACTGTGCCAGGTTTGGCCTGTGGAATTTCTTTGTGGTTCATCCAGTCTTTGGAGTGATGAAAGGAACCGTAAGTGATGGCACATTGGGTCACACAAGGTGGAGGCTGGGACCGAGTCTGGCCCTGGGCCTGCTCACGTTCTTCCCACACAGAGAATTGCTGGTCCTACCTCAGTCACGGTTTCTCGGGCTTATTATGCCACCTCCTCCTCCTGCTTGGGGTCTGGGGATCAGCGCTGGTCAACATGTATTTGCTTTGGTGTCACCACAGTTATCTGATCACTGGTTTGGACCAATCAAAATAAGCGTAACTGATTTAATGAGATGTTCACAGCAGTACTAGCATCCGAGTCCGCTTTATGCCCATGTTTGCTGTGCGTGGTTGTGCGCACTAGGCTTTCGCAAGCTTCCCGGCTGTATAACAGGTCAACTCATTGTACACTGCCTGTTTTCGGAAGTCCGCTGACGTATAATGCCCTGAGTGGTAAACAGGCCTGATAAACACACGCATCCCTGGGGGTCAGCGCTGGTTGCCATGTATTAGCTCTCGTATTACAACTTACCACAGTTATCCGAGATACTGGATTGGAGCATTCACAGGAAGCGTAACTGATTTAATGAGACTTTCACAGGGTCACTGTATACCTGTGGTGGCTACTTTTGCGACACCTCCTGCTTCAAACCAATGTTTGGTGTTAGTATGCGCTGCTGCATTGTGGAGATAATAATAAATAATAATAATCTGTATTTGTATAGCGCCAACATATTCCGCAGCGCTTACATAGACAGGGGGATACAGAAAGACAAAAGTACAAACATTACAGAACCACGGTTACAATCGTAATCAGTTGATGGAAACAATAGGGGTGAGGGTCCGGCTCCAACGAGCTTACATACTACAAGTAATGGGGTGATACAGGAGGTAAAGGGCTGGAGATGTGCACGGTATGGCGGGGTGGAGAGTGTGGGATGCTATACACATAGACAATGGTCAGACATTCAGCCGTGTGACGGCAGGATCAGTATGACTACAGGAGTGGTTTATTATGGCGAGCAGGGATAGCAGTCAGTAGGTCGGGGAGCATGTTATCAGGCGGCGTATAGAGGAGTTTGTTTAGAGAATGCGGTATGCCTCCCTAAAGAGGTGCATTTTTAGAGCACGCCTGAAGTTCTGCGAGTCCTGGATTGCTCGGGTAGCCTTTGGTAGTGCGTTCCAGAGGACCGGTGCTGCTCTGGAGAAGTCTTGGAGGCGGGAGTGAGAAGTTCGAATTAGAGGGGTGTGCAGTCTAGTTTCGTTTGCCGAGCACAGAGCCCGGGCTGGGTGGTGGATTGAGATGAGGGAGGTAATATAGGGGGGCGCTGCACTGTGGAGGGCTTTGTGGATGAAGGTAGTGAGCTTATATTGAATTCTGTATTTAACGGACAGCCAGTGCAGTAACTGGCACAGGGCAGAGGCATCTGAGTAGCGGCTGGACAGGAATATGAGCCTGGCTGCTGCATTCAGGATGGATTGGAGGGGGTAGAGTCTGGTGCGGGGGAGGCCGATCAGCAACGAGTTTTAATAATCAAGCCGGGAGTGGATGAGGGCAACAGTAAGCGTTTTTAGCGTGTCCACAGTGAGAAAAGAGCAGATTGTTGTGATGTTCTTGAGGTGCAGCTGACTTGTTCGGGCGAGAGATTGGATGTAGGGGGTAAATGAGAGATCGGAGTCGAATATGACCCCAGGGCAGCGGGCGTGCTGTTTGGGAGTTATGGTGCCACACACTGAGATGTCAGGATGAGGTCGGTTAGTGGAAGGAGGAAACACCAGTAGGTCAGTTTTAGAGAGGTTTAGTTTTAAGTAGAGAGACGACATAGTGTTAGAGACAGCAGACAGACAGTCGGTGATGTGTTGGAGGAAAGGTGCAGAGATGTCACGGGAAGAGGTGTATAGCTGGGTGTCATCAGCGTAGAGGTGGTATTGGAGGCCAAATCTCCTGATGGTTTGTCCAACAGGGGCTATGTAGATAGAGAAAAGGAGGGGGCCGAGGACCGAGCCCTGGGGGACCCCAACAGCAAGGGGAAGAGAAGGAGAGGTAGAGCCAGCAAAGGAGATGCTGAAAGAGCGGTCAGATAGGTAGGAGGAGAACCAGGAGAGAGCAGTGTCCTTTAGGCCGATGGAGTGAAGCATACTGAGGAGGAGTTTGTGGTCGACAGTGTCAAATGCTGCAGAGAGGTCGAGGAGGATCAGTAGGGAGTAATCACCCCTCGATTTAGCTGTCAGTAGGTTGAGCAGAGAAGAGCAATTTGGAGACTTCTTCCTCTGCCGTTGGTCTGAGTACAGACAGTGAGCAGGAGCTAGATACAGTGCTGACAAGACTAGGGTCGGGGCTAGTCTGGGATTGGGAAGTTATTTCCTGATGTCATCAATTTTCTTTTTGAAGTAAGCAGCCAGCTCTTCAGCACTGAGATCCGTCACCGGGGGCTGCGGTTTAGCGCTGAGAAGGGAGTGAAAAGTATCAAAGAGCCGTTTAGAGTTGTGCGATAATGAGGAGACGAGAGAAGTGAAGTAGACTTGTTTGGCATGGTGGAGGGCGAGGTTGTAGGTTCTGGGCATGAATTTGTAGTGGAGGAAGTCTGCGGATGTTTGCGACTTCCTCCACAGCCGTTCAGCACTTCTAGACCACCGCTGGATGAAGCGTGTTTGAGGCGTGAGCCAGGGTTGCCACGTTCTACAGCGGATGGCTTGGAGATGTGTAGAAGTGCTGGCACCTGAGCCCCTTTTAAGCCCACAAACTGCCCCCTGACAATTTATACGTCAATTTATCATCAATTCTCAACAGCATTGTGGGCTATCGCTCACACTTTCAAGGAGGGGCCCTGCCAACCCTCTGCAGTGTGTGCCTCCGGTTCCTCCTCATGGCAGACGTACTTATAAATAGACATGAGGATGGTGTAGCTATGAACCAGCGTGTGGCATGAGGGCAGCTGAACGCCGCGCAGGGAAACTTTTGTGTGCGCTGTGGACGCAGGGTCGTGCGGGAGGTTGGACAGCAATGCCAGCATGTAACCCAGGAGAAGAGGCAGCGTTGTCACCCGCAGGCAGTGATTGTCCTTGGTTGGAGGTAGTGTGGTGCTTAGCTAAGATGTGCCAGCGCGTGTGCCTTGCTAATGAGGGTTTGTCTGAAGTAAATTGTTAGGGGGGGTGATGCCAGACTCTTACCCCCATTTTGGCTTAATAGTGGGACCTGGGAGCCTCAGATGCAGCCATGCATGCTGCCCTTGCTGTTCCCTATCCGTTTCTGTGGTGTTTCCGTGACTTTCTGATGTTTTCAGGTGTTTCACAAATCATCCCATATGCGGAGCATCGGTCCCATACAAAAATGCTTGAGTCCCCTATTGACTTCAATGGGGTTCGTTACTCGAGCTCTCGAGCATTACAAAAAGTTTGGCTCAAGTAACAAGCACCTGAGCAATTTGGTGCTCACCCATCTCTAATGATAATCAATATACTATATATATATAAGGAGAGAGAGAAGAGCAGCTAAATACATAGACAGTAGCACACTGCATTTGCTTGCTTCCTGTTTTATTTAGTTCATATGATGGATAGAACATTCCATAGAAGAAAGAAGTATGTCCACAGATCAGCACATTTTAGAGTTTATATATAGATATCATTTAAATGTGATTTTGCTCCTTTTTCTATCGATTGATTTCATGTAAACTGTAAAATAATGTTGAAGGACAATCTCATGATTACAATCTTACAAGCTATGCTTTAAGAATATCTAATTCATTAATCATCCTCATTCTTTATAATTCAGTGTTCATCCAGGTAGAAATCCTTTTTTCCTAGGACAGTCTTGATGACTCTGTGAACCTGTGCATGCATTTTTTAAGTTCTCTAATGCATCTAAAATAGAAAATAAGAAACTTTGCAAATGGTTTTCATTAAAAATTTTCGTCCATTTTATATCTACAGCTCTTATCCAGACCCCTTTATTTCCACCGTAACACCCTGCAAACAAACCCTGCTTAAGCTTTTCCTACTTTCATACTCCCTTCATTCTGTACCTTATTGAGACAGAACTGTGGCAAGACGTATAACTACAGGATCAGACCACACAGGGTTTATTTGTTGTCTGTTACCATGGAAACACATTTATGGTACGTAAATTCTAATATAAAGAATTAGTTGCTTTTATAGTTGGCCCAGAATTGACCATTATCCCGCCTTTCATTGGGCCCATGATGGTTTCATAGTTGTCCAGTTTTGACCAGATCGTGTCATCATTCATTGTCCTAGTGGGAAATATGGAAGACCTACATTGTCATGAACACTCTATGGACATGTGGACTTATATGATTATATTTGAGATTTATCTTCTTGAGGAGATGTAAAATAGAGGTCGTAGTTGACCAAGTAGCCCTCATTGTACATGTACAGCTTACGGTCGTTGGGATTGTAAGACAGACTCTGCACGTTCTCCTTTGGTTTTTCCAGGGGAACTCTCGGCCACCCTTCCTTATTAGTCTTGGTATCATACATGTAAAATATCTCTTCTCTTTTTGTACTGAGGGCCCTAGTGACATACAAGACACCACATGCCATGAATGCGTTGGTGGCTGCAGGCTTGTATTGGGTAGTGTTCCAGGTCTGCTTTACGGCAAGAGTTATGGGATCTATTTTACTGATGATAACGTTGCCAGCATTTTCTTCAGTAGAATAAATTGCCCAAAGGCCTTCTTCATCACTGGCCATGTCAATGTCTTGGTAAGGTGAAGACGAATAGCTGAAGCGGTTGTTGTAAGCAGCATTAGGGAGATTAACACTTGGTTCCATTGTATTGAGCTGTGGATTGTATTTGCATAATTTTCCATTGTTGTAGCAATTATAGTACATTGTTTTATTAAACATGATCATTCCACCTCCTTGTCCGTAGTTTGGACTACTGATGCCTCGGTCAATGTTGTGTTGATACATGAGAAGATCATTGTAGCTAGGGTACACACGTAAATAATTCATCATCCTTGCATCTGTAGTCATAGGAGCCACCCACTGTATGTTCTGGTCAGCTCCAGCCAATGAATCTGATCCCCATCCTCCAGATTTGTAGTTGAATCCGTAATAGTTCAATTGTACTATAAATGGTTTGCTGATGTTCGTAATGATTCCATGTTGGCAGGTACCTGCACAATAAAACAATCAAATGTGTCAAATCAATCAATCCATCAAAGCATAAAGTTGGCCCCACATAACTAGTCAACAATACCAAAGAAAAAAGGAACTAAAGTCTTCTCTCCAATAAGCACTTTTGCAGGAGTCTCTTAAACATTTTCGACCCCAAGACAGCATTAACATTGGGCCCTACCATTTAACCAGCAGTGACATTTTGTTTCATCAAATCAATCAATGTGTTCCAGCATTCTGCTTAGAGAATAATGGAGACTGCAATGGCCGAGCACAGTCTATCCTGACAGAAGCTATAAGAGGCTATCAGGAGCCAAAGAGACTTGCGTGTCAGTATAGTAACATAGTAACATAGTTCGTAAGGCTGAATGAAGACAAGGTCCATCTAGTCCAGCCTGTCTATCCTCCTGTGTTGTTGATCCAGAGGAAGGCAAAAAACCCCAAGAGCAGAAGCCAATTAGCCCTTTTGGGGAAAAAATTCCTTCCCGACTCCCTAATGGCAATCAGACTGTTCCCTGGACCAACCCCTAATAGTTCCTACCTGCCTGTATACCCGGATTAACAATAACCTAAGATTTATATCCTGTAATATCCTTCCTCTCCAGAAAGACATCAAGTCCCCTTTTAAACTCCTCTAAGGATTTTGCCGTCACCACGTCCTCAGGCAGAGAGTTCCACAGTCTCACTGCTCTAACAGTGAAGAACCCCTTTATATGTTGGTGATGAAACTTGCATTCTTCTAAGCATAGCGGATGTCCTCTTGTTACCGTTGCAGTCCTGGGTATCAACTTTTTTCCAGAGTAAATAATCCCAATTTTGATAGCCTCTCTGGGTATTCCAGTCCCTTTATTCCATGTATTAGCTTAGTCGCTCTTTCTCCGCTGCCTGTCCCGTGATTGTTGTGAAAGATGACATCAGCGGTTGTTAGGTGACCGCTGCGGCAAATGAGAGACTGTAGCGTCGCGGTCCGTTCTCCTGGCATCAGTATCCACATCCTGGGTGCAATGATGGCAGGAGGTCAGAACCAAGACGCTGCAGAGTCTGATTGGCTGCAGTGGTCAGGTGACTTCTATTGCATCATCTTCCACCAGGCGGACAGCAGAGCAAGATTACTGGATCCCGGCAGCGGAGGACAGCTGGATACAGCTCTGCTATTTGAAACCAATTGGAGCTATTACTAAAACATTGCATAATAATCTGACAACCCCTTTAATGTGGAAGTGACGTGTCTTTTCTATCAGCTCCCAGTTGGGCAGTATATGCATTAAGTGCTTTTAATACGGTACTAATGTAATGTGTACGATAAAAGTATGATTTGTAATGAGACACATTATTTGTCTATTGCACGCCATTGGGCTATTTGCACACCATTCTTCTTATCTTATTTTTGGGGAGGGTTGCTGTACATGATTGGGGTCTGTCCTGGTGAATGACTCCATATAAACATGAACTACCAACAAGCACCTACTGCTTTACGTACCGCTGTCCGCTGGAGGGTCCGGCTTTGGGTTTGTCTGGTTCTTTTCACAATTTTCCAGTCGTTTCTTCAGAGCTGCAATTTCTCTTCTGATGACCAAAACATTGTTCTTGTCGTAGACCTCCAGCTGGCTCACCGTTATAGAGAGGTTGTGGATCTATTGCGGAATAAAGAGAACACGGTGACATAGTCTATAGCAATGGGAGAGGGAAGGGAGAGGGAAATGTAGGTAGAGCCCACGGTATAGTAATAAGTGATGGGTATCGCCTCACCTCCACATACAGAGCTTCAACCAGAACGTTGGTGCCATTCATTGAAGTTTTCATCTGCAGTATCAGAGCCTCAATTTGTCTAATCTCCAGCTTCACCAGCTCGAAGTCCAACTCGGTGTATGAGATGCCTCCCATCTCCATCACCTCCACACGTTTGGTCAGGTTCACCAGCCGCTCCATGTAAATGATCAGTGTACTCTCATAATGCTGGATCTATGACATCAGGACAGGTCTGTTTAATGTCAGCCAAATACAAACTAAAGGCCCAATAACTTTATACCAATGCTGCATGTATAGCAGAGCGCTGATAATAGGTTTGTCTTACTCTGTACAATAATAACTGTGTACATACTCCCATCAGACACAGGGAGGTACAACACGTGTAGTACAGGTAGGAAGCAGTACAGTATATGTGACATAGATATAGAACCGTACAGTACATATAGCACACGGAGGGAGCCGTTCAGTACATGTACTACAGGCAGGGAGCAGGACAGTACATACATGTACAGATAGAGAGCCATAGAGCACACATGACACAGGGGGGAAGTACTACAGGGAGGGAGCAGTACAGTATAGTACATGAGTTGAGCACTTCTATCTATAAAGTAAGCTCAGACTTGGTACTGTTTTTATGTAGTAAGCTTGGTACTGTATGTATTCAGAAAGCTCAGTTCTGGTACCATATCTATGTAGTAAACGTGCTTCTGACTCTGTAGCTACACATTAAGCTTGTCTCTGGTAGTTTATCTATACAGTGAACTTGGTTCTGGTATCGTATATATAGTCAACTTGCTTATGGCACAGTATCCACACAGTAAGCTTGGTTCTGGTAGTGTAACTATACAGTGGACTAGGTTCTGGTATCGTATATGCAGTAAGCTTGGTTCTGGTAATATATCTACCACTATGCAGTAATACTGTTGCCCTCATCCACTCTCGGCTCAATTATTGTAACTCGCTGCTAATCGGCCTCCCCTCTCCAATCCATCCTGAATGTGGCAGCCAGGCCCATCTTCCTGTCCAGACGCTACACTGATACGTCTGCCCTGTGCCGGTCACTTGACTGGCTGTCCATCAAATGCAGTAATTCAATTCAAACCCACTACCATTATCCACAAAGCCCTCCACAGCATCGCCCCACCATATATTGCATCCGTCATCTGAATCCTCCATCTAGCCTGCGTTCACGAAATCAGATTAAGCTCCCCTTTAACCCGATCCTCTCATTTCCGCCTCTAAGACTTCTCCAGAGCAGCACCGGTCCTCTGGAACGTGCTACCCAAAACTATCCGCACAATCTCTGACACACAAAACTTCAGGCATGCTCTAAAAATGCACCTCTTCAGGGAGGACTACCATATCCCCTAAACAAACCCCTCTGTACTCCACCTGATAACATGCTCCCTGACCTACTGACTGCAGCTCCTGCTAGCCAAAATCAACTGCCCCCTGCAGTCACACCGATTCCGCCACTATGCGGCCTGACCATTGTCTGTGTGTATAACATCCCTCACTCCCCACTCCACCATACCGGGCACATCTCCAGCCCCTTTACCTTCTGTATCACCCCATTATTTGTAGTATGTAAGCTCGTTGGAGCAGGACCCTCACCCCTATTGTCTCCAACTGATTAACCGTGGTGTTGTTTCCCCCTGCTTTATATATATTTAGAATTCAGAATCTTTGATGGCCACAGATGACTTCACCTTGATTCAAACTGTATAAACAGCCATTGTAGACACAAGCCGAGTTACATGCAATGGAAGGATAGCTGTAGCACGTTGCTTGATGCTTTTTTCTAGCCTTCAGTAAGCTTGGTCCATTTCTTTTATAATATGTTGGCGCTATATAAACAAGGATTAATATTATTACAAAAGAAATGGACCAAGCTTACTGAAGGCTAACAGAAATCACCGTGCTCCAGCTATTGTCCAGCATTGCAGATAACTCTGCTTGTGTCTATAATGGTTGTTTATACAGTTTGCATCAAGGTGACGTCATCTGTAGCCATCAAAGATTCTAAATGTAGGGTACAGAAGACGGTCCACATTTAAGAGGCATTTCATTAAATGGGACATCTAACACGTGGATGAGGAATGATAGAAAAGCTTATCAGTGCCTCCTGCTGGCACCTTGCACCCGGGTCACATGCCCCGACAGCCTCGCCTAACTATAGTCCTGCTAATAGTTTAGAGAAAGTCCTAAAAGTATTTGTAGATTATTTTACATTTATTCTGATGTAGACGGACAAATAAAAGCCTGGATGCCGATTGGTTCGAGCACACAGTAAAGTCCCCCTGATGTACAAGTAGGCCACATTGTCTAATGTCCGGGGGTCAGTATTATGTCTTATTTCAGCATTGTTTCTTTACCTTACTGATTTGCTTTTCAACAGAGATGGTCAAGTTATAGTTGGATATCTGCAACATCTCAAAACGATCTGCAGGAAAGGTGGAGTCTGGGAGGACAACAGAGCAGTGACAGACCCCCAGCTCGTCCAGCGACCCCGTAGAGTTGTGAACCTGTGGAGACAGAACCATATTTACGTAAGAAACATCTACTTTAGTCAATATAACATTCAACATATTATAATGAATGTAACATGCAGGCGATAAAGACTAAAACTCTATGACTGAGCAAGCAAAAAAGATGTAGACTTAGGTACATGACTATCGGTGGATGCGGGGGTTGTGTTACATCCAGGACCTGGGCCCGAGGTGGCCTAATGGCCATGAAGACACCAGTACTATAATTGACATGTGGCGAGCCCTGGGATTTGGCATTGGGGCCAAATCAGAGACACAACCCTCGAAGAGCTGCTTCAAAGGCATCTTACCCAACCTACAAGAGCCCTACTCTGTACTGATCAGGAGCAAAAATATGGAGCAGGGCTGTCTACAGATGGGTGTCTGTTTTAGTTAATGGGGTTTCCATGCAAATACTATTGGTGACCTATCCTCAAGACCCCGGCCGATCAGCTGATCAGGCACCTACTGTCAGCATAGGCAGAGGGATTGGGGAGGAAGCATATGGCTTCCACTTCTGTGTAGCGGCAGGTACATGTAATTGCAGGTGTAGCTGTCATTGATTTTAATGAAAATTGCGCCTGCAATTACAAGCGCTGCCCATTTCCGGGGATGGGTTAAAGCCTCCTGCTTCCGCTGTGACCACTGTGTATTGCAGCAGACAATCCACTGATAGGCCAAGGTCCTTAGAGGCAGCCGATCAACGATTGAGGTCACCAATAGTATTTACGTGGAACCAGGGTCTGCCTTAGGGGTGTGCAATCTGTGCCTCACTAATACAAATGTGTGTATGCCTGCGTGAGGGAGCCCTAAATGTTAAGCCATGATTGCCAATGCCACATAGGTATATGCACATTTATGCTTGCATTTGCGCTGCATATTTTCACAATGGGTGCTGCGTATTTGCACATGCATGTGCGTGTTTTACTGTACATTTTCTCTGCACAAATTGTGCACATTTGCGCAAACAAAATGCGTGTGGGAAGCACACCTTCTGCGAAAGAACCCATTGAGATCAATGTGCTCTATTCACTGCGTATTGCAGCACAAGTGTTTCATATGTTATACGCTGAGCAAATACGTTCATGGGAATTCGGCCTAAGAGTTTTTAGATTGAGAGATTATATTACAGATAACGTTTTTTATACTTGTAAATTAGAAAGTAAGAATATTTGTTTTAGCAGGACGGCCGCCTGTACGAAAAAATGAGGGAGAGAGTTCAGATACATAGTGCACAGAAAGCAATAGCATCCAGTGGAACTTACCAGACTGGCGGCATGATTATGGCCAACGCCAAGGAGCAAAATGAAGAAGGTGATCATGGTGTCCTTGTCATCTGTACAATCACCTTGTTCTCACCCTCTCTATATATAGGTGAATGTGTATCCTCCACCCCTCCCACTTGGTATCACCTCATCTTGTGCTTCATCCAATAAACAATCCTGTGATTTATGATTGGCCTGTAAGCTGTGATGAAGAAACATGCCATGATATACGGATATCTGTACAATCATAATCACATACTGCTGCAATAAAAAGTAAGTGAACAATTGGATATGGAGTGAACTAATAACACACTAATAACAGTTGTACTCGTCATGTCTTATATTGAGTACATTGAGTGCAGGAGAAAAAGTTGGGAAACTTCTGTGTCAATGACTTCTCTAGGAGCTAATTGCAGAAAGGTGTTACAATTAAGTGATGAGATTGGAAGTGTGAGTTTCACGGGTGCTTTGCCCATTAAATGAAGCCTCACAAAGACTGTTTTTTGACAAATGTGTTCTTCTTAGGACAGCCTGATTAGTGTGAGCTGTGCCTCCATGCAAACATCTGTTAGAAAGCCCCAGAAGATGTGTTATAAAGACACGTGAATGGAAGGAGGCTAAAAAAGCATTGCTTAAAGACCTGGGTGTACATCAATCCAGGGTTAGACCAATTATCTACACATGGAGGAAATGTAGGACCTTTCTTGCTTTCCCCAAAAGTGGGCACCCTGTTAAAGAGACCCTCTTGTCCTGGAGAAGCAAAGATGGCCGAACTGCTTTTCTGACCACCTGAAGCACACTATGCATTAGTATGTATCAGTGGTGTAAGACCCTACAGGCGGATGTGACCGGCCAGTACTGCTCACATAGGAAGTACTGGTCAATCAAAGCCGCTGTAGTGTTTTAGACTACTGATGCATATTAATGCACAGTGTGCTTCGAGTAGTCACAGAAGATGATGAGGCCATCCCTGTTTTTGGATGGGAGGGTCGCTTTGAAGTAGCCCTATGGTTTAGGGATAGAATTCCATCCTGGGACTGGATGGGGAAGGGCGTATAGTACCTACAGTTGTTCTCTGCAGTCCCTTTAATCTGCCAGTTTCAGACCCTGTTTTCAGTTGTCCAAGATGGCCGACACAATTTTCTGACTACCTAATGCCCACAGAGCATTGATAGCATTAGACTACTAATGCACTATACTTGCTCTATTGACCAGAGCTACTTATGTGATCAGCACTGGCCAATCAGAGAGCAGCACACAGTTGGATAGTTGCTGCAGTTATCTTGGACAGCCAAAAATCGGGCCCTGAACTGGTTAATTGCAGGAGCAGCAGAGAAGCACAACTGTCCCTTCTGTCCTGAAACCCGAGGAATGTTTTACGATCACTCCAAGAGCACAAGAGCAATCCTGAAGGAGGTGAGAAAAACCCCAAGATAACAACAACAACCTACAGAAGACTCTACAAACTGCAAAAACCTCTATTCATGTGTGAACTATGAGAAAAGCACTGAAGATGAATGGCGTCATGGAACACGCCGCGCTGCATTGTGGATGATCACCCACTGTGCGCAATCCAAGCGGTTGTCTGCGTGTTATTAGATTACTTCGATTGGGTTTGTCTATAATTACATAATATAACAATCCGACCAAATTGCATTACTAATCGGTGCAGAAGTCCAGGTACTGCTACACGAAGTCCAGGTACTGCTACACGAAGTCCAGGTACTGCTACACGAAGTCCAGGTACTGCTACACGGATCACCAACGTTTCCTTGCAGCGGTACATATTTGAGTTATTATGGCCTGTGTCATTACAGGATTGTAGGAAGATGTAGGCAAATATTAGGCTTAAAGGGGTTCTGCAGATTGCAGAGGTTGGTGGCCTATCCCAGGCGGCGAACCCCACTGAGCTGATATTGGTGGCTTATCCTGAGGATAGGCCATGAGTTTCCACAACATGGATAACCCTGTTGGACCAAGAAGGTCTGGGCAAAAAAGAGCTTTGAACAACCATTCCAGTTCATCCCAAATGGGTTTGAGGTTCAGGACTCTGTAAGGAAACTTCACTTCTCTGACACCAAAGTTATCGCGCCTTTTTCTTTTTGGACCTTGATTGTTCGCAGGGACGCTGTCAGACGGTCGCTGTCCGGGGAGCCCAAACATGACCCTTGTTACTAATTGTCTGTGGAGATTGCATGTCTGTGTGCTGCATTTTCTGCATGTTTTTTCAAACATGGGCCTGAAACTAATTAGGAGGGGGGCCCATGTATTTTAGTCCATGCAGTGCACATATTTATGGAGGTCCTATCTATGTTAATACATATGCAGCTAAGCAAACTACCGCTAGGCTCGTTTCACACTCTTTTTTTGGAAAATTGCTGCGTATTGTGAGTTTTTGCTGCAGGAATATTTTTATGTTTTTTTAATTCCAAATCATCCTGCATCCAGATACTTACTGCAGGTTAATATTACAACTTCAAACACTCTATGAATATGTGTTTTAGTGCCAGCTTTTCAGACTTTTCTTGTATTTTCTTGGGTCCAGTCTAGCATTTTTCCCATAGGCTTCTCCATAGTAAAAAGAAAAAAATGCCAGAAACAGTCTGTGACGGAAGCCTTAGGCCTCATTCACACAAGCACTTTTATGTGGCTAATTTAGCCGCAATAAAAAATCGCGACCATCCGAAACATTTGTTTCCGGTGCATTCACTCAGATGGCCAATTTTTAGCTGCATAAAAGCATTGCGTTGGCAAATACTGGACATCACTGATTTTATACGTGGCCGGAAAAGTTAGGTCTTGCCCTATCTTTCGGCTAAGATACCCTGGCAGCTCCCATAGATTCCTATGGGAGCTGCAAAAAATGGAGGGGGAGGGAGTTAAGCAGCGTCTAACAATGCGAAAACATTACAACTGGCTCTAATTAAACATTAGAAGCCATTCCGAAGATTTATGCCGATCAAGGGATTTCCGGACTGCGGCGTATATTTTCCCTTTTATGCCGCAGTTGTCCTGTGGAGATGGGTGAAAAAAACACAAATTTTGCCGCGACTTGATCTTGGCTTTTTCCTGTTCTCCTGTTTTTCAGCCGTAAAGTGGCCAGCATGGAGGTGCAACGCTTGTGTGAATGAGGCCTTATCTTGTGAAACCACTTTATTATTATCAGAGTGATTTGTTTCTTAATTCCATCTATACTTTTATTCTCCTCCTCAGTATGCTACGCTCCATTGGCCTAAAGGACACTGCTCTCTCCTGGTTCTCCTCCTACCTATCTGACCGCTCTTTCAGTGTCTCCTTTGCTGGCTCTACCTCCCCTCCTCTTCCTCTTGCTGTTGGGGTCTCCCAGGGCTCGGTCCTCGGCCCCTTCCTCTTCCCCTTGCTGTTGGGGTCCCCCAGGGCTTGGTCCTTGGCCCCCTCCTCTTCCCCTTGCTGTTGGGGTCCCCCAGGGCTTGGTCCTTGGCCCCCTCCTCTTCCCCTTGCTGTTGGGGTCCCCCAGGGCTTGGTCCTTGGCCCCCTCCTCTTCCCCTTGCTGTTGGGGTCCCCCAGGGCTCGGTCCTCGGCCCCCTCCTTTTCTCCGTCTACACAGCCCCTATTGGACAAACCATCAGGAGATTTGGCCTCCAATACCCCCTCTATGCTGACGACACCCAGCTATACACCTCAGCCAGTGACATCTCTGCACCTTTACTCCAGAACATCACTGACTGTCTGTCCGCTGTCTCTAACACCATGTCCTCTCTCTACCTAAAACTAAACCTCTCTAAAACTGACCTGCTGGTATTTCCACCCTCCACTAACCGACCTCCTCCTGACATCTCCATCTCAGTGTGTGGCACCATAACTCCCAGCATGCCCGCTGCCTTGGGGTCATATTCGATTCTGATCTCTCCTTTACCCCCTACATCCAATCTCTGGCCCGAACATGTCAGCTGCACCTCAAGAACATCCCAAGAATCCGCTCTTTTCTCACTGTGGACACGCTGAAAACTCTTACTGTCGCCCTCATCCGCTCCCGGCTCGATTATTCCAACTCCCTGCTGATCGGCCTCCCTGCACCAGACTCTACCCTCTCCAGTCCATCCTGAATGATGAAGAGTTTCAATCGCCCAATGAATAACGAGGTTGTAAAATGTCCATAAAATAATTCAGCTTGAGATAAAGTGAGATTTAACACATCTGACGTGATACAGATAACTGCGGGAAATGTTATAAATCCGAAAACCTGTGAAAGTTATATGGTCAGTGAGGAACGAGAAGGAGATAAGGAGAGCTTTAATAGCCTTGTAGTTGGATGTCCTCCTAACATGGCCTTCACACCTCCGTGCCTTAGCGTCATCACTGCAGATGATCTTACCATCACTATGCCCCGCAGGGTGCAGCTTACTTTACTCCTCGGTACACAGATACATTAACAGTTTTTGCCGTAACTTTCCCATTCATTTCCGTGATCTTTGTTTTCAGTAGAATTCTTCTGTATATGAACTTTAGCAGTTAATTTCCTTTTTTTAAATTCCGCTATTTTTTCCCCCTTATTTTCTGTATTTTCCAATTGAATATGGCTCTTGATGAAGAAGGGGATCTAGAGGGTGCAGTCAAAAAGCCAGATCCAGCGCTACATCTCAGTACTGGTGTCCTCTATGGAAATAACAGTAGTGCACTAGAATAGGAAGGCATGGATGCGCTGCACAGTAGTATGCGGCATGGATGCGCTGCACAGTAGTATGTGGCATGGATGCGCTGCACAATAGTATGTGGCATGGATGTGCTGCACAATAGTATGCGGCATGGATGCGCTGCACAGTAGTATGCGGCATGGATGCGCTGCACAATAGTATGCGGCATGGATGCGCTGCAGAATAGTATGCGGCATGGATGTGCTGCACAATAGTATGCGGCATGGATGCGCTGCACAATAGTATGCGGCATGGATGCGCTGCACAGTAGTATGCGGCATGGATGTGCTGCACAATAGTATGCGGCATGGATGTG
The DNA here is from genome assembly GCA_035609135.1 of Eleutherodactylus coqui. Taxonomy (NCBI): domain Eukaryota; kingdom Metazoa; phylum Chordata; class Amphibia; order Anura; family Eleutherodactylidae; genus Eleutherodactylus; species Eleutherodactylus coqui. Next base: position 139,050,317 of record CM069414.1, read on the forward strand.
CTGCACAATAGTATGCGGCATGGATGTGCTGCACAATAGTATGTGGCATGGATGTGCTGCACAATAGTATGCGGCATGGATGTGCTGCACAATAGTATGTGGCATGGATGCGCTGCACAGTAGTATGCGGCATGGATGCGCTGCAGAATAGTATGTGGCATGGATGTGCTGCACAATAGTATGTGGCATGGATGTGCTGCACAATAGTATGCGGCATGGATGTGCTGCACAATAGTATGCGGCATGGATGCGCTGCACAATAGTATGCGGCATGGATGCGCTGCAGAATAGTATGTGGCATGGATGTGCTGCACAATAGTATGCGGCATGGATGCGCTGCACAGTAGTATGCGGCATGGATGCGCTGCACAATAGTATGTGGCATGGATGTGCTGCACAGTAGTATGCGGCATGGATGCGCTACACAATAGTATGTGGCATGGATGTGCTGCACAATAGTATGCGGCATGGATGTGCTGCACAATAGTATGCGGCATGGATGCGCTGCACAATAGTATGCGGCATGGATGCGCTGCACAGTAGTATGCGGCATGGATGCGCTGCACAATAGTATGTGGCATGGATGCGCTGCACAATAGTATGCGGCATGGATGCGCTGCACAATAGTATGCGGCATGGATGCGCTGCACAATAGTATGCGGCATGGATGCGCTGCACAGTAGTATGCGGCATGGATGCGCTGCACAATAGTATGCGGCATGGATGCGCTGCAGAATAGTATGCGGCATGGATGCGCTGCAGAATAGTATGTGGCATGGATGTGCTGCACAATAGTATGTGGCATGGATGTGCTGCACAATAGTATGCGGCATGGATGCGCTGCACAATAGTATGCGGCATGGATGCGCTGCACAGTAGTATGCGGCATGGATGCGCTGCACAATAGTATGTGGCATGGATGCGCTGCAGAATAGTATGTGGCATGGATGTGCTGCACAATAGTATGCGGCATGGATGCGCTGCACAATAGTATGCGGCATGGATGCGCTGCACAATAGTATGCGGCGTGGATGCGCTGCACAATAGTATGCGGCATGGATGCGCTGCACAGTAGTATGCGGCATGGATGCGCTGCACAATAGTATGCGGCATGGATGCGCTGCAGAATAGTATGTGGCATGGATGTGCTGCACAATAGTATGCGGCATGGATGCGCTGCACAATAGTATGCGGCATGGATGCGCTGCACAATAGTATGCGGCATGGATGCGCTGCACAATAGTATGCGGCATGGATGCGCTGCACAATAGTATGCGGCATGGATGCGCTGCACAATAGTATGCGGCATGGATGCGCTGCACAATAGTATGCGGCATGGATGCGCTGCACAATAGTATGTGGCATGGATGTGCTGCACAATAGTATGCGGCATGGATGCGCTGCACAGTAGTATGCGGCATGGATGCGCTGCACAATAGTATGTGGCATGGATGCGCTGCACAATAGTATGTGGCATGGATGTGCTGCACAGTAGTATGCGGCATGGATGTGCTGCACAATAGTATGCGGCATGGATGTGCTGCACAATAGTATGCGGCATGGATGTGCTGCACAATAGTATGTGGCATGGATGTGCTGCACAGTAGTATGCGGCATGGATGCGCTGCACAATAGTATGTGGCATGGATGTGCTGCACAGTAGTATGCGGCATGGATGTGCTGCACAATAGTATGCGGCATGGATGTGCTGCACAATAGTATGCGGCATGGATGTGCTGCACAATAGTATGCGGCATGGATGCGCTGCACAGTAGTATGCGGCATGGATGCGCTGCACAGTAGTATGCGGCATGGATGCGCTGCACAATAGTATGTGGCATGGATGCGCTGCACAATAGTATGCGGCATGGATGCGCTGCACAATAGTATGCGGCATGGATGCGCTGCACAATAGTATGCGGCATGGATGCGCTGCACAGTAGTATGCGGCATGGATGCGCTGCACAATAGTATGCGGCATGGATGCGCTGCAGAATAGTATGTGGCATGGATGTGCTGCACAATAGTATGTGGCATGGATGCGCTGCACAATAGTATGCGGCATGGATGCGCTGCACAGTAGTATGCGGCATGGATGCGCTGCACAATAGTATGTGGCATGGATGCGCTGCACAATAGTATGCGGCGTGGATGCGCTGCACAATAGTATGCGGCATGGATGCGCTGCACAGTAGTATGCGGCATGGATGCGCTGCACAATAGTATGCGGCATGGATGCGCTGCAGAATAGTATGTGGCATGGATGTGCTGCACAATAGTATGCGGCATGGATGCGCTGCACAATAGTATGCGGCATGGATGCGCTGCACAATAGTATGCGGCATGGATGCGCTGCACAATAGTATGTGGCATGGATGCGCTGCACAATAGTATGCGGCATGGATGCGCTGCAGAATAGTATGTGGCATGGATGCGCTGCACAGTAGTATGCGGCATGGATGCGCTGCACAGTAGTATGCGGCATGGATGCGCTGCACAATAGTATGTGGCATGGATGCGCTGCACAATAGTATGCGGCATGGATGCGCTGCAGAATAGTATGTGGCATGGATGCGCTGCACAATAGTATGCGGCATGGATGCGCTGCACAGTAGTATGTGGCATGGATGCGCTGCACAGTAGTATGTGGCATGGATGCGCTGCACAGTAGTATGCGGCATGGATGCGCTGCACAGTAGTATGCGGCATGGATGCGCTGCACAATAGTATGTGGCATGGATGCGCTGCACAGTAGTATGTGGCATGGATGCGCTGCACAGTAGTATGTGGCATGGATGCGCTGCACAGTAGTATGCGGCATGGATGCGCTGCAGAATAGTATGTGGCATGGATGCGCTGCACAGTAGTATGTGGCATGGATGCGCTGCACAGTAGTATGTGGCATGGATGCGCTGCACAGTAGTATGTGGCATGGATGCGCTGCACAGTAGTATGTGGCATGGATGCGCTGCACAGTAGTATGCGGCATGGATGCGCTGCAGAATAGTATGTGGCATGGATGCGCTGCACAGTAGTATGTGGCATGGATGTGCTGCACAATAGTATGTGGCATGGATGCGCTGCACAGTAGTATGTTGTATGGATGCGCTGCACAGTAGTATGCTGCATGGGGCCCGGGATGTCAGTTTTGCATTATAAGAGATGGAGACTAGAACCCAATGGCAGAGGTTGAAGAGAAGCATCTGAGAAGCAGAAATCTGCTGTCCACTTCTCACTTGCAAGTTAAATCACGGTATGATGTGATGCTGCGGCATTACATCATACTGCAGGATCGATCAAACCATCGCACGTTCGCGTCTCCTATGGAGATTAAAACAATTGTAAAGATAATTAAAAAAACCAAACCTTGCATCGCACGTCATGGATGTGTTTTTCAGCCCCATTGAAAACAAAAATCGCTCAAATGTGGGGGGGAAAAATCAGGCCTCTATAAGACCCCATTCAAAAGAATAGGGTTTATATTAATACGAGATTGGTGTATCTCGCAACGCTAAATCTCATGCAATTTTCTCCTCTGCGTGAAAACGGGCGAAAAGAAAATGGAGGCGGGCGGGGCAAACTGCTCCCTGTGTAACACGACTGGAGTGAGTATCGGTGGGACCCGCTGTGGGGCATTGATCGCCCGACAGCTCGTCTGGTGTAAATAGGGCATAACTGGGGCACTGCGGTGGGAAGGAAGCAGCACTCCCTGTTAAGTGACCTTACTGGCCCAATGACCCATGCCTTATGGGAACGGGAAGCCCTGTTTCATACTCGTCCCATCCCCCAATCCTGCACACTGAATACTATAATTGTTCTTTATTAAGCATAGTTTTTAAAAACAGGCGACATCACTGATACTTATTCTTTGGTCCACAGCGTTGCAAGACTTTCCCCCTGCTGAGGAAGGGGAGGTCTTTCTTCGAGGGCCCCTGGGGCATCGCTATGCAGGTTGCAGTAGTGCAGTCTATAACTGGAGCTATCCTTGAAGATATTTCCTCTCTCCTGCGGTGGGGTGAGGCCCATTTCCGGTGTTGGGGTTCAGGCCACTCTACCTTATGGACGGTGCCATCTCTTCTCTGCAGAAACCCTCAGGATTGGTTGCTTCCATGAAGTCGGGTGCAGATGGGGCCCGTCACGCATTCTTCTGCTGGTCCATTAGCTGGGCTACTATGTAGCATTGTCCGGGGTCCCAGTTACAATGTTGTACAGTTTGTACCTTCTTTCATTTTGTTAAGTTGTAACAGTCTGCTTTGTGTGTTTGCGGTAAATCGTGAATCAATCCAGTATAACCGATACAACATAGGAGTGCAGTCTGCTCTAGTAAACGGTTCCTTAAAATACGCTCCACAAGCCTTCTTCACATTTGCATACTCATATGTCAGCCAGGTAACGCATGTCATGTGATTACTGACATAATTTGAGGGGTTTCACATCATATTATTCCTCCACAAAAGGGTTTTTAAGGGAGTCAGTCAGCTGGAACAAGCTGTCCTAAAAGCAGGCACCGTTGTAGAGCTGCAGGGGCAGAGCCGCTGGACAAACATGGAGAACGATCCAGGTTGTGTATTCATTTGTACCTCTGCACATCCTGGCCATCTTTTCGGCTTGTGATGTGAATCTACTACAACTCATCGTGTCAGCTCGCCGCGGTCTACAACATGCTATGTGCAGACTACCTTCCAACACAGCCATGCATTGGGACAAGCATTGCATACACATCATATCATTCCTGCCTGCCATGACACTGCTCCAACCACGTCAAAATATGCTCTATAGCGCTTGTGACAGCGAATGGCATCATCACAAGCACGGGGAACCTGAAGGGGCTGGAAAGGGACGATCCCTGGGGCTTCAGAACGCCCTTCTCCAAAGTTTATTTCCATGCTGTCTACATTTTCGCTATCAAGCACTGAAGACGGGGAATAGGACAATGTATCACGGCGTCGCAAGTAGCTGTGCAAGACACAACAGGCCAGCACTACCTTGTCTATGGTGTCTGGAAGCAAAATTATTGAGGTGTGACATATGCAGGATCAGTTCTCCACGACTCGTCTCGCTATTGACAGCTGATAAATATTTATCTGGGTCCAATTGTCTTTGGGGGACGGTTTTAGTAGATGTGTCTGCAGGGGAAAGGCCTCACCTACAATGAACACAAAATTCTAACTTTCTTTGGTCTTTGCATTGCTTGGTAATCTCAGCCCGTCGCTGGCAACATCTCCATGAGATCCCAGAGTGCAGAAAGTCTAAATAGTAATTAATAGGCCTTCACAGATTAGACTTGTTAGAAGATCACTATTGATGCTCTTTATTAGAAGCAGCTGACTTTCCGCCTATATGGACCTACATCTCCACAGATACGCTTTACATTTACCCACATGGATACACATGGATACACATGGATACCAGCCACCTGATGAATCTTCTAAAGATTGTTACAGGGAAAAACACATTTTTACTTGCTACGTTTCATGTTAATTCTCTTTACTGCATATGAAAGAAATAGAGGCGGTACGGCCATTTTTGGATACAGACCCTCTGTGCCCGATCACCAGAAGTTATTTACTCTAAAATCCATCAATTTTGGGTTACATAATAATTACTTCACATATTGCAAACGGTTTTACCTTCAGCCGAGGGGAACTGCTAAGGGGGCTAAATTTGCCCCTAACTATGCAAATCTCCACATGGGGGCTTTCAAATCGACGATACAAGACCCCCGCATAGTGTGTTATTGTGGGTTTATCGATGACACCCTAATCATCTGGGATGGGAGTGAAAAAGATCTCTCTTCATTTGCCCAAACCCGAAATAATAACACTTGGGGAATTTCCTGGTGCTTCCAGCCGAGAGTATAATCTGTTTAGATTTAGAAATATTCCTTAACCCCTTAACGACTGCCCCATCTGGAAACTACGTCCTCAGTAAGTGGGATGTAATCCTAGAGGACGTAGTTTTATGCATCCTCTTTGGATTAATGCCCACTTGCCTGAGGACGTGACAGCTCCATGCTGTCGGTGCCCGCAGGTAGCCGACAGCATGGAGCTGTCATCCCAGGATGCAGGCAGTCGCCCCCGGCATTGCAATCGGCGCTATCCATTGGATAGCGCCGATCGCAAAAAAGTAAAGAAAAGTGCCTAAAAAGTTGGATATTCAGCTGCCCTGATGGATCGGATCCATCAGGGCAGCTGAAAATACTCACACGGCTTGTCCGTGGTGTCCCCCGGAGATCTGGTCCTCCCAGACCCAGCGCTGGCCTTCTGCGCATGCGTGCCAGACAATGACGTCAGGCGCATGCGCAGAAGCCTGGTAGCCCCTGGCAAATTTAAAATCTCCCGGCTCCTGAAGGTAGCCGGGAACCAGGAGGTGTTACCGGGGACCACGGTGAGTGGTCCCCAGGCCCGCGATTGCCGCTATCCATTGGATAGCGGCGATCGTGAAAAAGTTTTTAAAAAGTGTCAGTTTCTCTTCCCCTCATGGATCGGATCCATGAGGGGAGGTGAAAATACTCACCTAAGTCCTCCCCGATGTCCCGATGTCCTGGGACCTGAAGTCTGCGCATGAACAGAGGGGCTCGAGCCCCGGGAAATTTAAAATCCCTCTGCTCCTGGCTGCCATGTGTAGCCAGGAGCAGAGAGATTATACCGGGGACATGATCACTGTTATCCAATGGATAGCAGTGATCATGTAAAGTAAAAAAAAGTGTAAAAAGTGAAAAAAAAGTGTAAAAAGTAAAAAAAAAAAGTGTAAAAGTAAAAATAAAAGTTTTAAAAAAGTTAAAAAAGCTTGCATTTCATCTCCCCCCACGGATGATATCCGTGAGGGAGGATGAAATGACGTACCTAAGGCCCGCGGATTTATCCGCGGACCTTACCCCAGCTTCTGCGCACGCGCCCGTCGCCAAAGTGGCGGACGCATGCGCAAAAGCTGTGGATTGCCAACTTAATTTAAAATCTCCCTGCTCCTGGCTACAAAACTTAGCTGAGAGCCTGGAGATTTCACGGAGAGCCGCGGTGAGCGGTTCCTGGTCACGTGTTCACCGTTATACAATGGATAATGGCGATCACGTAAAAGTAAAAAAAAGGTGAAGGTTCATCTCCCCTCACCGATGGGAGTAGATGAAACTTTTTACCGGAGGCCTCCGTATTTGCACCCCGACGTGATCCTCCTCCGTGAACTTTCCCGGATTCTGTGCATGCGACCACCGGCAAAACACCGGACACATGCGCAGAAGTCGGGGAGCCCAGGAAACTTAAAATCTCCTTGCTCCCAGCGACCCATGGTCGCCGAGAGCCTGGAGCAGTGACCAGTGGCCTCGTTGAGCGCTCCCCGGTCACATGATAAAAAGGTAGCGATCTACCTTTGGCCGGTCTCACATGACCGGATAGAAATTACCGCATGCATCTGATCTGCGGTATTACGCAGGTCAATCGCATTGGATTACACAATTTCGCTCACATTAGCGGGTCGGAATTACGTAATCCACTCACAGGAAAGAGAACGCAGCAGGTTCTATTTTTACCGCGGATATCCGCAACATAGAGCCCATTGTGCTCCATGGTCATGGATATACCCGCTGCCCATACGCAACTACATTGTATACGGGCTGCGGGTACCCGCGTCATCGCTAAGCGACGGTGCGGGAAATGCAAACAAAAAAAAAGTACTGCGCATGACCGCCTGTGTGAGTAGGCAGTTATGCGTAGTACATTACGCGGCCGTACGCAGGGTCACAGCCGGGCTCACAGCTGGGATCCGCTGCGGGCCTCCGCCAACGGATTTCACATCCGGCTGTGTGAGCCCGGCGTTATCCAGACTGCTACCTGTAGTACGTAATTTACAAGGAGCCCCGGGAACGCTCGCCTTCATGCAGTTCCGGGAGCACCTTGTTGAGCGCCTTCTGTGTGAGACCGCCGCACCTCATCAAGCTTACGGAGACTCACAGAGCGCCACTTTTTACACCCCATACCTGCCACTAAGGTCAAGAAATGACCCCCAAAAAGCATGAGAGGAGGGGGGATACCGGGTTTTATTGCCCCATGTGCCCATCCCAACCAGCGTCCGTAATTACCCCTGTCTTCGGAAATACTGCACAGTTCACATTATTACTTTTATCTAAGCTTTGGGGAACGCCGAAAAGGGCGCGGAGGAGGAAAAGGGCGCGGAGGGGTAGGGGTGTGTGTGTGTGTGTGTGTGGGGGGGATTTTTTGAGGTGTCTATTTTTATTCTGTACAAGTGGGCAATGGGGCCTGGAATGTATTCAGTTGTGCCCTGCAATCCAACAGGTGTTCCCTCCATTACAGGCCTTGTCATGCGTCCTAAAATTAGATTAGGGCCACAACGGGAATGTTTCTGAACACAGGACAAATGGGGGGATTCATTTTGGGGTGAAAGTCTTCATTCCGATGTACACTGTACAAAAAAACAGTTTTTAAATTGACAAAATTGCCAAAAAAATGAAAATTGTAATTTTTTCCTTCTGCTTTGCTTAGATTCATTCAAATACTGTGGGGTCAAAATACGCAGTATAACCCTAGATGAATTCGGTAAGGGGTCTAGTTTTTAAAATGGGGTCATTTGAGTTTTTTTTTATCGTTTTAGACGCTCAATGGCTCTATAAGTGGGCAATGGGGCCTGGAATTTATTCCGTTGTACCCTGAAATCCAACGGGTGCTCCTTCCATTATAGGCCTAGCCATGTGTCCTTTAAGTAGATTAGGGCCACAAGGGGTATGGTTCTGAACACGGGACAGCGGGGGTATCCATTTTGGGGTGAAAGTCTTCATTTCTATGTGTGCTGTACAAAAAAAAGTTTTTAAATTGATATAACCGCCAGAAAAATGAAAATTGTAATTTTTTCCTTCTGCTTTGCTTAGATTTATTCAAAAATTGTAGGGTAAAAATACACAGTACACCCCTAGATAAATTCCTCAAGGGGTCTAGTTTTCAAAATGGGGTCATTTGTGGGGGTTCTCTGTAGTTTTGGCCGCTCAAGGGCTCTACAAGTGGGCAATGGGGCCTGAATCACCTTCATGCTAAATTTCAGTTCTGAAAGCCACCGACTACTCCTTAAATTTTAGGCCCCGTTGTGCATCCAGACAATAGATTAGGGCCACAATGGGTATGTCTCTGAACACGGGAGAAACAGGGGTATCCATTTTGGGGTGCAAGGCTTCATTCATGTGTGTGCTGTACAAAAAAGCAGTTTTTAAAATGATTGAATTGCCAAAAAAATGAAAATCACATTTTTTCCCCTTTGCTTTGCTTGAATTCATTGAAAAACTGTGGGGTCAAAATGGGCAGTACACCCCTATATAGTTTCGTTAAGGGGTCTAGTTCTAAAAATGGGTCACTTGTGGGGGTTCTCTACAAAAGTGCTATGGGGCCTAAAACGCCTTCAAGCAAAATTTATGTTCTGAAAGACACTGACTGCTCCTTTCGTTTTGGGCCCCGTTGTGCATCCAGACATAAGTTTAGGGCCACAATGGGTATGTCTCTGAACACGGGAAAAACAGGGGGATCCATTTTGGGGTGTAAATCCTCATTTTCATGGGCACTATAGGAAAAAAAATATGTCTTTAAAATGATATATTTGCAAAAATATGAAATTTTATTTTTTCTCCTCTAAATTTAATTAATTCCTGAAAAAAAATGGTGGGGTCAAAATACTCATGAAACCCCTCAGTGGATACATTAAGGGGTGTAGTTTTTAAAATTGGGTCATTTGGGGGGGTATCTATTATTCTGCCACTCATGAGCCTTTGCAAACTTGGCTTGGTGCAGGAAAATAAAGTGTTCCTCGAAATGCTGAAAAATAATGTTAAATTTGTACGTCCTCTAAATGGTTAAAAAAACACAAAAGTTTTTGAAATGTGCGCCAGCATAAAGTAAACAGATGGAAATATATATCTTATCAAAAATTTGTACAGTATGTTTGCAGATATTTGAGATATTACAGTTGAAAATGTGAAAAAATGACAATTTTTTCAAAATTTTCCCAATTTTGGCGCTTTTAATAAATATACACAAATTATATCGGTCTCTTTTTACAACCAAAATGAAGCAGGAGGAGAATTTCAGGAGGAGGAGCAGGAGGAGGAGGAAGAATATTATACACAGATTGATGAAGTAGAAATGTCCCCGTTTTTGATGGGGATAGAGAACGATGCTTCCATCGGCGGGTGCAGCCTACGTATTGCTTAGGTATCGCTGCTGTCCGCTGGTGGAGAAGAGAAGTCTGGGGAAATCCAGGCTTTGTTCATCTTGATGAGTGTTAGCCTGTCGGCACTGTCGGTTGACAGGCGGGTACGCTTATCTGTGATGATTCCCCCAGCCACACTAAACACCCTCTCTGACAAGACGCTAGCCGCAGGACAAGCAAGCACCTCCAGGGCATACAGCGCGAGTTCAGGCCACGTGTCCAGCTTCGACACCCAGTAGTTGTAGGGGGCAGAGGCGTCATGGAGGACAGTCGTGCGATCGGCTACGTACTCCCTCACCATCCTTTTACAGTGCTCCCGCCGACTCAGCCTTGACTGGGCAGCGGTGACACAGTCTTGCTGGGGAGCCATAAAGCTGGCAAAGGCCTTGGATAGTGTTCCCCTGCCTGTGCTGTACATGCTGCCTGATCTCCGCGCCTCCCCTGCTACCTGGCCCTCAGAACTGCGCCTTCTGCCACTAGCGCTGTCGGATGGGAATGTTACCATCAGCTTGTCTGCCAGGGTCCTGTGGTATAGCATCACTCTCGAACCCCTTTCCTCTTCGGGTATGAGAGTGGAAAGGCTCTCCTTATACCGTGGGTCGAGCAGTGTGTACACCCAGTAATCCGTAGTGGCCAGAATGCGTGTAACGCGAGGGTCTCGAGAAAGGCATCCTAACATGAAGTCAGCCATGTGTGCGAGGGTACCTGTACGCAACACATGGCTGTCCTCACTAGGAAGATCACTTTCAGGATCCTCCTCCTCCTCCTCCTTAGGCCATACACGCTGAAAGGATGACAGGCAAGCAGCATGGGTACCATCAGCAGTGGGCCAAGCTGTCTCTTCCCCCTCCTCCTCATCCTCCTCATGCTCCTCCTGCTCCTCCTCAACGCGCTGAGATATAGACATGAGGGTGCTCTGACTATCCAGCGACATACTGTCTTCCCCCGCCTCCGTTTCCGAGCGCAAAGCGTCTGCCTTTATGCTTTGCAGGGAACTTCTCAAGATGCATAGCAGAGGAATGGTGACGCTAATGATTGCAGCATCGCCGCTCACCATCTGGGTAGACTCCTCAAACTTTCCAAGGACCTGGCAGATGTCTGCCAACCAGGCCCACTCTTCTGAAAAGAATTGAGGAGGCTGACTCCCACTGCGCCGCCCATGTTGGAGTTGGTATTCCACTATAGCTCTACGCTGCTCATAGAGCCTGGCCAACATGTGGAGCGTAGAGTTCCACCGTGTGGGCATGTCGCACAGCAGTCGGTGCACTGGCAGATTAAACCGATGTTGCAGGGTGCGCTGGGTGGCAGCGTCCGTCTTGGACTTGTGGAAATGTGCGCTGAGCCGGCGCACCTTTCCGAGCAGGTCTGACAAGCGTGGGTAGCTTTTCAGAAAGTGCTGAACCACCAAATTAAAGACGTGGGCCAGGCATGGCACGTGCGTGAGGCTGCCGAGCTGCAGAGCCGCCACCAGGTTATGGCCGTTGTCACACACGACCATGCCCGGTTGGAGGCTCAGCGGCGAAAGCCAGCAGTCGGTCTGCTCTGTCAGACCCTGCAACAGTTCGTGGGCCATGTGCCTCTTCTCTCCTAAGCTGAGTAGTTTCAGCACGGCCTGCTGACGCTTGCCCACCGCTGTGCTGCCACGCCGCGCGACACCGACTGCTGGCGACGTGCTGCTGCTGACACATCTTGATTGCGAGACAGAGGTTGCGTAGGAGGAGGAGGAGGAGGAGGGTGGTTTAGTGGAGGAAGCATACACCGCCGCAGATACCAGCACCGAGCTGGGGCCTGCAATTCTGGGGGTGGGTAGGACGTGAGCGGTCCCAGACTCTGACTCAGTTCCAGCCTCCACTAAATTCACCCAATGTGCCGTCAGGGAGATATAGTGGCCCTGCCCGCCTGTGCTTGTCCACGTGTCCGTTGTTAAGTGGACCTTGGCAGTAACCGCGTTGGTGAGGGCGCGTACAATGTTGCGGGAGACGTGGTCATGCAGGGCTGGGACGGCACATCGGGAAAAGTAGTGGCGACTGGGAACCGAGTAGCGCGGGGCAGCCGCCGCCATCATGTTTTTGAAAGCCTCCGTTTCCACAAGCCTATACGGCAGCATCTCCAGGCTGATCAATTTGGCTATGTGCACGTTTAACGCTTGAGCGTGCGGGTGCGTGGCGGCGTACTTGCGCTTGCGCTCAAACAGTTGCGCTAGCGACGGCTGGACGCTGCGCTGAGAGACATTGCTAGATGGGGCCAAGGACAGCGGAGCTGAGGGTGTGTGTGCAGGCCGGGAGACGGTCATGCCTGTGTCCTGAGAGGGGGGTTGGATCTCAGTGGCAGGTTGGGGCACAGGGGGAGAGGCAGTGGTGCAAACCAGAGGCGGTGAACGGCCTTCGTCCCACCTTGTGGGGTGCTTGGCCATCATATGCCTGCGCATGCTGGTGGTGGTGGCTCCCCGGCTGATCTTGGCGCGACAAACCTTGCACACCACAGTTCGTCGGTCGTCTGCACTCTCCTGTGAAAAACTGCCACACTTTTGAGCACCTCGGCCTCTGCAGGGTGGCATGGCGCGAGGGGGCGCTTTGGGAAACAGTTGGTGGATTATTCGGTCTGGCCCTGCCTCTACCCCTAGCCACCGCACTGCCTCTTCCAACCTGCCCTGCTGCTGCACTTGTCTGCCCCTCTGAAGACCTGTCCTCAGTAGGCTTAGCAACCCAGGTGGGGTCAGTCACCTCATCGTTCAGCTGCTCTTCCTCCGAATCCTCTGTGTGCTCCTCCCTCGGACTTCCTGCCCTTACTACTACCTCACTGATAGACAACTGTGTCTCATCGTCATCGTCCTCCTCACCCATTGAAAGCTCTTGAGACAGTTGCCGGAAGTCCCCAGCCTCATCCCCCGGACCCCGGGAACTTTCCAAAGGTTGGGCATCGGTCACGACAAACTCCTCCGGTGGGAGAGGAACCACTGCTGCCCAATCTGGGCAGGGGCCTGAGAACAGTTCCTGGGAGTCTGCCTGCTCCTCAGAATGTGCCATTTTTATGGAGTGAGGAGGCTGGGAGGAAGGAGGAGCAGCAGCCAGAGGATTCAGGTTGCAGCAGTGGACGGCATAGAAGACTGGGTGGTCGATAGATGGGTGGATGCACTTTCTGCCATCCACGACAGGACCTGCTCACACTGCTCAGTTTCTAATAAAGGTCTACCGCGTGGACCCACTAATTGTGAGATGAATCTGGGGACCCCAGAAACTTGCCTCTCTCCTAATCCCGCAGCAGTCGGCTGCGATACACCTGGACCAGGAGCTCGGCCTGTGCCCACACCCTGACTTGCGCCTCCGCGTCCTCGCCCGTGTCCACATCCTCTAGGCCTACCCCTACCCCTCAGCATGGTGTATTACGAGTAGAGCAGAAACAGAACGCTGTAATTAAATGTGCCGCTTATTGGCCTGTGGTTGGAGGCTGACTTCGCTTACGGAACGCACAGCAGAGCCAGGAAACAATTATGCGCAAGCCTGTAGTGAGACGTAGGTGCGTATGACTGAGCTACTGGAATTCACAGTGCAGAAGCAGTCAAGTGGCCAAAGGCCAGTGGTAGGCCTTAAGTATTTTGCTTCTATTTTTTTAAATGGTGAGCTGAAACACCAGACAGATACTGTAGGCAGCGTATATATGTATACTGTTTCCCTCTGGCGGGATGACGGTGGTGATGTAACGGGCACAGCAGAGCCAGGAAACAATTATGCGCAAGCCTGCTGTAACGATTAGCTGCGCATTAATTAGGACTACTACCCCCAGCAGACACGCAGTACACTGAAGACGGTCACAGGCAGCCCAAATATAGTATTTTTCCCCAATTTTTTTGAAAAAGCCCACTGCCTATATAGCCAGTATACCTCTTTCCCTGCCTCACCAGTACTGCCCCTATACTCTGTAAAATGACTGCAGACTGAGGACGCAATGCTCTGCACGGCCGATATACAAAAAACTAAAATGTGCAACACTGCTCCCAGCAGCCTCAACAGTACTGCACACGGTCAGATGTGGCCCTAAGAAGGACCGTTGGGGTTCTTGAAGACTAAAATACTCCTAACACTCTCCCTATAGCAGCTCCAGCAAGACAGCACTTTCCCTGATCTCTGTCAGCATGCATCTGTGGCGAGCCGTGGGCGGGGCAGATTTAAATTCTCTGGTGTCACCTGATCTCCCCAGCCACTCACTGCATGGTATAGGGCTGGAACATCACAGGAGGAAGTTGTAATGCCTTCCCTGTCTTTCTATTGGCCAGAAAAGCGCGCACATTTCTCAGAGATGAAAGTGAAAGTAACTCGAACATCGCGTGGTGCTCGCCTCGAGTAACGAGCATCCCGAACACGCTAATACTCGAACGTATATCAAGCTTGGACGAGTACGCTCGCTCATCTCTAGTCGTCAGGGATCCACATCTTACCCATGGTACGATTTATTGAGAATCTTAAGTCAGTTTGCGTTATATATTTTTAGGTGGTGGAGGATATATTATGCAGCCATGGAACCGCTAGGTAATTTATCCACGGTTGCCATGTGGTCAGAAAATTTGTTAAGGTATCCGTCCGGATAGCATGGATTCTTGCGTATAGCATAATTGTAGAGATTCTGTTTGTCACCTCTAAAAAGGGGAGGCTCAGTGTTTTCCATTTGGAGGCGATGTGGATCCTTGCGGCCATACAAATAACTTGAATAAGCTTATGGGCTTTAAATCTAATTCCATAAAATCACAGAAGTGAGGAAAAAGAAAAAAACAAACACATTCACTGAAAAAGCCAAAAATACCTGAAGGTCTGCAGAGCAGACACGGTCGCCATAGGCACGATCGCCATAAGGCAGGCACAATCGCCGTAGGTCAGGCGCAATGGCCTTAAGCCCTGAGGATATGTAGTCAGCCAGACAATAATGTGTGGAGGAGCAACTTGTTCCTGGCAGGCTAATATGCAGTCACCCACTGAACCCAGCCCAGATTGGGGAGGAGTGACTGCATATACTAAAGGCCTGCACATGTGAACGATACCAAAGATGTCAGCCATAGATGGGTGGTGACCCACCATACAGGATATCAACCCTGGCTGATATGACAGCGGGTTGCCCTGTATCTCTAAGGTGGGCCACACTGGCTGACATCTTGGGCTCCCCCGCCAACTAGCAAACTACATACAAAAGTACTAATGCATACTAATAAAATGCGGGTGTTAGTACTGCATTTTGGCCAAAACGCATAGGCTGACGGACCGCGTCGAGGTCACAAATCAAATTCCAGGTTCACGATTTCCCAGGAGGAGCATTGTAGGTGACTTAGGTATCAGGCCAATGAACATGCGTTTTAGCAGGTTGTGTATCTGCGTCCATAATTTTGCCACCTCCGGGCAGGACCACCAAGTGTGGAACATACTGCCCACAGCCTGGCACCCCCTGAAGCAAAGCGGAGAGGAGGACGGGAACAGATAATGTAGCCTCTGTGGTACCAAGTATGTCCTGTGCAGTATTTTGACTGACGTTTCCACAAGAGTGACCTGTTGGCTGCCCTTTGTGATTGTAGTGCAACAGTGTCGCCATCTTTCTAAGGACATCTCTACTCCCATATCCTCCTCCCACTTTTTCATAAATGATAGTTTTTCTTCAGTCTCAGGTTTGTTTAGCATATTATAAAGGTTTGCGAGGGTTCCTCTTTGGGAAGGGTCTTTTGTACAGAGTTTTTCAAATAGGGTGGGTGGGGGGAGTGTAGGGGGTGCCGATAAGGAGTGAATGAAATGGAATACTTGGTTGATCCTGAAATACTCTTGTGTGGGTGCTTTGAAGGTGTTTATAAATTGTTGTATAGTATATAGCCTTGTCTTATTATAGAAGTGACTAAGTGTGTGTATGCCATTTTCTTTCCACCATGGAAACTGGGCACGATCAAGACTTGGGGCAAATTGCGGGTTGTGAACTATTGGTAGTAGTGGGGAGGGTTTAGATGCGAGTTTATGCTTGAAGCGGGTGCTCCTCCACAGTAGGAGGGAGTAGTAGGAGAGAGGGCTCCTTTGGAGCATTCCCGGGGGAGAGGGCTCGTGGACCAGGTCAGGTAAGCTACCGAGTGTGGTTTAATGCGACTTTTCCCCATCTCTACCCAAAGTGGGCTCACCTTTTCGCTTAAGCAGATCATCCATTGGGCTAATCGTGCTGATTTATAATATTTCATCAGATTGGGTACGGACAATCCCCCTAGGCTACGATGGTAATGCATTACCGTATACCTGATTTTAGCGCGTTTATTAGCCCATATAAATTTAAATATGGATCGTTGAAATTTGCGAATAGTATGCGTAGGAACAGGTATTGGCAAGCATCTGAAAAGATATAGTATCCTTGGTAGGGTCACCATTTTGATTGAGTTTATTCTTCCTATCCTGGATAGGTGGGGTTTGTCCCATTTTACCAGGTCCGCTGCTAGAGTCTTGAGTAGAGGGGGATAGTTCCATTTATAAAGAGAAAGAATGGAGGTAGTCAGGTTGATGCCCAGATAAGTTATATAGTGTTGTTTGTATTGGAATTGGAAATTAAGCTTGAGTTTTGGGGATTTATTACAAACCGACTACAAAAGACGGCGACACAATCCGCTCATCACTGAGAGGAAGGGTCAGAGTGTCTTATGCCGTACCAGTAGGTCCCATATTCTGCACATCGTGTAGCCGGGTGTCTCCTTTAGTTTTATGGTCCGCATGCGTATGCATCCAAGTTCAGCAAATTTTCTGTGCTTCTCGTAAATTTTCCAGCGACGAGGCGGCTGTTTTTGGATAAACAATGGATTCACACTGCGAACTCAAGAACACAAAACGATTTCCCCTGTGGAGTCGCCATTTTTCTATAAGCTCTGAACAGGAAACGGCGCTGCGATGTAACAGGAAAGGGAACCTACTGGTACGGCATAAGACTCTCTGACCCTTCCTCCCAGTGATGAGCGGATTGTCGTCTTTTGTAGTCGGGTTGTAATTAATTCCCCATGTCTGCTTCTCTGATTAACCCCGTAGATTGAGCCAGTTGTCGGTCTAATGTTGCCATAGTCTTATAGCTGACACATACGGCGAAGTACGAGACGCTAATGACCGGACAGCAGCACGCGGCATCTGATGGCCTCTGCTTTATTCAGTTCATAGGAGAGATAAAACGTTTCCTCCATAATAAGTCCGTCCACATGTGATACAGTTTACATACAGAGATATAACATACATGTAAGATTAGGTGCCTGTAAATACATCACACATTGATTTCAATGGGAGCCTTGCAGACATGCGCTCAAACATGATTTTTAAGCGGTCTGCTCTGTTCTTTGCATTTGGCACACTTAATCAATGATGGGATGTGCTAAAGCCGCTGTCCGAGACGGGAACGCTGTCTCCAAAATCGAAAGTAGTAAACAGCTCTGCCACTGTTAAAGACCTCCCCTAAAAATAAGACCCTGTGCCTCTTTTGGGGGGAAAATTAATATAAGACAGAGTCTTATTTTGGGGGAAACTTAATTTCCAAAATTACTTCACTTTACAGTTAGCCCAGAATTGACCATTATCCAACCTTTCATTGGGCACTAGAGATGAGCGAACGTACTCGGTAAGGGCGATTTCGCAATCGAGCACCGCGATTTTCGAGTACTTCGCTACTCGGGTGAAAAGTACTCGGGTGCGCTGTGGGTGAGCGGGGGGGGGGGGGAGAGGGAGAGAGAGAGGGCTCCCCCCTGTTCCCCGCTGCTACTCCCCGCTCCGCCGCGCCTCCCCCTGCCCCCCGGCGACCCCGAGTACTTTTCACCCGAGTAGTGAAGTACACGAAAATCGCAGTGCTCGATTGCGAAATCGCCCTTACCGAGTACGTTCGCTCATCTCTATTGGGCACATGATGGTTTCATAGTTTTCCGGTTTTGACCAGATCGTGTCATCATTCATTGTCCTAGTGGGAAATATGGAAGACCTACATTGTCATGAACACTCTATGGACATGTGGACTTATATGATTATATTTGAGTTTTATCTTCTTGAGGAGATGTAAAATAGAGGTCGTAGTTGACCAAGTAGCCATCATTGTACATGTACAGCTTACGGTCGTTGGGATTGTAAGACAGACTCTGCACGTTCTCCTTTGGTTTTTCCAGGGGAACTCTCGGCCACCCTTCCTTATTAGTCTTGGTATCATACATGTAAAATATCTCTTCTTTTTTTGTACTGAGGGCCCTAGTGACATACAAGACACCAAATGCCATGAATGCGTTGGTGGCTGCAGGCTTGTATTGGGTAGTGTTCCAGGTCTGCTTTACGGCAAGAGTTACGGGATCTATTTTACTGATGACAATGTTGCCAGCATTTCCTTCAGTAGAATAAATTGCCCAAAGGCCTTCTTCATCACTGGCCATGTCAATGTCTTGGTAAGGTGAAGATGAACGTCTGAAACGTTTGTTGTAAGCAGCATTAGGGAGACGAACACTTAGATACATTGTATCACATTCTGGATTGTATTTGCATAAGTTTCCATTGTTGTAGCAATTATAGTACATTGTTTTATTAAACATGATCATTCCACCTCCTTGTCCGTAGTTTGAACCACTGATGCCTCGGTCAATGTTGTGTTGATAGATGAGAAGATCATTGTATTTAGGGTAGACACGTAAGTAATTCATAGTCCTTGCATCTGTATACAGAGGAGCCACCCACTGTATGTTCTGGTCAGCTCCAGCCAATGAATCCGATCCCCATCCTCCAGATTTGTAGCCCAATCCCAGATAGTTCAATTGTACTATAAATGGTTTGCTGATGTTCGTAATGATTCCATGTTGGCAGGTACCTGCACAATAAAACAATCAATGCATAAAGTTGGCCCCACATAACATGTAAGCAACACCTAAGAAACAAGGAACTATAGAGTTCTCTGGAATAAGAACTCTTGCAGGAATCTTTTGAACATCTTAGACTCAACAACATTAACATTGGCACCGACCGTTCAACCAGCAATGAATCGTGTTACGTCAAATTAATCAATGGGTTCTGCTGAGACAAAGATGGAGACTGCGATGGCCCAGCAGCCGAGAGAGGCCATCAGAAGCCGAAGAGACAAACTTCTCAGCAGAGCACAGCTCATTCATTCTAGTGCTCCGCTCAGGCCGCCACTGATGGGAACTTCTGATTTACTTCTATGATGTGTCAGAAGTTTTAAGAAACAGAAGACTATTGTATTTATTATATACAGGCTGATAAACCCGGCTTCGCCCAATTAATTTGGTAGAGGTGTTTATATGTTGTTCGTACGAAAATTTCATGATGTCATTGTTTGATCGGAGGAACCAAGGAATATGATATGTATACACATAGAGGAGCATTAGATTCTACTCAGACTGCATGTACCGATGTCTCTTTGCAGAATGTGCCATCCCTACCACTATTATCCTTAAAGAAAATGCTCCTTTTTATTTACATTTAACCCCAGACTGAAGGTTGCAGACCCTTCTTAGCTTTAAAGGCATGCAGTTTATGGCCGCTTCCTTATGTATTTTACATCATCTATATATATAAAGGGGAAAGCCTGACTCCGTGACTGACTTACTCGCCAATAATTCTATAACTCACTGGTGTCGTACAAACATGAAAGCTCCGCTGTGATTGGTTGTTATATATTATACTGAGGTAACATGAAAGCTGCGCTGTGATTGGTTGTTATATATTATACTGCTGAGGTAACATGAAAGCTGTGCTGTGATTGGTTGTTATATATTATACTGAGGTAACATGAAAGCTGTGCTGTGATTGGTTGTTATATATTATACAACTGAGGTAACATGAAAGCTGCACTGTGATTGGTTGTTATATATTATACTGAGGTAACATGAAAGCTGCGCTGTGATTGGTTGTTATATATTATACTGCGGAGGTAACATGAAAGCTGTGCTGTGATTGGTTGTTATATATTATACTGAGGTAACATGAAAGCTGTGCTGTGATTGGTTGTTATATATTATACTGAGGTAACATGAAAGCTGCGCTGTGATTGGTTGTTATATATTATACTGAGGTAACATGAAAGCTGCGCTGTGATTGGTGGTTATATATTATACTGAGGTAACATGAAAGCTGTGCTGTGATTGGTTGTTATATATTATACTGCTGAGGTAACATGAAAGCTGTGCTGTGATTGGTTGTTATATATTATACTGAGGTAACATGAAAGCTGTGCTGTGATTGGTTGTTATATATTATACTGAGGTAACATGAAAGCTGTGCTGTGATTGGTTGTTATATATTATACTGAGGTAACATGAAACCTGCGCTGTGATTGGTTGTTATATATTATACTGCTGAGGTAACATGAAAGCTGCGCTGTGATTGGTTGTTATATATTATACTGCTGAGGTAACATGAAAGCTGCGCTGTGATTGGTTGTAATATATTGAGGTAACATGAAAGCTGCGCTGTGATTGGTTGTTATATATTATACTGCTGAGGTAACATGAAAGCTGTGCTGTGATTGGTTGTTATATATTATACTAAGGTAACATGAAAGCTGCGGTGTGATTGGTTGTTATATATTATACTGAGGTAACATGAAAGCTGCGCTGTGATTGGTTGTTATATATTATACTGCTGAGGTAACATGAAAGCTGCGCTGTGATTGGTTGTTATATATTATACTGAGGTAACATGAAAGCTGCGGTGTGATTGGTTGTTATATATTATACTGAGGTAACATGAAAGCTGCGCTGTGATTGGTTGTTATATATTATACTGAGGTAACATGAAAGCTGCGCTGTGATTGGTTGTTATATATTATACTGCTGAGGTAACATGAAAGCTGTGCTGTGATTGGTTGTTATATATTATACTGAGGTAACATGAAAGCTGTGCTGTGATTGGTTGTTATATATTATACAGCTGAGGTAACATGAAAGCTGCACTGTGATTGGTTGTTATATATTATACTGAGGTAACATGAAAGCTGCGCTGTGATTGGTTGTTATATATTATACTGAGGTAACATGAAAGCTGTGCTGTGATTGGTTGTTATATATTATACTGAGGTAACATGAAAGCTGCACTGTGATTGGTTGTTATATATTATACTGCTGAGGTAACATGAAAGCTGTGCTGTGATTGGTTGTTATATATTATACTGAGGTAACATGAAAGCTGTGCTGTGATTGGTTGTTATATATTATACTGAGGTAACATGAAAGCTGTGCTGTGATTGGTTGTTATATATTATACTGAGGTAACATGAAAGCTGCGCTGTGATTGGTTGTTATATATTATACTGCTGAGGTAACATGAAAGCTGCGCTGTGATTGGTTGTTATATATTATACTGCTGAGGTAACATGAAAGCTGCGCTGTGATTGGTTGTTATATATTAAACTGAGGTAACATGAAAGCTGCGCTGTGATTGGTTGTTATATATTATACTGAGGTAACATGAAAGCTGAGCTGTGATTGGTTGTTATATATTATACTGCTGAGGTAACATGAAAGCTGTGCTGTGATTGGTTGTTATATATTATACTGTGGTAACATGAAAGCTGCGCTGTGATTGGTTGTTATATATTATACTGCTGAGGTAACATGAAAGCTGCGCTGTGATTGGTTGTTATATATTATACTGCTGAGGTAACATGAAAGCTGCGCTGTGATTGGTTGTTATATATTAAACTGAGGTAACATGAAAGCTGCGCTGTGATTGGTTGTTATATATTAAACTGAGGTAACATGAAAGCTGCGCTGTGATTGGTGGTTATATATTATACTGAGGTAACATGAAAGCTGCGCTGTGATTGGTTGTTATATATTATACTGCTGAGGTAACATGAAAGCTGCGCTGTGATTGGTTGTTATATATTATACTGCTGAGGTAACATGAAAGCTGCGCTGTGATTGGTTGTTATATATTAAACTGAGGTAACATGAAAGCTGCGCTGTGATTGGTTGTTATATATTAAACTGAGGTAACATGAAACCTGCGCTGTGATTGGTGGTTATATATTATACCGCTGAGGTAACATGAAAGCTGCGCTGTGATTGGTTGTTATATATTATACCACTGAGGTAACATGAAAGCTGCGCTGTGATCGGTTGTTATATATTATACTGAGGTAACATGAAAGCTGCGCTGTGATTGGTTGTTATATATTATACTGAGGTAACATGAAAGCTGCGCTGTGATTGGTTGTTATATATTATACTGAGGTAACATGAAAGCTGCGCTGTGATTGGTTGTTATATATTATACTGAGGTAACATGAAAGCTGCGCTGTGATTGGTTGTTATATATTAAACTGAGGTAACATGAAAGCTGCGCTGTGATTGGTTGTTATATATTAAACTGAGGTAACATGAAAGCTGCGCTGTGATTGGTGGTTATATATTATACTGAGGTAACATGAAAGCTGCACTGTGATTGGTTGTTATATATTATACTGAGGTAACATGAAAGCTGCGCTGTGATTGGTTGTTATATATTATACTGAGGTAACATGAAAGCTGCGCTGTGATTGGTTGTTATATATTATACTGAGGTAACATGAAAGCTGCGCTGTGATTGGTTGTTATATATTATACTGAGGTAACATGAAAGCTGTGCTGTGATTGGTTGTTATATATTATACTGAGGTAACATGAAAGCTGCGCTGTGATTGGTTGTTATATATTATACTGAGGTAACATGAAAGCTGTGCTGTGATTGGTTATTATATATTATACTGCTGAGGTAACATGAAAGCTGTGCTGTGATTGGTTGTTATATATTATACTGAGGTAACATGAAAGCTGCGCTGTGATTGGTGGTTATATATTATACTGCTGAGGTAACATGAAAGCTGTGCTGTGATTGGTTGTTATATATTATACTGCTGAGGTAACATGAAAGCTGTGCTGTGATTGGTTGTTATATATTATACTGAGGTAACATGAAAGCTGCGCTGTGATTGGTTGTTATATATTATACTAAGGTAACATGAAAGCTGTGCTGTGATTGGTTGTTATATATTATACTGAGGTAACATAAAAGCTGCGCTGTGATTGGTTGTTTTATATTATACTGAGGTAACATGAAAGCTGCGCTGTGATTGGTTGTTATATATTATACTGAGGTAACATAAAAGCTGCGCTGTGATTGGTTGTTATATATTATACTGAGGTAACATGAAAGCTGCACTGTGATTGGTTGTTATATATTATACTGAGGTAACATGAAAGCTGCGCTGTGATTGGTTGTTATATATTATACTGAGGTAACATGAAAGCTGCACTGTGATTGGTGGTTATATATTATACCGCTGAGGTAACATGAAAGCTGCGCTGTGATTGGTTGTTATATATTATACTGAGGTAACATGAAAGCTGCGCTGTGATTGGTTGTTATATATTATACCGCTGAGGTAACATGAAAGCTGCGCTGTGATTGGTTGTTATATATTATACTGAGGTAACATGAAAGCTGCACTGTGATTGGTTGTTATATATTATACTGAGGTAACATGAAAGCTGTGCTGTGATTGGTTGCTATATATTATACTGCTGAGGTAACATGAAAGCTGCACTGTGATTGGTTTTTATATATTATACTGAGGTAACATGAAAGCTGCGCTGTGATTGGTTGTTATATATTATACTGAGGTAACATGAAAGCTGCGCTGTGATTGGTTGTTATATATTATACTGAGGTAACATGAAAGCTGCGCTGTGATTGGTTGTTATATATTAAACTGAGGTAACATGAAAGCTGCGCTGTGATTGGTTGTTATATATTAAACTGAGGTAACATGAAAGCTGCGCTGTGATTGGTGGTTATATATTATACTGAGGTAACATGAAAGCTGCACTGTGATTGGTTGTTATATATTATACTGAGGTAACATGAAAGCTGCGCTGTGATTGGTTGTTATTTATTATACTGAGGTAACATGAAAGCTGCGCTGTGATTGGTTGTTATATATTATACTGAGGTAACATGAAAGCTGCGCTGTGATTGGTTGTTATATATTATACTGAGGTAACATGAAAGCTGTGCTGTGATTGGTTGTTATATATTATACTGAGGTAACATGAAAGCTGCGCTGTGATTGGTTGTTATATATTATACTGAGGTAACATGAAAGCTGTGCTGTGATTGGTTATTATATATTATACTGCTGAGGTAACATGAAAGCTGTGCTGTGATTGGTTGTTATATATTATACTGAGGTAACATGAAAGCTGCGCTGTGATTGGTTGTTATATATTATACTGCTGAGGTAACATGAAAGCTGTGCTGTGATTGGTTGTTATATATTATACTGAGGTAACATGAAAGCTGCGCTGTGATTGGTTGTTATATATTATACTAAGGTAACATGAAAGCTGTGCTGTGATTGGTTGTTATATATTATACTGAGGTAACATAATAGCTGCGCTGTGATTGGTTGTTTTATATTATACTGAGGTAACATGAAAGCCGCGCTGTGATTGGTTGTTATATATTATACTGAGGTAACATAAAAGCTGCGCTGTGATTGGTTGTTATATATTATACTGAGGTAACATGAAAGCTGCACTGTGATTGGTTGTTATATATTATACTGAGGTAACATGAAAGCTGCGCTGTGATTGGTTGTTATATATTATACTGAGGTAACATGAAAGCTGCACTGTGATTGGTGGTTATATATTATACCGCTGAGGTAACATGAAAGCTGCGCTGTGATTGGTTGTTATATATTATACTGAGGTAACATGAAAGCTGCGCTGTGATTGGTTGTTATATATTATACCGCTGAGGTAACATGAAAGCTGCGCTGTGATTGGTTGTTATATATTATACTGAGGTAACATGAAAGCTGCACTGTGATTGGTTGGTATATATTATACTGAGGTAACATGAAAGCTGTGCTGTGATTGGTTGCTATATATTATACTGCTGAGGTAACATGAAAGCTGCACTGTGATTGGTTTTTATATATTATACTGAGGTAACATGAAAGCTGCGCCGTGATTGGTTGTTATATATTATACCACTGAGGTAACATGAAAGCTGCGCTGTGATTGGTTGCTATATATTATACTGGGGTAACATGAAAGCTGCGCTGTGATTGGTTGTTATATATTATACTGAGGTAGCATGAAAGCTGCGCTGTGATTGGTTGTTATATATTATACTGAGGTAACATGAAAGCTGTGCTGTGATTGGTTGTTATATATTATACTGAGGTAACATGAAAGCTGTGCTGTGATTGGTTGTTATATATTATACTGAGGTAACATGAAAGCTGTGCTGTGATTGGTTGTTATATATTATACTGAGGTAACATGAAAGCTGCGCTGTGATTGGTGGTTATATATTATACTGCTGAGGTAACATGAAAGCTGTGCTGTGATTGGTTGTTATATATTATACTGCTGAGGTAACATGAAAGCTGTGCTGTGATTGGTTGTTATATATTATACTGAGGTAACATGAAAGCTGCGCTGTGATTGGTTGTTATATATTATACTAAGGTAACATGAAAGCTGTGCTGTGATTGGTTGTTATATATTATACTGAGGTAACATGAAAGCTGCGCTGTGATTGGTTGTTATATATTATACTGAGATAACATAAAAGCTGCGCTGTGATTGGTTGTTATATATTATACTGAGGTAACATGAAAGCTGCACTGTGATTGGTTGTTATATATTATACTGAGGTAACATGAAAGCTGCGCTGTGATTGGTTGTTATATATTATACTGAGGTAACATGAAAGCTGCACTGTGATTGGTGGTTATATATTATACCGCTGAGGTAACATGAAAGCTGCGCTGTGATTGGTTGTTATATATTATACTGAGGTAACATGAAAGCTGCACTGTGATTGGTTGTTATATATTATACTGAGGTAACATGAAAGCTGCGCTGTGATTGGTTGTTATATATTATACTGAGGTAACATGAAAGCTGCACTGTGATTGGTGGTTATATATTATACCGCTGAGGTAACATGAAAGCTGCGCTGTGATTGGTTGTTATATATTATACTGAGGTAACATGAAAGCTGCGCTGTGATTGGTTGTTATATATTATACCGCTGAGGTAACATGAAAGCTGCGCTGTGATTGGTTGTTATATATTATACTGAGGTAACATGAAAGCTGCACTGTGATTGGTTGTTATATATTATACTGAGGTAAGATGAAAGCTGTGCTGTGATTGGTTGCTATTTCTTATACTGCTGAGGTAACATGAAAGCTGTGCTGTGATTGGTTGCTATATATTATACTGGGGTAACATGAAAGCCGCGCTGTGATTGGTTTTTATATATTATACTGAGGTAACATGAAAGCTGCGCCGTGATTGGTTGTTATATATTATACCACTGAGGTAACATGAAAGCTGCGCTGTGATTGGTTGCTATATATTATACTGGGGTAACATGAAAGCTGCGCTGTGATTGGTTGCTATATATTATACTGAGGTAACATGAAAGCTGCGCTGTGATTGGTTGTTATATATTATACTGAGGTAACATGAAAGCTGCGCTGTGATTGGTTGTTATATATTATACTGAGGTAACATGAAAGCTGCGCTGTGATTGGTGGTTATATATTATACTGAGGTAACATGAAAGCTGCGCTGTGATTGGTTGTTATATATTATACTGAGGTAACATGAAAGCTGCGCTGTGATTGGTTGTTATATATTATACTGAGGTAACATGAAAGCTGCGCTGTGATTGATTGTTATTAGAGATGAGCGAACGTGTTCGGCTCCGCCCCTTTTCGCCCGAGCACCGAACTTTGCGAGTAATTCCGTGCTCGGGCGAAAAAAGTTCGGGGGTCGCCGTGGCAGCGCGGGGGGGGTGCGGCGGGGAGTGGGGGGGAGAGGGAGAGAGAGAGGGCTCCCCCCTGTTCCCCGCTGCTGCCGCCCGCGCCGCCGCGCCTCTCCCCGCCCCCCGGTGCCGGCCGAATCTTTACGCGCGGACACTGAAGTCCTCGGAAAAGCCGGTGTCTGGGTGCGTAAGTGTTCGTTTAGAACACGTTCGCTCATCTCTAATTGTTATATATTATACTGCTGAGGTAACATGAAAGCTGTGCTGTGATTGGTTGTTATATATTATACTGCTGAGGTAACATGAAAGCTGTGCTGTGATTGGTTGCTATATATTATACTGAGGTAACATGAAAGCTGCGCTGTGATTGGTTGTTATATATTATACTGAGGTAACATGAAAGCTGCGCTGTGATTGGTTGTTATATATTATACTGAGGTAACATAAAAGCTGCGCTGTGATTAGTTGTTATATATTATACTGAGGTAACATGAAAGCTGCGCTGTGATTGGTTGTTATATATTATACTGAGGTAACATGAAAGCTGCACTGTGATTGGTGGTTATATATTATACCGCTGAGGTAACATGAAAGCTGCGCTGTGATTGGTTGTTATATATTATACTGAGGTAACATGAAAGCTGTGCTGTGATTGGTTGTTATATATTATACTGAGGTAACATGAAAGCTGTGCTGTGATTGGTTGTTATATATTATACTGCTGAGGTAACATGAAAGCTGCGCTGTGATTGGTTGTTATATATTATACTGAGGTAACATGAAAGCTGCGCTGTGATTGGTTGTTATATATTATACCGCTGAGGTAACATGAAAGCTGCGCTGTGATTGGTTGTTATATATTATACTGAGGTAACATGAAAGCTGCGCTGTGATTGGTTGTTATATATTATACCACTGAGGTAACATGAAAGCTGTGCTGTGATTGGTTGTTATTTCTTATACTGCTGAGGTAACATGAAAGCTGTGCTGTGATTGGTTGCTATATATTATACTGGGGTAACATGAAAGCCGCGCTGTGATTGGTTTTTATATATTATCCTGAGGTAACATGAAAGCTGCGCCGTGATTGGTTGTTATATATTATACCACTGAGGTAACATGAAAGCTGCACTGTGATTGGTTGTTATATATTATACTGAGGTAACATGAAAGCTGTGCTGTGATTGGTTGTTATATATTATACTGAGGTAACGTGAAAGCTGCGCTGTGATTGGTTGTTATATATTATACTGAGGTAACATGAAAGCTGTGCTGTGATTGGTTGTTATATATTATACTGAGGTAACATGAAAGCTGTGCTGTGATTGGTTGTTATATATTATACTGCTGAGATAACATGAAAGCTGCACTGTGATTGGTTGTTATATATTATACTGAGGTAACATGAAAGCTGCGCTGTGATTGGTTGTTATATATTATATTGAGGTAACATGAAAGCTGTGCTGTGATTGGTTGTTATATATTATACTGAGGTAACATGAAAGCTGCGCTGTGATTGGTTTTTATATATTATACTGAGGTAACATGAAAGCTGCGCCGTGATTGGTTGTTATATATTATACCGCTGAGGTAACATAAAAGCTGCGCTGTGATTGGTTGTTAAATATGATACCGCTGAGAAACATGAAAGCTGCGCTGTAATTGGTTGGTATATATTATACTGAGGTAACATGAAAGCTGCGCTGTGATTGGTTGTTATATATTATACTGCTGAGGTAACATGAAAGCGGCGCTGTGATTGGTTATTACATATTATACTGCTGAAGTCAAAGTAACCTTGACTTCTAGAGATGAGCGAGTATAGTCGCTAAAGTCAATTGCCTTTAGCGAGTACCTGCCCGCTCGAGATTGAAGGTTCGGGTTTCGGCGGCGGGCAGGGAGCTGCGGGGGAGAGCGGAGAGGAACGGAGGGGAAATCTCTCGCTCCCTCCTGCTGACTGCCGCTACTTACCGCTCCCCCGCGTCGGCACCCGAACCTTCTGTCTCGAGCGGGCAGGTACTCGCTAAAGGCAATGCTCGCTCAAGCAACTGCCTTTAGTGAGTATGCTTGCTCCTCTCTATTGACTTCATAAAATTTTATGTGCAAACAACACGTAAACTAAACACCTGTATCAAATTAACTCTGGCGAGGCTGCGTATATCAGCGAGTTTCAGTATACACACATAGAGATGAGGTAGATTCTCCTCAGTATACAAATCATTTCCCTTGTGAAAAGAACTATGTCGGGTATGGTGGATCTTCACAGTTGTTCATGCTTAGAATTGAATATTCAAGTTGTAACCCCTTTATTTTTTCTATTAGGACATAAAGAATAATGGTGGTAAATTTCATGTTTGTGTTGTTCAGATGTGTTATTAGTTACATCACATAGGGGGTCACTAACTTTTGCACTTAGAATTATATAATGAAGTTGCAACCCCTCTACTTTCCCTATTTACGACCCCAAAGAACGCTTGTGCCAAACTTCACATTTGTATGACAGTGGGAAGTTACATTACATTGGGGGTCTCTTTTACTTTTCCTACTTGGCATTCCTAAATTTTCAATTTTTGTTTTTTTTCTCCCTGCACTTAAAAAAACGTAACTCCTTTATTTCGCCATCGCTGTATGAGGGCTTGTTGTTTTTTTGCGGGACGAGTTGTATTTTTCAATAGTACTATTTTTTGTACCATATAATGAACTGAAGAACTTGAAAAAAATTGGAGTAAAATGAAAAAAAAAATGACATTCTGCCATCTGTCGTTGCGGCTTGTTTCTACGGTGCAGAAACTGCAACAAAAATGACGCAATTACTTTATTCTATGGGTAAGTACGATTACTACGATACTAAACGTGTATAGTTTTCCTTTTGCTGTAGTACTTTTATTTTTTTTCAAAGACTACATTTTTTAAAATCATCTTCTGCGCGCAATAACGTTTTTATTTTTCCATCAATGTAGTTGTGGCAGGGCTCAATTTTCGTGAGACTTCCTGTAGTTTACATTGGTACCATTTCTGAATAAATATAACATTTTTATAGCATTTTTTTTTCTGGGTGACAGGGTGTTCGAAAGTGCATATCTGGTGTTCTTTATTTTTTTTTTAGACGACGTTCAGGGCTTAGTCAGACGGGCGTTTTTTTGCGCGATTTGCGCATGCGTCTGGCGATTTTTTAAAACCATTGCTTTGCAATGGTATCGGACACATGAGCGCTTTTTATGCACTCGTCCGATAAATTATAGAACAGAAATCGCAGATCGCACCTATCTACGATCTGCGATTCCTGTTCTCTTCTCTATATGCGCTCAATAGGGCCAGCGGCAGCAGCGCCGACCCCATTGAGAACATATAGAAGACAAATCATTCTCCTCTGCCACAGCTGTAACAGCTGTGACAGAGAAGAACGATGTTTGCCCATTGAATTCAATGGAGCGGCAATACAGCCGCTCCATTGAAAGCAATGGGCTGCCGGCGTGCGCGGGGTGAATTGTCGGGAAGGGGTTAAATATATAAGCCCTTCCCTGCAATTCATCCAGAAATGTGTTAAAATTTAAAAAAAATGTATACTCACCTTTCCGCGGCCGCCTGCAGTTCTGAACTGCTCTCTGCACTATTCAGCCGGCGGGGCTTTAAATCCCCGTCATTCAGCTGAGAGCTGCCCCTGATTGGTCCCGCTGAGCCAATGAGAGGCAGCAGTCACTCACCCATTCATGAATTCAATAGTATGGTGTCTGGAGGAATAAAGGTTTTGTGATTGCATCATTTCCTGCTGCCACGGCTATTTTTCTTCTGAATGGTTCCTTGGAGCTGAGCGATCCGGCTCCTTGCTGCGGCTTGCACATTGGACAGTCCCACCCAGAGGGTTGTATGGCGTTGTGCTGCCCTGGACTTTGCTATTGTCATGAATTCATGAATGGGTGTGTGAGTGAGAGCTGCCTCTGATTGGTCAGGCTGTGACCAATCAGAGGCAGATCATTCAGCAGGCGGGGATTTTAAAGCCCCGCCGGCTGAATAGGACAGAGAAGCAGTTCAGGAGAACTGACAGCGGCCACTGCTGGACTCCGGCTGCAGCGGAAAGGTGAGTATACATTTTTTTTTTAATTTTAACACATTTCTGGATGAATTGCAGGGAAGGGCTTATATATTTAAGCCCTTCCTGACAATTCATCCCGCGCTCGCCCGCAGCGCATTGCTTTCAATGGAGCCGGCTGTATTGCCGGCTCCATTGAATTCAATGCGCTGG
The DNA here is from genome assembly GCA_035609135.1 of Eleutherodactylus coqui. Taxonomy (NCBI): domain Eukaryota; kingdom Metazoa; phylum Chordata; class Amphibia; order Anura; family Eleutherodactylidae; genus Eleutherodactylus; species Eleutherodactylus coqui. The sequence continues at coordinate 139,081,565 of CM069414.1, forward strand.
ACAGCTCCGGCCCGTTTCTCATGAAACGCCGCTAGGAGCAGATTTTTCGGGCTTTTTTCCCCCCCCCTGGTCACGCGATTTGCGCATGCGCATCCGTCATGCGATGCGCGAAAAAATGCCCGTCTGACTGAGGCCTCAGTGTAAATAATGCACTACTTTGATAGATCGGACTTTCACAATCTAAATATGTGTTTTTGATATATGATTTATTTATTATAGATATGGCAAAAGGGGGGTGAGTTAAATGTCTATTACTTTTTTTATTTTTACAATTAGTAAAACTTGACTGATCTTTTTTTAGCCCCCCTAGTGGACCACAACTAGGAATGCTTTGATCGCTCCTGCAGTTCAGGAGATTTAAATGCAATTGTTAGAATTAACAGTGGAATTTAAAAGATTAATAGCGCTGATCAGCGCGTGGCTGATTGCAGCTATTGCCTGTGGTTGTCAGCTGTAATAAACAGCTGACAGCCGAGCTACTTGAAGAGAGGTCGCCCCGTGATTTCTCTTCATACATAGGCTGCCAATACAGGCCGTCAAAAGGCGTATCGGCGGTCGTTCAGGGGTTAAATGTGTATGGCACAGTCACCAATGCAGATGAGAACGGAGCCTTACATGTGTATGACATAGTCACCAATGGAAGAAGTCATTGCCAGTTGGTGCCAAGGAGGCCATCAGAACATGCAGTATTACATATGTCAGATTTTGAGTGGAGTATTGTTCTTAGCTTTTTGCTTCCACTGTATAATTAATGCTAATTAGAAGTCCCGATTAGTATATTTCTCATAACGCTGCTCCCTAATCATGGTGCGAGTTATGGGGAGGGTCGTGATTTGTGATATCATACATTTTGGGCCCCGTTGTGCATTCAGTCATAATATTTGGGCCACAATGGGTTTCTGAACACAGCGCCAACAGGGTTATCCATATTGGGGTGAGTCTTTATTCCTATGTATGCTGTTCAGAAAAAAACTGTTTTTAAAATGAGATAAAAGCCAAAAAAAAGAAAAATCATAATTTTTTTTTTTCCTTTTGCTTTGCTTAGATTCATTCAAAAACTTTGGAGTCAAAATGCCCAGTACACCCCTAGATGAATTCAATAAGCGAGCTAGATTTCAAAATGGGGTCATTTGTGGCGGTTCTCTATCGTTTTGCCTGCTCAAGGGCTCTACAAGTGGCCAATGAGGACTACAAGGCCTTCAAGCAAAATTTCTGGCTGCTCCTTTCAGTTTCGGCCCCGTTGTACATACAGACATAACATTAGGGCCCCAATGGGTATTTTTCTGAACACAGGACAAACAGAGGGATCCATTTTGGGGTGTAAATTCACATTTTATGTGCATTATAGAAAAAAAACTGACTTCAAAATGACATATTTGCAAAAATATGTTTTTGGTTTTTTTTCTCCCCCCAAAATGGCATTAACTCCCGAAAAAAAACTGTGTGGTCAAAATACTCCTGACCCCCTCAGTGAATATATTAGGGGGTGTAGTTTTTAAAATGGGTCATTTGTGGGAGGCTCTAAGAGCCTTTGCAATCTTGGATGGTGCAGGAAAGTAATGTGTTCCTTGAGATGTTAATAATCAAATGTTAAATTTGTACGTCTCCTAAATCGTTAAAAAAAACTAAAGTTTTTCAAATGTGCATCCAGAATAAAGTAAACAGATGGAAATATATGTTATCAAAAATTTGTACAGTGTTTGCACATATTTGAGATATTGCAGTTAAAAATGTGAGAAATTGATAATTTTTTCAAAATGTTCACAACTTTGGCGCTTTTAATAAAAATATAATTTGTGTATTGGTAGAATGAGACATCAATTCTCAAAAAATGTTTCAGTCTTCAGTGAAATTACACAAATTCTATCGGCCTATTTTTACCACCTAAATGAAGTACAATATGTGGCGAAAAACAATGTCAGAATCACTGGGATCTGCAAAACTTCTGGGGAGTTATTCTATGTTCAAGTGACACATATCAGATGTCCAAAATTTGACTTGGTCACTTAGGGGTTAAGTGTTTTTAAGTCAAATGCTTTGTGTACAAGAAAGATGTCCTTTATAATGTGAGTTTATGTGTTTGGTATACGGCATTGGGCTATTTGCACTAGTCGTCTCTTCTCAGCTTGTTTTTGTTTGGAAGCCATCTTTTTGGGGAGGGTTGCTGTACATGATTGGGGTCTGTCCTGGTGAATGACTCCATTTAGACATGAAATACCAACAAGCACCTACTGCTTTACGTACCGCTGTCCGCTGGAGGGTCCGGCTTTGGGTTCACTTTTATAGAAGGGTTGCGGATCTATTACGGAATAAAGAGAACACGGTGACATAGTCTATAGCAATGGGAGAGAAAGAGAAAGAAGAGAAGGATAGAAAGGATATTTACCTACACTTTTTTAAAATGTACAGAATAGGTGATTCTAAGCATTTTTGGAGTAGGTTTTACAAGCTTATTCTGCACATTTTTCTTACAAAATCCCTCTTCTTCAAGTGCAGTTGGGTCTGGGAGGGAGTGAGGGGAGAAGCTGTATGCAGAAAAGAACAGCTTCTCCTTCACAGCTCCTTGGCATGTCGACATATGAGTGGGATGGGAAAGCAGAAAAACACATGCGGTGTGGTGGGACAGACTTACTAATAACTGTGATATGGTAAAAGAATAGTTGTGTTTGCTGCTGTTCTATAGAGAAGAAGGGCAGACACATCTGGAGCACCGCAACTGTTATGCAGCTAATTGAAGACAGATGCTTAAGCCCCATCTTCACTTTGCTGCATGGAAGAATAGGGCTTTTGTAAGAAAAATGTACAGAACAGACTAGTAAAACTTATTGCAAAAATGCGTTGAATCACCTATAATCTTTAACCACTTTAGACCTTTGGAGACGAACCAGAGATCCTTGCTTTGATATCTGACAAGCCGGACATCACTCCGGAGACCCACCATTCCTCAGCTGAGGACCACACTGCTGGCAATGGAGCTGCTGCTGCTGCTTTGCAAGGCCCTGCTGTTCCTGGAACCGTTGAGGAGGAGGGTAAGTGAACTCCATCACGACTGCTTTCCCTGCCATCACAAGTCCAGGCCCAAGCGCTCCTGCTCTCCCACCATAGGAAAAATTTCCAATAGCTCCCCTAGGGGGGAAAGTCAGTCAGTGTCCCCAAAGGCCCTACCTCAATTGAAAACTGCTGTTGCTCTCTATGAGGTCCAGAGTTTTAAATGGTATGTTCAGGGGAGCTTGAGTTCCCTCCGTGGGTGCTCCTGAGAGACACCACGGTGCCGGAGGAATTGGAGAACTTGGAAGAGAAGTGGCCTATTTATGATCTGCACCCTCAGCATGGACTGTTTTATTTGATTTCCTGCATCTACCTGTCAGAAGCCATCTTCCATCCCAGAATTACCTGCTCTGGCTGGATTCGTAGTTTCGGCAGCCCACCAGTCCATGCAAACCCCCAGCACAGAGCCTTACTCTGTTCTAGATTTGTCAGCAGAGATGGAGGAAACAGTGAACATCACCAGAAGATGCCTGCCGATGCCACCAGCCATGGCAGGCACCATGAGTCACGTACTGATCACTCTGCTACTGACATGAAAGCTGCAAAAACCGCAGGTAAAAGCGCATCATGGACGCAGAGGCCTACACCTCAAACTTCATTGCCTCAAATGGATATTGAGAACCTTTTGCCTGGGTTGATCCAGAGGTTCATGACTATCTTGGCTGCTATGGACCTCTCTCTGTTTATGCAGGAGGCGCTGTCTGTTGATGCTGTGGGTACTAAAGCACCACCAGAGGTGATATCTCCGAGGTTTGCCTAAGCTGAAGAGGAGAATGCTCAATGTATGGATGAGGGACATGACGATGATGACCGTTCCCAGGGACCTGAGGTACTGTCAGCAGGTCATTTATTCGCCACCGATGTTAATGCTGACGGGTGGCGTCACCCGTGACTAACGTTCTCTGTTCTACCATCTATTTGGTATCCCTATCCTAGGAGTGTCCGGAAGAGGCCCATTGCTGCCCTGGCCGTGGCTACGTGTGTCCCTCCGGGAGGGAGCATGATAACTGCCACCGTGACAAGCCAGCAACTTGCCTCCCAGCTCCTCAGCGTATGCCATGTATCCGCGGTCACCTTACAGGACGCTGCTCATACACTGTTAAAAACTGCATGTGTTTTTGATGTGTTTTTTTAATTGTGCGTAGAGTGTGTAATTATAAACAATAAATACCGGGAGATCTATAACTTATACCAGTCATGGAGGGATGGATATGAGATAGATAGATACACACACACTATATATATGTGTGTGTGTGTGTGTGTATAATATATATATAATTTGTGTGTGTATAATATATACACATACATATATACACACACACAAATTATATATATTACACACACACATACACACACACTGTGTGTGTGTATATATATATATATATATATATACTGTATATATATATATATATATATATAATTATACACACACACATATGCATATATATGTGTATATATTTGTATGTATGTGTATATGTATACACATACGGTATATATGTGTGTGTATACATATACACATACATACTTACAAATATATACACACACACTGTATATGTTTGTGTTTATATGTATTTGTGTGTGTGTGTATGTATATATATATGCCCCACTGCATGCCCCAGTCTGACCAGGGTTTTTAATACATAGACACTAGCAGGTTCAAATCCCTAATGTGAAGTCCCTGTGGACCCACAGCATGGGTGGCTCCCTGGAACCCACCGGCGGTACATAAATGTATCCCATTGCAGTGCCCAGCACAGCTGATGTAACGTCAGGTTTAATGCAGGTGGGCTTCGGCCCACACTGCATGCCCCAGTCAGACTGGTAATATGTACCTTAACAGTAACCGCGTTGGTGGTAATGTGGTGGTGACTGCGGACCTGGTAGCACGGTTGTATTTTGTTGGTTTTCGGAATGCGGCCAGGATTAAGTGGGCCGTGGCGGGGGGATGGTGGGGGGGCTCTCTTGTTGTGTCGTTAAAGGTGAAATTCTTGGACTGCCACCAGACGGACCAATGCAAAGGTATTTGCCAAGAATGTTTTCATTGTTGGAGGAGGAGGGAGATGTTTTTGAGGCACTACGTGTCCTCTCCACGTGTCCGTGGTTATATGCACCTTAACAGTAACCGCGTTGGTGGGAAATGGCCTCGCCACCATCAGCCTCTGTTTCCATACCCCAGAGACATACCATTAGCAGCGGTATAGGCAGAGCCCAGAATTAGTAACATTTCAGCGGTAGCATTAGGGACAGGCCCCACTAACATATCACTAGCAGCATTATAGGGGGAGCACAGTATTAGTTCCATTTCAGTAGTAGTAGCAGTCCAGACAGGCCCCAGTAACAATTCCGAAGCAGCAGTATTGTGGGAGCGCAGTCTTAGTTCCATTTCAGTAATAGTAGCAGTCCAGACAGGCCCCAGTAACAATTCCAAAGCAGCAGTATAGGGGGAGCACAGTCTTAGTTCCATTTCAGTAATAGTAGCACTATTGACAGGCGGGTACGCTTATCCGTGATGATTCCCCCAGCCGCACTAAACACCCTCTCTGACAAGACGCTAGCCGCAGGACAAGCAAGCACCTCCAGGGCATACAGCGCGAGTTCAGGCCACGTGTCCAGCTTCCACACCCAGTAGTTGTAGGTGGCAGAGGCGTCACGGAGGACGGTCGTGCGATCGGCTACGTACTCCCTCACCATCCTTTTACAGTGCTCCCGCCAACTCAGCCTTGACTGGGGACCGGTGACACAGTCTTGCTGGGGAGCCATAAAGCTGTCCAGGGCCTTGGAGAGTGTTCCCCTGCCTGTGCTGTACATGCTGCCTGATCTCCGTGCCTCCCCTGCTACCTGGCCCCCGGAGCTGCGCCTTCTGCCACTAGTGCTGTCATATGTGAATTTTACCATCAGTTTGTCCGCCAGGGTCCTGTGGTATAGCATCACTCTCGAACCCCTTTCCTCTTCGGGTATGAGAGTGGAAAGGTTCTCCTTATAGCGTGGGTCGAGCAGTGTGTACACCCAGTAATCCGTGGTGGCCAGAATGCGTGTAACGCGGGGGTCACGAGAAAGGCATCCTAACATGAAGTCAGCCATGTGTGCCAGGGTACCTGTACGCAACACATGGCTGTCCTCACTAGGAAGATCACTTTCAGGATCCTCCTCCTCCTCCTCCTCCTCCTCAGGCCATACACGCTGAAAGGATGACAGGCAAGCAGCATGGGTACCCTCAGCAGTGGGCCAAGCTGTCTCTTCCCCCTCCTCCTCCTCCTCCTCCCCCTCCCCCTCTTCCTCATCCTCCTCATGCTCCTCCTCCTCCTCCTCAACGCGCTGAGATATAGACAGGAGGGTGCTCTGACTATCCAGCGACATACTGTCTTCCCCCGCCTCCGTTTCCGAGCGCAAAGCGTCTGCCTTTATGCTTTGCAGGGAACTTCTCGAGGCATAGCAGAGGAATGGAGACGCTAATGATTGCAGCATCACCGCTCACCATCTGGGTAGACTCCTCAAAGTTTCCAAGGACCTGGCAGATGGCTGCCAACCAGGCCCACTCTTCTGTAAAGAATTGAGGAGGCTGACTCCCACTACGCCACCCATGTTGGAGTTGGTATTCCACTATAGCTCTACGCTGCTCATAGAGCCTGGCCAACATATGGAGCGTAGAGTTCCACCGTGTGGGCACGTTGCACAGCAGTCGGTGCACTGGCAGATTAAACCGATGTTGCAGGGTGCGCAGGGTGGCAGCGTCCGTCTTGGACTTGCGGAAATGTGCGCTGAGCCAGCGCACCTTTCCGAGCAGGTCTGACAAGCGTGGGTAGCTTTTCAGAAAGCGCTGAACCACCAAATTAAAGACGTGGGCCAGGCATGGCACGGGCGTGAGGCTGCCGAGCTGCAGAGCCGCCACCAGGTTACGGCCGTTGTCACACACGACCATGCGCGGTTGGAGGCTCAGCGGCGCAAGCCAGCGGTCGGTCTGCTCTGTCAGACCCTGCAGCAGTTCGTGGGCCGTGTGCCTCTTCTCTCCTAAGCTGAGTAGTTTCAGCACGGCCTGCTGACGCTTGCCCACCGCTGTGCTGCCACGCCGCGCGACACCGACTGCTGGCGACGTGCTGCTGCTGACACATCTTGATTGCGAGACAGAGGTTGCGTAGGAGGAGGAGGAGGATGGTGGTTTAGTGGAGGAAGCATACACCGCCGCAGATACCACCACCGAGCTGGGGCCCGCAATTCTGGGGGTGGGTAGGATGTGAGCGGTCCCAGGCTCTGACTCTGTCCCAGCCTCCACTAAATTCACCCAATGTGCCGTCAGGGAGATGTAGTGGCCCTGCCCACCTGTGCTTGTCCACGTGTCCGTTGTTAAGTGGACCTTGGCAGTAACCGCGTTGGTGAGGGGGCGTACAATGTTGCGGGAGACGTGGTCGTGCAGGGCTGGGACGGCACATCGGGAAAAGTAGTGGCGACTGGGAACCGAGTAGCGCGGGGCAGCCGCCGCCATCATGTTTTTGAAAGCCTCCGTTTCCACAACCCTATACGGCAGCATCTCCAGGCTGATCAATTTGGCTATGTGCATGTTTAACGCTTGAGCGTGCGGGTGCGTGGCGGCGTACTTGCGCTTGCGCTCAAACAGTTGCGCTAGCGACGGCTGGACGCTGCGCTGAGAGACATTGCTGGATGGGGCCGAGGACAGCGGAGCTGAGGGTGTGGGTACAGGCCGGGAGACGGTCGTGCCTGTGTCCTGAGAGGGGGGTTGGATGTCAGTGGCAGGTTGGGGCACAGGGGGAGAGGCAGTGGTGCAAACCAGGGGCGGTGAACGGCCTTCATCCCACCTTGTGGGGTGCTTGGCCATCATATGTCTGCGCATGCTGGTGGCGGTGGCTCCACGGCTGATCTTGGCGCGACAAACCTTGCACACCACTGTTCGGCGGTCGTCTGCACTCTCAGTGAAAAACTGCCACACCCTTGAGCACCTCGGCCTCTGCAGGGTGGCATGGCGCGAGGGGTCGCTTTCGGAAACAGTTGGTGGATTATTCGGTCTGGCCCTGCCTCTACCCCTGGCCACCGCACTGCCTCTTGCAACCTGCCCTGCGGCTGCACTTGCCTCCCCCTCTAAAGACCTGTCCTCAGTAGGCTTAGCAAACCAGGTGGGGTCAGTCACCTCATCGTCCAGCTGCTCTTCCTCCGAATCCTCTGTGTGCTCCTCCCTCAGACTTACTGAAATTACTACTACCTGAGTGATAGACAACTGTGTCTCATCATCATCGTCATCGTCCTCCTCACCCACTGAAAGCTCTTGAGACAGTTGCCGGAAGTCCCCAGCCTCATCCCCCGGACCCCGGGAACTTTCCAAAGCTTGGGCATCGGTCACGACAAACTCCTCCGGTGGGAGAGGATTCGGAACCATTGCTGCCCATTCTGGGCAGGGGCCTGAGAACAGTTCCTGGGAGTCTGTCCGCTCCTCAGAATGTGTCATTGTAATGGAGTGAGGAGGCTGGGAGGAAGGAGAAGCAGCAGCCAGAGGATTCAGAGTTGCAGCAGTGGACGGCGCAGAACTGTGGGTGGTCGATAGATTGCTGGATGCACTTTCTGCCATCCACGACAAGACCTGCTCACACTGCTCATTTTCTAATAAAGGTCTACCGTGTGGACCCATTAATTGTGAGATGAATGTGGGGACCCCAGAAACGTGCCTCTCTCCTAATCCTGCAGCAGTCGGCTGCGATACACCTGGACCAGGAGCTCGGCTTGTGCCCACACCCTCACTTGGGCCTCCGCGTCCTCGCCCGCGTCCACGTCCTCTAGGCCTACCCCTACCCCTCAGCATGGTGTGTTACGAGTAGAGCAGAAACAGAACGCTGTAATAAAATGTGCTGCTTATTGGCCTGTGGTTGGAGGCAGACTTCGCTTACGGAACGCACAGCAGAGCCAGCAAACAATTATGCGCAAGGCTGTAGTGAGACGTAGGTGCGTATGACTGAGCTAGTGGAATTCACAGTGCAGAAGCAGTCAAGTGGCCAAAGGCCAGTAGTAGGCCTTAAATATTTTGCTTCTATTTTTTTAAATGCTGAGCTGAGACAGCAGACAGACCCTGTATGCAGCGTATATATGTATACTGTTTCCCTCTGGCGCTATGAGGGCGGTGATGTAACAGAGACAGCAGAGCCAGGAAACAATTTTGCGCAAGCCTGCTGTAATGCTTAGCTGTGTATTAATCAGGACTACTACCCCCAGCAGACACGTAGTGCACTGAAGACGGTCACAGGCAGCCCAAATATAGTATTTTTCCCCAATTTTTTTGAAAAAGCCCACTGCCTATATAGCCAGTATACCTCTTTCCCTGTACCACTGTCCCTGCCTCACCAGTACTGCCCCTATACTATGTACAATGACTGCAGACTGAGGACGCAATGCTCTGCACGGCCGATATACAAAAAAAAAAAAATTGTGCAACACTGCTAAAAGCAGCCTCCACAGTACTGCACACGGTCAGATGTGGCCCTAAGAAGGACCGTTGGGGTTCTTGAAGCCTAAAATACTCCTAACACTCTCCCTACAGCAGCTAGAGCAAGACAGCACTTTCCCTGATCTCTGTCAGACCTCATGTGTGGCGAGCCGTGGGAGGGGCCGATTTATATATTCGGGTGACACCTGATCTCGCCAGCCACTCACAGCAGGGGAGTGGTATAGGACTTGAACGTCACAGGGGGAAGTTGTAATGCCTTCCCTGTCTTTCTATTGGCCAGAAAAGCGCGCTAACGTCTCAGAGATGAAAGTGAAAGTAACCCGAACATCGCGTGGTACTCGTTACGAGTAACGAGCATCCCGAACACGCTAATATTCGCCCAAGTATCAAGCTCGGACGAGTACGCTCGCTCATCTCATATATATAGTGTGTGTGTGTGTATATATACATAGTATATACACACACATACACATACACATACACATATACATACATACATACACATATATATATATTGTGTGTGTGTGTATATATATATATATATATATATATATACACATAGATAGATAGATATATAATCTGTGTGTGTGTATATATATATATATATATATATATATATATACATACACTGTGTGTGTGTATATAACACACACACATACTAATATATATATATATAGTGTGTGTATATGTATGTGTGTATGGATATATAATATACTGTGTGTGTTTATATGTATGTGTGGGTGTATATGTGTATATATTACACACACATACATTATATATACACACGACAGAGAGAGAGAGCTAGCTATATAAGTCAAACATAAGTGAGCATGTAAGCGGAGTGAGCGTGGCTGTATTCTAAAGGCACTTTTAAATGTAATGATTCAGTTATTTAAATCATTAAAAAATACCAAAGGAGCCCATAGAAATGGACAAAATACAAGCCAAAACTGTGGAGAAAAGAACATATCTGGACCTCATTCAGGTAAATTCCCTTAGTAATTAATGTGAATATCTATTGGCATTTTTGCATATATTACATTTATCTAATCTGTCTTTAGGATCCCCATTTACAATGAGCTCCCTGACTGACAATGCCGTCCAGTGTGTATCTTGTGCCATGTATGCAGTCCTTGAATAGCTGTACGAGTTGTGAGCGTGGTGCACATTTGGAAGCCTAGTTCCTGGATCTAAATGAGCAGTTTGCAACACTGAGATACATTGGCACCATGGCAAGGAGTCTACAGCTCACTGAGCGGGCACTCGCTGGGGTAGATGTGGGGGTGGAAGATAGTTTGAGAGAGCAAGATGAGCAGGCAGCTAGCTGGGTGACAGAAGAAGGGGTAGAGGAAACAGAACCAGGGAGGCTGGTCCTGAACTGTCAAGCCCCATAAATTTGCAAAGTTGGCAGATGAGGGGGATGCCATTTCAGGATAAGCGCTGCTGCAGCACAACATGCCCTTTGACCACCAGGGTGATGTCTGCTTCCGTAAGAAGGAGAGTAGGAGCGGAGGGCAGGCTAGAGAGGTCCTGGCAGTAAAGATTCAATTATAACAAGAGGGATAGACAGAACAATTTGCCACAAAGACTGGGCTTGTTCGAACAGTGTGTCTTCCTGTTGTTTGATTTTGGACAATTCAGATGAGGTTGACAGATTACTGGGAGAGGCTGGTGAGGATGCAGCTATCATGGTTCACATTGGCACCAATGACAAAGTTAGAGGTAGTTGGGGTTAGTGCAGTTAGAACTAGCAGAAGAGTTAATAGGAATACACTTAATGTGAAAAATAGCCAAAACCTTCTAAACTGTGTGGTAACTAATGCTAGAAGTCTGACCAATAAGGTTGCCAAACTCAAAGTAATAATGTCTGAGGAAAACTATGACATAGTGGGAATAACCGAGACCTGGTTGGATGAAAGCTGTGACTGGGCAGAGAACTTACAGGGTGCTCAGAAGGGATTATAAAAACTGGAAAGTGAGAGGGATTTGTCTTTATGTAAAATCCTGTTTAAAGCCCACAATACGGGAAGATATATGGGAGGGAGATGAACATGTGGAGTCTCTATGGGTAGAAATACATGGAGGGAAAAACAATAATCCTTATAGGGTTTGCTATAGGCCACCAAATATAACAGAAGCCACTGAAAAGCTATTACTAAGGCAAATAGATGAAGCAGCAAATGACAATGAGGTCATTATTATGGGGGACTAACTATCCAGATATAGGCTGGGAAGCTGAAACCTGCAGATCTTAAAAAGGTAACAAGTTTCTGTCAATAACTAAAGACAATTACCTTACCCATCTTGTACAGGACCCAACTATAGGGACGGCCATTTTGGACTTAATATAAACCAACAGACCTGACAAAATAACTGGAATGAAGGCTGGGGGGCACCTGGGAAATAGTGACCATGATATAATACAGTTTAACTTGTCTTTCAATAAGGAGTTTTATCGGGGAGCTACAAAAATACTGAACTTTAGGAAGGCAAAGTTCGATCAGCTCAGTGATGCCATTATTGACTGGGACAATGTCATTAGAAATAAGAGTACAGACAATAAATGGAATTTGTTCAAAAACATCTTAAATACTTACTGTGGGCAGCTCATACCTCACAGGAATAAAAGGGTTAGGAATACAAGTAAACCAATGTGGCTCAATACCGATGTAAAGGGAGCAATAAACAACAAAAAGAAAGCGTTTAAACTACTTTAACAAGAAGTCAGTAAAGAAGCACTAAGAACCTATAAGGAAAAAAATAAGGAATGTTAACAGCAGATAAAAGCAGCGAAGATGGAGACAGAATTATTGCAAAAGAGAGTAAAACTAACCCTAAACTGTTCAACTATATAAATAGTAAAAAGAATGGGGAAAATGTTGGTCCTTTTAAAAAATAATGTGGGAAAAGTTGTAGAGGATGATGAGGAGAAAGCAAATCTATTGAACAGTTTTTTTTCTCCAGTGTATTCACAGAGTAAAATTAAATGTCAGATGAGCTGCAGAATGATAAAGTAAACTTTCTACTGAGTGTCACAAGTTCAACCCAGAAAAAGTGCAGAGCCGGCCTAAAAATAGTAAAATAGGCAATTTGCCGGGCCCCAATGGTATACACCCCCGGGTTTTATGAGAATTAAGTAATGTGATACACAGATCCTCGTTTCTTATATTTAAAAACTCTATGGTGATGGGATCTGTTCCACTAGATTGGCACATCACTAATGTAGTGACAACATTCAAAATGGGGTCACAAAGTGAACCTGGAAACTACAGTCTTAGGCCCCCTGTTCTCGGGCAAGGTGGAATATCGCTAGTGATATTCCACCGCTGGTGAGCAGGGGAGAGAACTGTTAGTTCTCAGCAGTGAGCCTATCTGATAGGCTCACCACGGCAAATTGCAGCATGCTGCAATTTGAGTACCACAAGCGGAGAATCGCTATGATTCTCTGCTTGTGGACAGGGGGCTGCGCTTTCCATTGCAACCCTATTGAAAGTGTGCACTGCGTTACTTGTGGTCTGGAATATCGCCACGAGTAATGCAATGCAAGATCGCCTGTGGACAGGAGCCCTTACTTCTGTTGTGGGTACAATGTTCGAAGGGTTTCTAAGAGTTGCTATCGTGGAGAAGCTCAAGGAACATAGCTGTATAACTCCATGTCAGCACGGGTTTATGAGAGATCGCTCCTGTTAATCCAATCTGATCAGCTTCAATGAGAAGGTAAGTTCTAGACTGGACCGGGGTCACTGGATCTTGTGTATCTAAACGTTTCCAAAGCATTTGATACTGTGCCGCATAAAAGGTTGGTATATAAAATGAGAATGCTTGGTCTGGGCGAGGATGTGGGTAAGGAGGTAACTGGTCAGTGATGGGAAGCAGAGGGTGGTTATAAATGGTGTATAGTTCTATTGGGTCACCATTACTAGTGGGGGACCACAGGGGGCAGAATCTGTCCCTATACTTTTTAATATATTTAATAATGACCTGGTAGAAGAATTGTATCCTAAAATATCAATATTTGCAGATGATTCCAAACTATGTAAAGATATTAACACACGAGGACAGAATATGGTTACAAATGGATCTGGATAAGTTGGAGGCTTTTGCGGAAAATTGCCAAATGAAGTTCAGGGCTTCTACCCACTGGCATTTTTTTTCGCTGGGACTTTCTAATGTTAAAATTGCATCGCACAAAAATCGCAAGTTTGTGCTTTTGCAATAGGCTGACTGTGGAGAATCGCTGTGATCCTCCGCTCATGGACAGGGGAGCTGCGCTCTCCATAGTAACGCTATAGAAAGTGTGCGCTGCGTTCCCTGCAGCCGGATTATCGCCGCAGGGAATGCAATGCAAAGATGCCCGTGGACAGGCAGCCTAATGCTAGATCTCTTTGAATAAAATGTGATTGTTTCCAGCAAGAGAAACCACGTAATCTTGTAGATATAACCCAGGAAGGCCGATTTATCTCAGGTGTGGGAACCCTCACTAAAGGAATCTCAGGATTGGTGGAAGGCATCCTCAAACCACTGGTGAGAAACACAACCAGCTACCTGCAAGACACCACGGACCTACTGAACAAACTGTCAACCGTAGGTCCCCTCCCCAATGGCAACATCCTGGCCACTATGGATGTGGAATCCTTGTATTCCAACATCCCACACGAGGATGGACTGACTGCCTACCAGGCGCACCCTGAGGCCAATGGGGTCGCCTCTGATGCAGTGCTACAACTCACAAGATTCATTCTCACACACAATTATTTCTCCTTTGGCAAAGAGATATTCCTGCAACTCACGGGGACTGCCATGGGCAGCAAAATGGCACCGCAATATGCCAACCTTTTTATGGCAAAACTGGAGAGTGACTTTCTGGCCTCCTGCCACAGCAAACCGTTGGCCTACTTCCACTGCATTGATGACATCATCATCATCTGGACCAACACCGAACAAGAATTAATAAAATTCCATGAAAGATTCAATGCATTCCACCCCACCATAAACCTGACATTAAACTACTCACATACAGAAATCAACTTTTTGAACACCAACATAAAGATTTTAAACAACTCAATACAGACATCCCTGTACCAAAAACCGATTGATCGACCCACATACCTCAGATGGGACAGTTTCCATCCTAAACACATCAAAAAGTCCATTGTCTACAGCCAGGCCATCAGGTACAACCGGATCTGCTCCAACCCAACAGACAGAGAGGAACATTTGTACCATCTTAAAAGAACATTTATAAATCAGGGCTACCATCCCACCTCAACTGATGACCAAATCACCAGAGCCACCAGGATACCCAGAAATCACCAGAGCCACCAGGATACCCAGAAATCAGCAGAGCCACCAGGATACCCAGAAATCAGCAGAGCCACCAGGATACCCAGAAATCAACTACTCCGATACAAGGAGAAGGAAAGAAACAATCGTGTGCCTCTAGTAGTGACCTACAATCCACAACCAGAGGAAAACTGCAAAGAAACTTCACCATACCTACACAAGGATGACCGTCTGAAAACCATATTCCCGGACCCTCCGTTCTGTGTTACAGGCAACTTCCTAACTTGAGAAACTTTATAATCAGGAGTGCATTACCCTCTGACACACAAAAAGGAACTTATCCCTGTAATGTAAGGAGCTGTAAGACCTGCTCACATATACTGACTGCGGACAGGATACATAACCCCAACACACAGCAGGACTATAAGATCCCTGTAATGTAAGGAGCTGCAAGACCTGCTCACATGTACTGACTGCGGACAGGATACGGATCCCCAACACACAGCAGGACTATAAGACCCCGGGGACATTCACATGTTCCTCGTCCAATGTTGTGTACCTGATCATGTGCAGTAAATGTCCTGTTGGGGGTCTTTATGTTGGAGAAACAGGACAGAAACTGAAAGCCAGGATGAGATCTCATCGTCACACGATTGAACACAGAAAAAGAGAATTACCTGTGCCCGAACACTTCTCTAACCATGGACATGACATAGGAGATATGAGAGTTCTGATATTGAAGGGGGGTTTCAAGTCCCAAAACCACAGAAGAATTTGGGAATATAAATCGATAACAACCTTTGACACGCTGAATACGGGGTTAAATGGTTCCCCAGGATTTATGGGTGACTGGGAAGTGTGAGACATTTATTGCACAGATAAGACCCCCATCAACAGTAATTCAGGGACCATAAAACTTTCACTCCGCTATCAGTACCCAGACAAAAAAAGTTTGTTTGCTGTTGCAGAATTCCTTTTAAGTGCGAACCAATCACATCCATATCTGTGCCGCGTCATAAGTATGTATGTTATAAGTCTGTATAAATGTCCATGCCTCTTCAGATCCAATCCATAAGCCTGAAGAAGAACCCTGCGTCGGTTCGGAAGCTATTATTACATCATGTATTTTTGTGGCCATTAAAAGGTCTCATATCTACAAGATTACGT
Source organism: Eleutherodactylus coqui (assembly GCA_035609135.1). NCBI lineage: Eukaryota > Metazoa > Chordata > Amphibia > Anura > Eleutherodactylidae > Eleutherodactylus > Eleutherodactylus coqui. The sequence goes on from CM069414.1 coordinate 139,097,508, forward strand.
TGTTTCTCTTGCTGAGAACAATCACATTTTGCTCTACTGGCTAACACGGTACCAGATCTTTGTTTTCATCTCCTTGAATCATATGCTAGTATTTACTTTCCCTTAGATTAATGTCTTTAAATATTATATATGATTTTTATAAGTTTATTCATTATTGATCCTGCTGCTAAATATTGTTTTTACAAATTGATATAGAAGCATTTTCTGTCATTTATCTGTATTCATCCCATACGATTGACTTACCTCAATACATGGCCACTTCCTGCCTGTGGAACGCACCACCATTAAAGGTATAATGAAACGGTCCGGTCCGGTGTCGCCAGTAGCGCAAAATGTGATTATTCCCAGCAAGAGAAACCAAGTCATCCTGTAGATGGGAGAGCTTGTAGTGGCTACAAGAATACATGATGTAATGTGATGATGAAGGATGCCTGATGAAGGACCCATCGTAGGTCAGAAGGCTGGCATTAACAGCATGTATTTTTGTTTGCTTTAAAACGTACCAAATCTACAAGATTACTTGTTTTTTCTTGCTGGGCACAATCACCATTGAAGGTGGAACGCATGAACGTCACTTCTGGTTTTTCGATGACCCTGCAGCTCTCCCCTCCCTGACCTTTCGTGGAGCTGTGGAAAGGTTTGTACATATAACCAGGATTCTAGTTTCTGCATCGCTCTCATTTCCTAGTGATGTTAGTATACTTATTTACTCTTGTGGCTCTTTAGCAGATGCATTTCAAATGGACATCTGTCTTTTGTCGTAACTTTAAATGAATATTGGCTTTCTACACTACAGGGGCCGATTTTACATGCTGCATCCTCCTTGTTGGGTTATTCAATGTCCCATGAATTTAGTTACTCATTTATCTCTACAAATGCAGATTTAATGGATTTTATGCCCCTTATTTATTATCTTTTAATCTATGCTTTTGTGAACATACGTGATATATTAGATGTGTCCTATATTAACTCTCTACTACGTTCAGACCTATGGACTCTATATGTTGTATCTTCTATGTACTATTAATATAAAAGAACACCATCATTATGTGGACTGACTATATACAATGATATACATTTTAGTTTTTTCATTTTTTTTCTTTTTTCTTTCTGCTATTCATTACCTGCATACATTTTGTACGGATATTCCATAGATTTGTGCTTGATAAAGGAGCCCATTTGGCTCAAACGCGTTTCACCTTGTATTGTCTGTCAATAAATCTTCACTCTACTTAAATGCTAAGGATTTACCCCCATCCTATTACTCTCTTTTATTGACCACACAAGAAGTTTCTCTAGATGTATTTCCCTTTACATCACTCTATATGTGGTGTTCTTTGGGTACGCTGAGCGCAGGAGTCTTGTTTTTCTTGTCTATAGTTAACTATACAAATACTGTAAACCCCTGAGGATGAAACGTGCAGCACAGTGAGTAGCGCCAACTAGTCTTTAATCATTGTGACAATAACCCCATAATACTCCCGCTGAAATAATAGAGGAGCGAGACGAGGGAACGTTGAGCATTGCTGCAGAGCAGTTCATTCTGCAAATGCTTGCTACATTTTGTTCTAGAGATTTACAAAATAGGCTACGTTTTAGGAACACTTTAGGGACGGGGTAGAAGATGGTAGACGATTCTGCCACTAAAAACCACAGGAGAAATCTGCTGCTAAACTGTACATTTCTGCCATGGATTTCCTCTTCTGTAAACCACATATCTTCTCTATCAATGGGCAAAGTCTGCATGTGCAATTTCTAATGTGGTTCCGTGTAAGGAAGTGATATGTCATTTCTTTTTTTTTCAGTAAGGTGGATTTGAAATATATGGCATAAAAATCTGTAAGGCACAGAGTTCCCATTCAATGAATGAGATGCATTTTGTATGCAGATTTTGGCATGAATTTCCTGCAGAATTCACCCTAAAATTCCCCGTGTGAACACACACTTATATCTCTCCTCAGTGCATATGTAAGTGAAAAACGTACATAGTCCTAAAAGAACTAATAAATGTAAGGCGTTAAGAGTCAGTAGACTGAGGGGGATTATATTAAAGGGGAACAACTTTCTAAAGACTTCGGACGTGTTCCAGTGATGTCAGAAGTTTTCATCCTATTGCTAAAATGTAAGTGCAGAAACTCCTCTGAGTTTATAAAAAGTAGTTAAAAAGTTTACTTATACTTTCAAGAAAGCAAACTTTGTAATACTTGTTGCTTATAAAGTCAATGTCTTTGTATTCACACGGAAGCACCTATTACAATACTTAACAATGACTTTATCCCAGGAAACCCCTTTCAAGTTTTTTTAAAATTAGTAGAAGACTAAGAACAAGAAGAGAGTTTTACAAATAGAGACAAAGAGATAGTAATGGCACCTGACTTACTGTTTCCAGTAGAACTTACCAGACTGGCGGCATGATTATGGCCGATGCCAAGGAGCAAAATGAAGAAGGTGATCATGGTGTCCTCCTTGTCATCTGTACCATCAGCTGGTGCTAACCCTCTATATATATATAGGTGAATGTGTATCCTCCACCCCTCCCACTTGGTATCACATCATCTTGTGTTTCATCCAATAAACAAATCCTGTGATTTGATTGGCCTGTAAGCTGTGATGAAGAAATATTCTATATCACATGGAATCTGCACAATGACAATCAGGTGACTGCAAGAAAAAGTAAGTGAACCGTTTGGCATTAGCTGGATTTCTGCATTGGTTACTGATATAATAGGGTCTGATTGTTATCTGTAATCATTTTAGACAAAGGACGACCCTGTTAGTCTAATTAATAATGCCCTCAAGAAGGTCACAGCCCTGAGGGCTCCTTCAGATGAACGTATTTGTGCTCACGAAAGCATTATATTGATATCAATGAGTTCTTACACATCTTCCGCCTTCTTGCATGCGCATTTCTTGTATGAGCAAAAAAATAGGACCACGTCACACATTTAGAAGCCCAAATCCTGGATCTAAATGGGCAACTGGCAACACTGAGAGCCATTGACAACATGGAAAGGAGTTTGCTGCTCACTGAGCAGGCACTCGCTGGGGTAGAGGCGGGGGCGGATGGTAGTACGCAAGAGCAGGGGCAGCAGGCAGCTAGCTGGGTGACAGGAGGAGGGATAGAGGGAAGAGAACCAGGAAGGCTAGTCCTGAACTGGCACAACCCAGATGAGGGGATGCCATTACAGAGCCAGCACCGCTGCAGCACGACATGCCCTCTGAACACCAGGGGGATGACTGCTCCAGTGAGACGGGGACGGGGAGCGCAGGGCAGGCTAGACAGGCCCTAGTGGTGGGGGACTCAATTATAAGGGGGACAGATAGGGCAATCTACCACAAAGACCGGGATCGTCGAACGGTGTGTTGTCTTCCTGGCGCTCGAGTTCGACACATCGCGGATCAGATTGACAGATTACTAGGAGGGGCTGGTGAGGATCCAGCGGTCATGGTGCACGTTGGCACCAATGAACAAATTAGAGGTCAATGGAGGGCCCTCAAAAATGATTTCAGGGACCTAGGGTCCAAGCTTAGGGCGCAGACATCCAAGGTAGTTTTCTCGGAATTATTACCTGCACCTAAAGCCACACTAGAAAGGCAGCAGGATCGTAGGGGGGTAAACAAGTGGCTACGGAGTTGGTGTAAGAAGGAGGGGTTCGGGTTCCTGGAGAACTGGGCTGACTTTGCTGTTGGCTACAGGCTCTACCGTAGGGACGGGCTGCATCTAAATGGGGAGAGTGAAGCTGTGCTGGGGAAGAAGATGGCTAGAAGGCTGGAGGAGTGTTTAAACTAGGGACTGGGGGGAGGGTAAAAAGAGAAATAGGGGGTAGTCAGTGTAGCTAGCGACCTGGGTCTAAGCAATGGGAAGGGGGGGGGGGGTCGAGCAGGGGGTGGGGTTAGTACAGTTAGAACTGACAGATCAGTCAATAGTACCATTAGTAGAAAAATGAATTTAAAGAACAACAACAACTGTATAAATTGTATGACCACGAATGCAAGAAGTCTGATCGGTAAAGTGGGTGAGCTTGAAGCGAGAATGAGCCATGAAAGCTATGATATAGTCGGAATTACGGAAACATGGCTTGATGATAAGTACAATTGGGCGGTGAATTTACAGGGGTACAATCTCTTCAGAAGAGACCGAAGGAACCAGAAAGGGGGAGGGGTATGTCTGTACGTCAAATCGAACTTATTGCCGAGGCTACGGGAGGATATAGGGGCAGGAGATGAACAGGTGGAATCTCTGTGGGTAGAAATACAGGGAGGAAGAAATAACAAAATCCTGATAGGGGTCTTCTATTCTATCTGTTTATACCCAGGACTGCAACGGTAACGAGAGGGCATCCGCTACGTCTAAAGAAAAGCAGGTTTCATCACCAACACAGAAGGGGGTTCTTTACTGTAAGAGCAGTGAGACTGTGGAACTCTCTGCCTGAGGACGTGGTGATGGCAGGATCCATAGAGGAGTTTAAGAGGGACTTGATGTCTTTCTGGAGAAGAAGGATATTACAGGATATAAATCTTAGGTTAATTGTTAATCCGGGTATACAGGCAGGTAGGAACTATTAGGGGTTGATCCAGGGAACAGACTGATTGCCATTAGGGAGTCGGGAAGGAATTTTTCCCCCAAAAGGGCTAATTGGCTCCTGCCTCTTGGGGTTTTTGCCTTCCTCTGGATCAACAACACAGGACGCTAAACAGCCTGGACTAGATGGACATTGTCTTCATTCGGCCTTACATACTATGTTACTACGTTACCTCTATTTTGTGCGCAGTCGCACGCTAAAGGTTCTGTTAAAGAATTTTTAAAGAAGTACACCTAAATCAGGTAAAATCAATAAGTAAGAGTCACAAGTGACTAAGCCGTTAACCAAAACTCAGATGAGAGATCTGAATTCAGTTAATGGTAATGGGGTTCTGGCTCTAAACCGCCCAACACTGTAATTTTATTAAAAGGAAAGGCGTAACCATCATATAGATATGGGATGGATTATACAAGTGTCACATATGCAAGATATATGGTAAAATATCATTTTTGGCGTAAACACATTGGTATTTGCAGATGTCGTGCAAACAGAACAATTAAAGGCTAACCCTCCACACTCAGCACTTCTAGGTGCCTCCTGATACCATTTCTGAGATAAATTGGCAAATATTCAGGGAAAAGTACAAGATTAAAAACTGCTTCATGGTTCATGAACGGAGCATGATAACTTCTCAGAATATCTTAAAGGGATCATCAGAATGAACCATTTCTGTGAACTAATCTAAATTTCTCTCACAGTTCCCATGGAAATCTATGGTAAGTGCGCAAATGCAGACGCAACGCCTCACAGGTGCGCAATACGCTTTGCAATTCCACGAAAAAAGAACAAATCTGGAACTCATTAGGCTCAATAGCCATTTAAATCAGAGCGTGTTCGTCTGCTGCGCGCAAATTAACATGCCCGGCGTGCACAGGGAGTGCAGTAAAATATGCCAATAAGTGCACAAAAAAGACTCGTTTGTAGCGCAAACATGAATACGCCCATTTGAAGGCGCCCTAAGACTCCTCTGACATGGAGCGATTTATCGTTAGCACAAGCAATGACAGAGTGGCTCGTCGCTCGTGCAGTTTGTTCATACAAGCAAATACATTTTTCGCTCATTCACTCGGAAATCGTTCAGTTGTTCACATATACTGTACAGTGAATGCGAACAACTCAGTGGTCGCTGTTTACACGTAACGATGTGTAAATGTGTGAATGATGATTTGGGTCGCTGTTGCTCATAGCAAGGGATAGAGAGCAGAGCAATGGGGGATTAACTCTTCGCCCCGCTCCATCTCTCTGTGCTATGGGGAACCCCCCCCCCCCCCATGGCTCCATTCACTGTCCCAGCTTTTGGGAAATCGGGGCTTCTTCTCTCTCCTCCTGGAGCAGCTGCGCTTCTCCAAGTGCAGCAGCCCTAGTGAACAGGCAATGTTACACGTGATGCGCATATGTACCATTGCCTGTTCATGTGTTTTCGGCAGACGCCATTAAAAAGAAAAACATTTGCAAAAGCCTTGATTTTAATTATCCTGCCTCACAAAATATGAAATAAAAAACAATCAAAAATTCGTATGCATGCCAAAATGATACATATAAAAACGGCAACTTATTCTGCATAAATGAAGTCGTCACACGGCTCCTACTTACAGAAAAAATATAAGATATGACTCCCTGAAAACAGCAATGCAAAAAAATGTTTTTTTTTCTATGAAAAATGCTTTTATGTCCCAAAATAGTAAAACCTAAAAAAAAAATTGGCTTTGCCGGAATTGTAATTACCCGAGAATACGAATAACATATCATTTAGGGTGGATTCAGACGAGCGTGTTTATGTGCGCACAAAACCACGCATCTATTAGAACCATTGGTTTCCTATGCTGTGTTCACATGTCTATGTTTTACAGGCGTGCAAATGCGTGTACCTGCAAAACACAGGACATGCATGCGCCGTAGGCCCATGGTGCGTGTCAATATTCCCGACGCGGAGTCCCCTTGTCACTGAATGCTGTGACAGTACTGGAGAAGTAGCGGGAGGAGGTGGAGGCGCTGCAGGGTTGGTTGTGCAGCTGTACTGCACTGATGGCGGCCCAGTGGAGATACCAGGACATGCAACACAATCCTGGGATAGTGCCTAAAATCTGGGACTGTCCCCCTTTGATCTGGGACAGCTATGAGGCATATATTATGGCAGATGTCAAGAAAATGAGTCCCATTCTGGATGACTCCAGACTATTCATCTAAAGGGCTGCCCTGTAACACTAAATTTTCTGTTATCAAAACTGTATAAAACAGATCTACTCACTGTAGTGCCAGACTAGGGTTTCGGCAGCGAGGTCCTGCGGAATCTGACAGGTGAAACACATGGCTGGGCAAATAACTGATTTTGTCGGGGTGCTGGAGCCTTACCAGGTCATATACTGAGAAACTGGTCAGCCATACATTTTGCCAGCATTGGCCACTGCAGAGGAACTGCTGAATTGCATGGTGGCTAATTATATTATACAGTGATGAGAGGGGTCCACCAGGCTGGGAGCTGCTGATACCGTGTGACTCTTCAGTCTGGCTCATGGTGGACGTCCCATAGTGAGATGACTACTTTAATACTGCAGATGTGATGTCATTAGTTCATTGAAATCAATAACTGCCTCATGGACCTGTCGGGGTACCTTGAAGAGAAGAGCTTGATAACATGACTTGTTGGGGTTCTTCGGGACTCAGAAAAATCAGGTTTAGAGAATTGGTAGAAAGCCCAAACTGCTAAATACTTGCACTTTGTGATGCAGCGATGAGATGTTTACCTTCTATCTTTCCCTTTCCAAATTAGAACAATAAGTAGAAGAAGGAGATTAGCGCTCCAATGTGAGGTGGAGAAAATGGCAGGGTAAAGAAAAATAAACGGAAATCCAATTGGACTCACCCCAGACGTACCGGACCCTGTGTAAGGTCACGGTGCGTCTAATGATCCTGGCAGGCAGTAATATCCACGGTCAGAGCTATGATGTCATCAAGGGGTCCTGATCGCTGGTCTAAATGACATCCCAATGGGGGAGAGCATCGCAGGGTGACTCTAGGTAGAATATATACCAGAGGCAGCAAAGGCAATAGACAACAATTTAGAAAAAACCCCCGTGCTCCAGTGATCGGATAGGCGAAATGAGAAGGCAGAAGGAACTTACTTAGCAGGGGTGTCAGTGCAAATGACACCCCTGAAAATCCAGGTCAGCTCGTAGAAATAAGGCTTGTCCAGGTTATGACGTTTATAAAGGTTCTTTATTCACAGGGTGCAACGCGTTTCGGCTGAAACATCAGCCTTTATCAAGCAATGCTTGATAAAGGCTGATGTTTCAGCCGAAACGCGTTGCACCCTGTGAATAAAGAACCTTTATAAACGTCATAACCTGGACAAGCCTTATTTCTACGAGCTGACCTGGATTTTCAGGGGTGTCATTTGCACTGACACCCCTGCTAAGTAAGTTCCTTCTGCCTTCTCATTTCGCCTATCCGATCACTGGAGCACGGGGGTTTTTTCTAAATTGTTGTCTATTGCCAAATTAGAACAATGAGATGATACATTGAGAGGATTTTTATTTACTGATGCCTCCAGGTAATTACATAATACAATGGTCCTGGAATTCTGAAAATGATAAATATGACATTAAGACAAATATAAAATTATCTTAGGGAAGTTGACCCCAGCCAACACTATAATAGATAACTACTAAGTAAGCCAAATAACATTATCATAATTGTTATACTTCACAAAGTTGTGATAACAATGGAGTTACTATTAGGGCTCCTTGCGTTCCTCACATTACAGGGATCAAAAAGTCCATTGTTTGCAGCCAGGTCATCAGATACAACCGGATCTGCTCCAACCCAAAACACAGGGAAGACCATTTACACAATCTCAAAAAGATATTTTTAAATCAGGGCGACCATCCCACCTTAATTGATGACCAAATCACTAGAGCCACCAGGATCCCCAGGAATCAACTACTCCAATACAAGGGGAAAGAAAAAAACAGTCGTGTCCCTCTAGTAATGACCTACAATTCACAGCTAGAGGTGCTAAGGAAGACTGCAAAGAAAGTCCATCATGCCCCACACAAGGATTCCCGGACCCTCCCCTCCTGTGTTACAGGCAATCTCCTAATTTGAGGAACTTTATAATCAGGAGTGCATTACCCTCAGACACACAAAAAGGAACTTATCCCTGTAATGTAAGGAGCTGCAAGACCTGCTCACATGTACTGACAACAGACAAGATACCCAACACACAGCAGGACTATAAGATCCCGGGGACATTCACATGGTCCACGTCCAATGTTGTGTACCTGATCCACTGCAGAAAGTGTCCTGTTGGGGATCTTTATATCAGGGAAACAGGACAGAAACTGAGAGCCAGGATGAGATTTCATCACCACTCAATTAGAGAGGGAAAGACGGAATTACCTGTGGCAAAACATCTTTGTGGTCAGGGACAGCATAGAGCAGATGAGAGTTATCATACTGAAGGGCAACTTCAAGTCGCAGCATCACAGAAGAATCTGGGAGTACAACTTTATGGCCATGTTTGACATCCTCAAGAATGGAATGAACCTCAGCCCGGGATTCTTGCATAAGTGGGGAATATGACAGGTCTGAAGGAGGTCAAGATGGGTGTCCTCTTCCCAATAATTGTTTGTTTTTTGTTTTTCTCATAAAAATTCAGAAATTTGATCGTAAGAATGTTTCCATCCAACAGGTGGCGCTGCTGAGGTAGTATTCCCATCTTCTTCTATGTGCATTATGTGACGTTATAAAACTGTCACATTCCTCAGCTCAGTTGACTTAGTATTTATTTCTGCTCAGACTGTCTTGTCTTTTTTTTAAGTCCCCCATTTCTGTGTGTGACCATCTATTTAGATCAAGGGCTTGTCCCCCCCCCCCCTGCATCTGTATGTTATAATTATGTGCTATCCAAACTAGTTTCATTCAACAGCCTGCCGAAGGGGCGAGATCCAGAAAGCTGCTGTAATATCATGTATGTTTGTAGCCATTAAAATGTATCATATCTACAAGATCACTTGGTTTCTCCTACTGAGAACAATCACACTATGCTTGAAAAAGGCCCCGTGTCACGCGCCGAAGCACCTTGTATGTGTCCTTTATGTACTTGTTCTATAAACGCCTTTATATATGAAGCTAAAGCAGGTCCACAAGTATCAGCTAATCTGAGCGCAGAGGACTGTTCATTTCTTACAATAGCTGGTACAGGACATCAGCTCCCATCTTATATCCTCTGGACCATATTCATCATCCGTTTGACATATTGGATACATAACACTAGGGGCCGAATTTGATAACCAGGAGTAAACTATTGTACTTTAATGCTATCTCTCCTGCCATATTTGATCTGACCATAGATCCCTCTAGTAACTGGATATACATTTTTCATCTTCATCATATATCGACAGCCTCTCCAGCAATGGTGGGAGGTGTGCAGTAATCAGAGCGACAGGCAGACGGTTCAGATTTCATCATATTAACCCTTTGCAATCCAATTTTGGATTCAGGGTTTCCTAGGGGGCTTTCTCTTTCTGCAATTTTACAATGGCGCCATCTGCTGGCTAGTGCCAGTACTGCAGTTTGTGACATGTTGGAGTGGCCCCCGACAACAGAATGGCCAGTAATATACAGTAAGAATACCCTGCTGGACGTCTTCTGAAATCGGAGCTGTATAGGCTTCAATCAGAATGTTGGAAGATGTCAGACAGTGGATTGCAAAGGGTTAAATCTTTTGCATGTAGCTATTTGAACCATATGCTGTTATATTTATGTTCCGTGTACGGTATATCGCCCTTTTCCTTGGCAGAAGCCTATAAACTTTACTTTTAAATTTGCTCATTGTGGGAGGCAACTCATCCAGCCAATGTTGTAGGATCAATTTTCTCGCAATGTATAATAATTTCAAAACCCCCAATCGCTCTGAGTCCAGCACAGGCAAGTCATCCACATATCCCACTATACACACCAATGGGGAGTTGATCAGTGCTTGTTTCAGTTTCTTTCACTTGGGCCAAGAGGACTAATAATCAGTACTACGATTGTTCGTCCCCATAGGCTGGCTATACATCTTCCTCTCTACATGGGAACATGCACCGTTGATTAGTCGGCTGAACGTTGATCTCTTTACATTTACCTAGTAACATAGTTCGTAAGGCCGAATGAAGACAATGTCCATCTAGTTCAGCCTGTTATCCTCCTGTGTTGTTGATCCAGAGGAAGGCAAAAAGCCCCAAGAGGCAGGAGCCAATTAGCCCTTTTGGGGGAAAATTCCTTCCCGACTCCCTAATGGCAATCAGACTAATCCCTGGATCAACCCCTAAGGCTGGGTTCACACAGGGCGGATTTGCCGCGGAAATTTCGTCCGGAATTTCGCAGCAGCAAATCCGCCTACGGTCGCTAATCTTGGGATTAGTCAGCCATGTGGACGAGATTTCTCAGAAATCTCGTCCACATGGGATGGGCAATCTGCTGCGGTTAATCTGGCTAAAACCGCGGCTGTGGTGCGGCTTTGCCAACCGCAGCATGTCCATTCTTTTTTCTTTCCGCTGCGGCCTCGCTCTCCTCTATGGGAGCGCCGGCCACAGCGAAAGAGGGAGCGGCCGGGCCGCTTCAAAGCCACCGCGGGTTTTTCTGCGGCACTTCTCCTGGCGGAAATCTTGCGGTTTTTGCTGTGGCCAAACTGCAAGATTTGCGGCGGGAATCCGCCCCCTGTCACCCCAGCCTAATAGTTCCTACCTGCCTGTATACCCGGATTAACAAATAATCTAAGATTTATATCCTGTAATATCCTTCCTCTCCAGAAAGACATTAAGTCCCTTTTAAACCCCTCCATGGATCCTGCCATCACCACGTCCTCAGGCAGAGAGTTCCACAGTCTCACTGCTCTTACAGTAAAGAACCCCCTTCTGTGTTGGTGATGAAACCTGCTTTCCTCTAGACGTAGCGGATGCCCTCTCGTTACCGTCGCAGTCCTGGGTATAAACAGATCCTGGCAGAGATCCTTGTATTGTCCCCTCATGTACTTATACAGTTATTTGGTCGCCCCTTAGCCGTCTTTTTTCCGGGGTGAATAATCCCAGTTTTGGTGCCTCTCTGGGTATTCCAGTCCCGTCATTCCATGTATTAGTTTAGTTGCCCTTCTTTGAACCCCCTCCAGCACTGTAACATCTTTCCTGAGCCCCGGTGTCCAGAACTGTGCGCAGTATTCCATGTGAGGCCTGACAAGTGCCTTATATAGTGGGGGGATAATGTTCTCGTCCCTCGCCCCTATACCTCTTTTAATGCACCCCAAGACTCTATCAGCTTTTGCAGCAGCTGACTGGCATTGGTTGCTGCCGTTAAGTCTACAATCCACTAGTACCCCCAGCTCTTTTCTCTAGCAGTACCCCATTTAGTGTATATTGGTGACATCTGTTTCTCCTGCCCATGTGCAGAACCTTACATTTATCAAAAGTGAATTTAATTTGCCATTTTTCTACCCAGGCCTCCAACTTACCCAAGTCCATTTGGAGCCGTACATTGTCCTCCGTTGTATTGATTATCTTGTATAATTTCGTATCATCTGCAAATATCAATATTTTACTGTGCAGTCCCTATATTAGGTCATTGATATATATATTGAATAGAATGGAGCCTAATACTGAACCTTGTGGCACCCCACTAGTGACAGTAGCCCAATCAAAGTACAAACAATTTATCATTTTAACTCCCTGCATCTCATGTGACATTTCTTTTTCCTTTGTGAGAAAAAAACTATTTAATAGATTTGCCTTCCCTCCATCGTCTTCTATGATTTCTCCTGCATTATTTGTTAAAGGGCCAGCGCTCTCAGTGCAGATCCTTTTACTGTTTAAATAATTGAAAAATAGTTTAGGGTTATTTTTGCTCTCTTTGGCGCTCAGTCTTCCTGCCTCCTCCTTGGCAGTTTCGATTTTTTTCCTTACATAATTAGTTTTTTTTCCCCTGTATGTTTTTAGCACTTTTTTGCTGCCTTCTTGTTTTAATAATTTAACCGCTTTCTTTTTTTCATTTATTGCCCCTCTTACCGTCTTGTCGAGCCACATTGGTTTCCTTCTACTTGTAGTTCTTTTATTTTTAAAGGGTATGAACTGCTCACGTTGGGTGATTAGGATGTTTTTAAACTTCTCTCATTTGTTATTGACAAATTCAACACATTGCAGTGCCGGAGTGCTGTATCGGTGGTCAGGTGCTGTGGAATCCAACAGGCGATGTCACCCGTCCAGAAGCCCTGAGGCAGGTTTATGTGACGTCACTGATGACATCCCTGCCGGCCTCTCATTGGCTACAGCAGTCCTGGGTATTTAGTGTATTTGAAGTAGCTGATGCCTTCGCACTATGACTATTATTCCCAATTCCAGTGAATAACTTTCCAGAGCGTAGATATTATAGATCTAGGCTGCAGCCATCGTGGGACGAGCTTCCTACTAGTATTTAATAAAAACTATTTCCAATGCAAATAATCTAAATGCATTCCTTAGTTTTGTGCGCTTTTTTAATGAATATTTTACTAAAATGTATTTCATTTTTGAAACTTAAAGAGACTTTTCACATTTCTTTTTTTATTGCAGTGCATTACTGGCAGTGTATGTAAAACTGTAAATCACAGCGCCCCCAACTTCCACTTAAGGAATTACAGCATTAGACATCATTACTACCTCCCGGAGCCATTCAATTTATGGCACATAATGCTAAAGAGTTAAAGTGAAACTCAAATTAGATTAGCAATATGTCAGACTTATTGTTCAGTTGGCGCTAGGACCCCCACTCATTGCTAAAATGAAGGGGCAGAAGTACTCACCCATGAAGATGAGCTCATAGATGTCTCTAGACTTCTGTACAACAGAACTTGCCCAAATGATGCCTAGTGACCTTGCTAATGACCAACCTAGTACTAGCAATAGTGCTAGAGCGGTCAGGAGGAGTAGGCGGAGTAGGAGGTTCTGAGTGCATCCAATGGTGTCGCAGCATGACCGTATTGGGCAGTTTTACTCCCTTTATGTGGGCTTGAGGCACTACACGGACAAGCTTATCACTTTCTGTCTTTTGTTGGTCGTGATGTTCGATGAACTTCTGGAGGTGGTGTGTTCCGGGATTACCCACAGAGATACCGCCATGTATGAGTGTGCCTGTGCTGAGCAAAGACCCCTGGCCCCTTTGTGGTAAGTTCAGATGTGCCTATATGTTTCATCATGTTTGGTTTTTATTTGTGGCCTTCCCTCTGTAGGATTTGTATCTTTTACTAGCCATGGTTTTTAACCCTGTGGCTTTAAGTGCTACATTCACATGGCCCAATTTGTGACCCGTACGTGAAACACTATGAAAGGCTCCATGTACACAGCACATATGGTTTGTCATTGAATCCCCACCTAATATCCAAAAAATTGTGTTTTGTTTTGCCATTTTTTGCATGTATTAATAGCCCAAAATCACACTATGTCGCAAATGCTCTTTTTGGGTCCTCTTACAATGCCCACCAATGGAGCCTGTGTGAATACAGGCTCAAGGCTGATTGACTATGTGGGGTTTGGTTGGCACTACAAACCGCACCCAAAGCAGCATTGTTGCAATCATGTGGATTTTGGCCCATGTATTCACCACATTTTTCGCTCAAAATTAGCACCAAATCACTCCTTTTGCGTGATAATCGTTGTGTGCAATGCTCTCGTCTTGCACTCTTTGGCTGAACGTTGTTTTTTAGCTAGGGGAGCCTAAAATCATTTGTTTGGACGCAGAGTAGATAACATAGACCGCATGCTGTGTTTTCTGGCCATGGTGCTGCGTTCTCAATGGGAGCTGCTCATTACTTAGTTATCAGCTGATAGCCCATGCGAAGACAAAGGAGCTGAATGCAGAGCTCAGACCATCGTTGTTTTCTGCATGCAGCTCTCCGGGGGTCATTTACATGGCAGCAAGGTTTAGAAAGTGCAAATGGACATTACTATTTGCACTTTATGCAAAACATGTGCTAAAACTGTCAATCTTGCAATCGTTTAAAAGATTCTAATTGCGTAGAAGGCTTTAGTGCTATGTTTGTAACCAATTGTTGTCTAAAATGCACACTGTGTAGCAAATGACCTTTTGGGGCCCTTTCCAAGTACCCCCAAAGTGTGTATCCAAAATCTTTTATCATTAGCCCCTTGGGGTCACCATGCAGCTGTTGTTGATGTTTTTCAGATACCACCAACCACACCAGTTTGGAACCTGACTGTCAAAATGCAGGGTGGCTCCACTTCCATATAGGCTTGCAAGCAATATGTCTGATCAGAGGCGTGACTAGAAGCTTTTGGGCCCCAATGCAAAATCTGTAGCAGGGCCCCGAACTATAATGCTTTATTCATAGTACTGGGCTCCCTATATGGAGAGGAGAGGCTTTATGGGCCCCCTAAGGCACCTGGACCTGGTTGTAACCCCTATAGTTACGCCCCTGTGTCTGATCCTCCATCCACTAAATCAGCTTGCTCTAAGTGTGTTCTAATGGCCACCCACAGCTGGCGGATTTGGGAGGCACAATGCTTTAAGGCTGCACCATAGACAAGAGCATGCCTAACAGCTCTTTTTCCGCTGGCCTACATGCTGCCATGTTCTGGAAGTGACTGGACTCGGGCTCATCCAATCTGGGTGTGTGGTTTTCCCTGACTTCCATGTAACTATTTGTGTGCATTGTTGTTTGTTTGAAAGAAAGGAGTGCAGGTCAATTCAAATGATCCAACAATGTAGACAAGTTGTTACAAGGAAATAATGTTATGTGGATGAAGGCATGAGCTGCAGTAGCTAATGTTCCAGACACAATCAGCTCTCTGCTAGCAGACTTTCAACTAAGCCAATGTCAGCCAGGCCACAGGTTGAGCAAGCCCACACATGTGAGTCGGCTGATTTCTCGTATTTTGGTAATACACCAGTAATACAAGCTTGCGGCGCAGAGCTGTTTGGTGTTGGTATGGTTTTTAGTAGTGATGAGCGAGCGTACTCGGATAAGCACTACTCGCTCGAGTAATGTGCTTTATCCGAGTATCGCTGTGCTCGGGTCTGAAGATTCGGGAGCCGCTGCGGCTGACAGGTGAGTCGCAGCGGGGGGCAGGGGAGAGCGGGCGGGAGAGAGGGAGAGAAAGATCTCCCCTCCGTTCCTCCCCGCTCTCCCCTGCAGCTCCCCGCTCCGTGCCGGCACCCGAATCTTCAGGGACGAGCACAGCGATACTCGGATAAAGCCAATTACTCGAGCGAGTAGTGCTTCTCCGAGTACGCTCGCTCATCTCTAGTTGTTAGCTTTGGACAATATACTCCCCCCACAAGGGTGACTACACCCGCTGTGTATGGCACCAAGCACTTGCCTGTCAAATCTAAAAGACGTCCCTGGTTTTTCAAATGTATTGTGTTGTGGCTAATGTACAGAGTGGAACAAATGAAAAAAATGATTTCTTTTTGTTTTTGTTAAATTAAAAATATATATATATATATGTAAACTTTTACAATAAAATTTGGATAAAACTGGCCAACATGGCACGTGTGTATAAAGAAACTTTAGAACCTCTGGGACGTCAGGAAACACGGATTCTATATGTGCAGACAAAGGACCAGCCTGAAACGAAGGCAACGCAGGGCCCTTTCTGCACCCCAACAGCCATAAGTCACGGATACATTGAAAGATCAATGGGCGATGGTGTGGATGTTGACTGGGCGGAGGTGGGAGCTCCCCACTGATGGAGGTTGGCCAGGCGCTCCTGGAGTCCATCATGGGCACTCTGCAGGGCAGACACATGCATATGGCAATGACAGATCTCCTAGAAGTACCAGTCCACTCTCTACTCCGGGGAAACGTCTCGCCGTGCTGTTGGGGAAAAAGAGCTTGTGTAAATATCACACTGTGGCTTTGCAAACACAATAATAAACTTTATTTGTATAGCGCCAACATATTCCGCAGCGCTTACATAGACGGGGGAATACAGAAAGACAAAAGGACAAGCATTACAGAACCGCGGTTACATAGTAATCAGCTGATGGAAACAATAGGGGTGAGGGTCCTGCTCCAACGAGCTTACATACTACAGGTAATGGGGGGATACAGAAGGTAAAGGGCTGGAGATGTGCGCGGTATGGGGGGGTGGAGATGTGCACGGTATGGCGGGGTGGAGATGTGCACGGTATGGCGGGGTGGAGATGTGCACGGTATGGCGGGGTAGAGATGTGCACGGTATGGAGAGGTGGAGACTGAGGGATGCTATATACAGACAATGGTCAGGCAAAGTTCTGATAGATTACAAGGCGGGAGTAAACTAAGCACTCTAGTAGTTTAGAGATGAAGGGGAGGTTAGAGATGGGTCAGTGGTTGGCAGCATCGGTCACAACAATATACATGTCTACATGTTTTTGACTTTAAAATGGCCCTCTGTTTTTTAAACTTGCACACACATCTGCCGGTCAATGCAACACAAAGCCATTAGCTAAAGCTTGGCCAGCTTGGTGCAGTAGGGACACAGAATAACCCTAGCCTTGCCCACACACCCATGCTAAGGAATCATTGGTCAAAGTAATTGCATTTTTGTGGCTAAATTGGCTTGTATTAGAGCATTATGTAAAGCTATGCCATTGCATTTGTTTAAGGGGCAAAAGAAGGTTGGCTTTAACTACAGACAGTTGCTCATACATGGATGTTGCATACAGCAACTTATTAGCATCCCAAAGGGGCTGTTTGGGGCTAAAAATAGCTTCTGGACAAACTTCCAACATCCTAAAAGACATGTGGCCATTGCTCAGCCGCTGCCAGTTGCTAAACTCTTCCGGTATTATTGTTTCTTGTCACCACCAGGTAGCTCGGGGTTTGACAGGGCTTGGATGGAGGAACGCCCATGTCACACCCCTAGCTCCCGATTAGTGACTTCTCCAAGGTCCTAGCAACACAGTGTGTTGTGATTTTAGCTTTGCCTGGACGATTACAGATCAGTGTAGCGGTTAGGCTTACATTATTAGCTGAAAAGGCTTCCATGTAGGAGACAAAATAATGTAAGCCTAACCCCAAAACACCCCTAACCCTAACCCTCCTGGCAAGGCTAAAATCACGGTAGTGTTTGTTTGGAAAACATGCTGTTTGTACTTGTGCTGGGACTTACAGTGCTGCCTGGAAAGGCAGATGAGTTTGGCCCACCAGCGCTGTGAAGCACTTACATCTGCACATCAACGGCTCTCCACTGCCTCCTTGGTGGCCGCTAGAAGGGAGCAGAGTGGCGGATGTTCACAGTGCTGACAGCCGGTTACAGTTCAGCCGGCAATACTGACAACGCCCCCTGAAAAGTAGAGGGCACACAGTGAATTGCTGCAGCTGGGAGCCCGCTGGCGAGAGTGCCAGTGGGGACAGTGATAGCGGAGAGGGTAAGGGGAGGCCAGAGGTAAAGCAGCGCTTCTGGGGTGAGGCCGGCGCCAGGGACACTCTAGGGGGTGACAGTGACTACGGCCACGGTAAAGGCAGCCCACAACCACAGCAGCGATGCTGTGTGGAGGCCGCCACCGACCCCTACAGTCACAGCGGGTCTGTACTCAGTGCCAGGACCTGCTGTGAAGCACAGAACTTTCAGCCTATCAGGAACAGTGGGCGTCACCCCCTGTCAAGCACCAACTATCTTGTCACCAACCACATTTCCGATGGTGACAAGATACAAGAATACCAACTATTCCTTCTGCAAATATGTGCTTGCTTTTACATATTCTCAAAAGACACTTGTCAGATGTCAAGGGCCCCACAAGCTGCAAATGAGCTGGTGTCTATGCCATGTGTTCTTCCTCAATTGGACATACTAGAATAGTGTTTGCAGCTTTGTCTACTTTTAGTATATGGCCAGTTTGGCCGGCCCCAATGTCTGACATCTGTTTAGCAATCACCTGTCACAGGATGAGATGGGTCAAACAGTGGTGTTTCCACCTCCACCAGAGGCTGTGGGGATCTCGGAGGAGCCACCCCCACAGGGGAATCCTCTGCCGACGACGGGAAAAAAAAGGGCTGGGGGCTCTTTTGCTGCCAAGGAGAAAACGCCATTGTGTAAAAGTAACAAAATAAACAAGGCATCAAACAAGACCAGAATGCATTTCTCTTTATGCTCCTTGAGCAAAGAGTTCCTTTCTTATGCTCTAAAAAAGGGGAAAAGCGCATAATGCACTGGCTAAATATTCGCATTATCAGATAACTGCAATGGTTGCCGTTTGCCCCGCCCTATATCCATATGTGCGAACACTTTGCTCTTCCACCCATACACAGTTGTGTTATCTCTTTCCTGGCGACGATTTTCCTGCCGGATGTTTCGCAGGCGTTGGGGGTCCTTTAATTTGAGGTCGTGCCACCTCTTTTGCAGTTGCTCATGGCTCTGCACAGCCCAGTACTTGCGTTCTCTCGCCTGTGTGATCTTTAAGATTGCTATCTTGTGGTTGTTGGGGGTGCAGGTATGGACCATGCTTGCATCATAGTCAAGCTGGTCCATCATCTGGACCAGCAGCCATGTTTCTCGAAATCCCAGAGGCGATGCAC
The DNA here is from genome assembly GCA_035609135.1 of Eleutherodactylus coqui. Taxonomy (NCBI): domain Eukaryota; kingdom Metazoa; phylum Chordata; class Amphibia; order Anura; family Eleutherodactylidae; genus Eleutherodactylus; species Eleutherodactylus coqui. Next base: position 139,116,615 of record CM069414.1, read on the forward strand.
GGCCAGACATGGTTTATTGGTGATCACCACAATATCAGAAATAGCAATTTCAATGCCGTTTGCAATAAACCGGGTATACACGTTAGTGCGCAGGGTTGGCCACGCACATATGATGTGAGACGCACAGTTGACTCCTCCTATAACATTGGCCTCACAATCAATTCACTTTTCAGCTAATGCTGGTGATAATTTGGGTTCATGGTTGGATGGGCAAGCAAGATTTTTAGAGTCAGTATCAATTTATTTCTCCGATAAGGTGTCCACCCTCAACATCTCAACATTGCTAATGCGCCTTTGGAGGGGATATCCAAGATGTTTCTTAAGCCAGGTCCAAAGAATACAAAAGATATGCCTCCGATTTGGAGCCATCTTTGATGGTTTGGCCCATGACAAATGTTGGTGGACAAAAAACATTCACAGCAACGGATATTGGACCGAATTAGGAAAAAAAACAAAAACCTAAAAGGCTCGCTTTGTCATAACAATGAAGACTGCACGTTGGTGGTTCAAAAAGGGGAACCTCGGCATTTATAAAAAATGAGCTAATATGGACTAGTGACAAGGTCTGCTGTGGATGTTATGGCCTGCCTAGACAGGTACATGCTTCTGTGGGGGAATGGGGTGGTTAAAGGCTTCTCAGATGCGCCTATTGGCCAAACGTGTGGCAACATTAATCTGAGGAACATAGGCCGCTAATGCTAATGGAAAACCTCCCTTAGGCCTCAGGCCTTACACCATGTTGACTATGCAAAGCAACCCATATACCACGCTGCCTTCAAACACTGTATCATGCTTGGGTGAAAAATAGCTTTTGACCATTGCTAAACATGACCCCAAAGTATGTGCGAAGTAAACCCTTTAATAAACTGTGTAAAATGAACATAAAGAACAAAGTCAAATGGTAAACCTGTTTTAGTACTTTATTTTTAATCTACAAACAAAATAAAAACGGTCTTGGCCACAGAAAAAAAAAACACTTTAGAATCCATCAACCTAAAAAACAGCATATCTGCTATTATGAAAAATTAAACTAAACAGCCGCCCACATTGCCTAACTGAGGAGCCTGAGGGCAGTGGAGAGGGGGACAGTCGCTGCAGCTGGGGGACAAACTCATGCAGGGAATAATCAGAGTCCGAAACACTTTGTTGCCCAGCAGGGGATGGGGATCTGAGAAAGAGGCATGAAGGCCCAGCACGCTCCCTTTGGGGGCCAGGTGGGCCAGCATGGGATTGCAACCCCAAAGGATGCCCTAAGGGGACAGCGGTGGGGCATAGTGCCTTTTCCTGCCAAGCCTGGTGAAATATCTGGGAAGAGGGGAGAACAGAGCTCTGTGTTTGAGAAGATTCCTCAGCAGGAGGACCTTTAGAGGTGGGTGGCTGCCTAGGCCTAACTCCCCTCAACACCTGGCCCTGATCTCCAGAGCTGATGTTAGAACTTAAGTGTAATGTGGGGGCGGGGCGAGATCCCACACAGAGGTTCCCCCTGCATGGAGGTCCGGTGAGAATTCCCCCAACCCGGCTGTAGGATCTTGGAACCAATGCTTATAGGCCCACCTCTGGTGGTGCCCCTCCTCCTGCCTGGGAGATGCCAGTAGTCTAGAAACAAAAAAACGCCTCCATCGCAGATTCTGGCTGGGGGGGCAGCCTCTAAAACCGTCTCCATGGCCTCCCTCACTGTAGCCTCCAGGCTCATGAGGAGCTGGCGTAAGCAGGTTTCGAGCGCCCAAGCGAAAATGTCAGCCCACTCCTCATCTGTCTGGACTTTCAAGTAGTGCAAAGTGGCACGCTGGATTAGATCTCTGGACAAATGCTGATCAGGCTGGTCTGCTGGTGGAACCCGAAGGGGAGCGTTGGACCCGAGATCCGAGGCGGGCTCTCAAACACAGGGCGCTGCTGATCTGGGCTGGATGGTAGTGTAACAGATGTGGAGGATGCCAGCTCTGGGTCCGCTTCCTCATCCTTGTGTCAAACATTGCTGGATCTCCTAAGGGCCGGAAGGGGAAAGCAAATTAAAAAAAAAGGTCTCTGCATACCAGCAACATTTGGAAGTCAAAATGACACAGGGCTCAGCAAGTGTCCAGTTTGTAGCCTCCATTGTGCAAGAGCCAAAAAGGGCATTGCTTGGCCCAGGTCTATTTTGGCTATGTTGGTCATGTGAACTTCTGCTTTAAAGCACACCCATCTTCTAAAAGGGCACACTTGTGTTGGTTGCAGAGCAAGGAGAACCAAAAAGGGCCGTAATAGAGCATATGACTAGGGATGAGCGAGTATACTCGCTAAGGCACTACTCCCTCGAGTAATGTGCTTTAGCCGAGTATCTCCCTGCTCGTCCCTGAAGATTCGGGGGCCGGCGCAGCTGACAGGTGAGTCGCAGCGGGGAGCGCGGGGGGGGGGGGGGGGGCAGGCGGGAAAGAGGGAGAGAGAGATCTCCCCTCCGTTCCTCCCCGCTCTCCCCCGCAGCTCCCCGCCCGCCCCCGAATCTTCAGAGACGAGCAGGGAGATACTCGGCTAAGGCACATTACTCGAACGAGTAGTGCCTTAGTGAGTATACTCGCTCATCCCTACATATGACCCTGTTAAGATTGCAGATCTGGGGAAGAGCATATAGCCACGTGGCTCAAACATTACATGTGTAGCATTTAGCAAGGGGAAAAGCAGAGTACCACAAAAGTAACAACATTTGGCAGAGACAAGCTGTAAGCCAACAAAGGGTGGCGTTAGGGTGGCAAGTATAGTCAGGGGCTGCACACTGCCAGAATAAGTTTGCCTGGCCAAAAGGTTACAAAGCGCTAGACTACCTATGTCTGGGCCGGAGTGGATTAAAAACACTGCTAGCTTCCTGAACCAGACATACTGGATAGCTTCACAAGTAGGAGGTGCTAAGTTGGCCATTTCAAGGCCATCACCAACAGTGTCACCCAAATGCACGATTCTTTATTATACTTACAGGGGAAGCTCCATTATGGACTTCCGAAAATAAAGCAAAAAAGAAAAGGTGTACATTGGCGTGCCTGAAGAGCCCTGCTGCCTTGGTCTTTGGAACTCTTTTCTGTAGGTGTCCCTAATTGGTTCATCAGGAAGTCCTGACTTTTTTTTTTTACTTAAAGACGGGAATAAAAAAAACAAAAAAGAAACAATTCACTCAATACAATTAAGAAAAGTAAAGCTACATACAAGAGCGTGTACAAATATCAGGACCCATATAACAAAGGCAGACAAGGGGGGCAAGGTATAATAAAATGGCATGCAGGTGTTTGAGGCCAGTAGGTCAAAACAACTAAGGTTATGGGAAATATAGCTACATACAGGACCACCTGAGGGCGCGTACAAAGGGTGCCAAATACAGCCACAGAAGATACATTGAAAAGCCATTTGGGGCAACAGAGCTAATTGGTTGATCAAATGAATTTGCAAAGGCACAAACATAGTGTGAACAGGGCAAAACAGCTTTGCCCAAAAATGCTCACTATGGACACACCGTGTACTGGGGCTGAAAGTTCATCATGGCCTGTAGGCCAGGGGTCCCCAGCTCCAGTCCTCAGGGACCCCCAACAGGTCATGTTTCCAGGATATCCTACGGTAAGAACCCCTGGGGCAATGTCTGAGGCGCTGACGATAATTACATCACCTGTGCAATACTGAGGAAATCCTGAACACATGACCTGTTGGGGCTCCCTGAGGACTGGAGTTGGGGAACACTGCTGTAGGCCATTCTTATGACCTCCTCCCACAACTCTGCCTTCTGCCCGCGGTTCTGGGCATGTCCCACAAGGCTCGGCGCTTCTGCACAGCAAGTTATAAAGTCTGCCGTACTTGAACCGCACTGCAGTGAATCGTTTAATAGTGGACGCCCATAGAGGCAAAACTGCAGCCAGAATAAATGGAAAACACTTGTGAAACAATCGTGCGTCTGAGCGTTTGGCGCGGGGATGTGCCCAGAGTTACATATGCTAACAAAGGCGAGCGTGTTTAGCAGGTGTGGAAACGCATGACGAATATAGCTCCAAAATACTGATTGGATGATTGTAAAAGGGCGGTGACGGCGTGGACAAGTACATCTAGCACAACACGTGTGTACATTGCGCAATAGTCTATTTTTACTCATAAAAGGGCAAATAGAAATTACGGTTGAAAAAAAAGAAACGCAGCGCGCCATTCTAGCGCGGAAAACCGTCGCACAAACACAGGCATCAATGAGCTTTCGCTGTGAGTAGCTCTGGTAATGCAATGCTTCAGTAACGGCTCCATTTTCTTGGCCCCTTTGGCCACAATTACAGCAGCCCCAAAAAGAGCATCGACAAGAGCTTGAGATCACATGGAGTCTATGCGCTCGTTCACATGATCGGAGTCACGTGTTGCGTGTTCTCAAGCTCACAATAGCAGTCAATGGGAACTCCTGCGCTTCTGAGAAAACAACATCGTTCAGGTCCGATTCGCACAACGGACTATAGTCGGCGTGTTTAAACGCTGTCCTATCTTTTGCAGGTTTAAATTTTAAGTGTTTGTACAAAAACGGACATGTGACCGCTTTCATTGGAACGCCTATACATGCGTGAAAAATGTGCTTGTCTGACTGAGCCCTAATCTGTACCTTACAGACTTCCGACTTTTCCACCTCCTGCCACATCCTGCATGGGGAACTTGCTTGGACTAGAAGAACTTACTCTCAAGATTGAAATCCCGCTATTTTCGTGATTGGATGCTATATAGAGCTAATAATAAGGTCATTGGAGTAGTCGTCTCATTATGGTAACACCCTTCAATATTTCCTCTTAGATGTATCCCCCAACTCTCAAAGAATGGCTGGAGGGACAACTCCCGGTATACGTTCTTGTGATAAGCCTTGCCCAGTGATATCTGGGCTCAGTGATTGGATAGCGGGAGAAGGTGGAGGCGCTGCAGGGTTGGTTGTGCAGCTGTACTGCGCTGATGGCGGGCCAATGGAGATACCAGGACATGGAACACAATCCTGGGATAGTGCCTAAAACCTGGGACTGTTCCCCTGGATCTGGGACACCTATGAGGCAGATATTAGGGCAGATGTCAAGAAAGGGAGTCCCATTCTGGATGAATTAAGACTATTTATGACTATGGCTGCCCTGTAATACTAAATTTCCTGTTACCAAAACTATATAAAACAGATACTCACTGCAGTGCCAGAATACTGTTTCGGCAGTGAGACCCTGCGGAATCTGACAGGTGAAACACATGGCTGGCCAAATAACTGATTTTGTCGGGGTGCTGGAGCCTTACCAGGTCATATACTGAGAAACTGGTCAGCCATACATTTTGCCAGCATTGGCCACTGCAGAAGAACTGCTGAATTGCATGGTGGCTAATTATATCATACAGTGATGAGAGGCGTCCACCAGGCTGGGAGCTGCTGATACTTTGTGACTCTTCAGTCTGGCTCATGGTGGACGTCCCATAGTGACATAACTGCTTTAAGATCCCCTGTCCACGGGCGTTGCAAACTCCCTCGGCAAATCGCCGCCACAGGAGCCGGCAGACGAATCCCTGCCGGTCAGCCTATCTGACCGTGGAGAATTGCTGCGATTCGCAGCATGCTGCGAATTGCTGGCCGTGAGCTGAGAATCGCAATGATTCTCCGCTCGTGGACAGGGGGCCGGCGCTTTCCATACCAATGCTATGGAAAGCTTCAGACAGCGTGATTCACCGGCGGTAAAATTACATCCGTGGACAGGGGGCTAAAGGCTGCCTGCAGACGTCCGGGTTGGATCCGGCTGCAAGAATTCTTGCTGCGGGACCCGAGCGTCTGCAGAGAGCAGCGCGTCACTCACCTGCTCCCGCGGCCCTTTCATGTGCCGGCTGCTGGTGCATGTGCAGAGCAGAGCTGGCGGCCGGGGAGTGACGCACAACACTGTGTGAGCCCCGCACAGAAATAGAGCATGCTGCGATTTGTTTGCCACGCGAGATTTTGCACAGCCAAATCATGGCCTTCTACCTAGGATTGCATTTGTTAAATTCCGCTGTGGAATTTCCGCCCGTCTGCAGGCAGCCTAAGGGTGCATTCACACGAACGTATATCGGCTCGGGTTTTACGCCGAGCCGATATACGTTGTCCTCGTGTGCAGGGGGGGGGGAGGATGGAAGAGCCAGGGCCAGGAACTGTGCTCCCGCCCCCTCACTGCCTCCTCTCCGCCCCTCTGCACTATTTGCAATGGGGAGAGGCGGGACGGGGGCGGTGCTAATTCCCGGACTTTAGCCCCGCCCTCGTCCCGCCTCCTCTCATTGCAAATAGTGCAGAGGGGCGGAGAGGAGGCAGTGAGGGGGCGGGAGCACAGTTCCTGCACTTGGCTCTTCCATCCTCCCCCCCTGCACCCGAGGACAACGTATATCGGCTCGGCGTAAAACCCGAGCCGATATACGTTCGTGTGAATGCACCCTAATACTGCATATGCGATTTCAATTGTTTATTGAAATTAATTGGCTCATTGACCTGTCGGGGTACCTTGAAGAGAAGAGCTTGATAACATGACTTGTTGGGGTTCTTCGGGACTCAGAAAAAACAGGTTTAGAGAATTGGTAGAAAGCCCAAACTGCTAAATACTTGTACTTTGTGTTGCAGCGATGAAATGTTTACCTTGTATCTTTCCGTTTCCCGATTCGAACAATGAGATGATACATATAGAGTATAATATACTGACGTCTTCAGGTATTTACATAATACAAGGTTCCTGGGATTCTGGAAACCTCATATTCATAATGATGATATTTATCATTAAGACAAATATAAAACAATCTTAGGGACGTTGACGAGAGATAATAATAGATAATAAATGCTAAGTGAGCTAATTAATCTTGTCATAATTATACTTCATGGAGTTCACATCGGGGCTCCTTCACACGTGTGTTGACAGCTGCACCCATCCGCCTTAGGCTCCCATGTTGCCGTTTTTTTCCCCCTTTCAGTATTATATTTATTTTGGCCTAACATAATATCAGTGTTTACAATCACAATACAATATTGTCATAGTTGGCATAACTGCGCACCAGATACTAAACAAAGCATTTAGTCTGACAAGTAACAGGTCCCATCAGGTCATTTGTTTGTGTACTGGGGCATTAGTGAGGACTGCCTGGGTACCCTATACAGAATGTGGCCGATAGAACATGGGACATTTTAAGTAAGAAAAGATATCAGGAGCGAAAACAAAAAGATGTTTCCATTCCCAACTCCTGAAAACGCCACGAACAGCTGACCGTGGGAAAAGCAGGACTCCTCCAGGATAATGCCCGCCACCTTCAAGCTTTGGCCCTCGGCTTTGTTGACAGACGTGTAAAATGCCAAACGTTATATCTAAAGCACAAAATCTGTTAGTTTGTGTCGTATTCAAATCCCCAGTTCTGGTCCGATCTCAGTAAAATTCGGCATTTGTTGTTGCCGCCAATAGCAACCAATTATAGCTCAAATATATATATATGATGAAAGGACTCAATCACCACTAATTCTCCAACTTCCTGATGTCGTAGAAACATGAAATTTGGCACGAGCATACGTTATGTCATAAATAGGAAAAGCTAATGGGTCCCAACTCGAATATTCAATTCTATGCGCAAAAGAATTAGCGTCCAAATTTTACGTACGGAATCTAATTCTCTCATTTCCCGATACAACAAATTACACAAATTTTTACCGCACAAATGTGAAGTTTGCCATGACCATTCTTTGTGTACTAAATATTGGTAATTTAAAGGGTTGCAACTTGATTATTCAATCCTATGCATAAAAGTAAGTGACCCCCTATGAAATATAACTAACATATCTGTACCCCGCAATATATGAGACAGTTATCTTCTCAGCAAAACAAAACGCATTTATCTAAAAAAACCACGACTTCATACGATTTTCCGTGTGAACAACAGATAAACACCAGGACCAAAATAACTCGGGTGAAGCCGGGTATATCAGCTAGTATATTATACTGCTGAGGTAACATGAAAGCTGCGCTGTGATTGGTTGTTATATATTATACTGCTGAGGTAACATGAAAGCTGCGCTGTGATTGGTTGTTATATATTATACTGAGGTAACATGAAAGCTGCTCTGTGATTGGTTGTTATATATTATACTGCTGAGGTAACATGAAAGCTGTGCTGTGATTGGTTGTTATATATTATACTGCTGAGGTAACATGAAAGCTGCGCTGTGATTGGTTGTTATATATTATACTGCTGAGGTAACATGAAAGCTGCGCTGTGATTGGTTGTTATATATTATACTGAGGTAACATGAAAGCTGCGCTGTGATTGGTTGTTATATATTATACCACTGAGGTAACATGAAAGCTGCGCTGTGATTGGTTGTTATATATTATACTGATGAGGTAACATGAAAGCTGCGCTGTGATTGGTTGTTATATATTATACTGCTGAGGTAACATGAAAGCTGCGCTGTGATTGGTTGTTATATATTATACTGCTGAGGTAACATGAAAGCTGTGCTGTGATTGGTTGTTATATATTATACTGAGGTAACATGAAAGCTGCGCTGTGATTGGTTGTTATATATTATACTGCTGAGGTAACATGAAAGCTGCGCTGTGATTGGTTGTTATATATTATACTGATGAGGTAACATGAAAGCTGCGCTGTGATTGGTTGTTATATATTATACTGAGGTAACATGAAAGCTGCGCTGTGATTGGTTGTTATATATTATACTGAGGTAACATGAAAGCTGCGCTGTGATTGGTTGTTATATATTATACTGAGGGAACATGAAAGCTGCGCTGTGATTGGTTGTTATATATTATACGGATGAGGTAACATGAAAGCTGCGCTGTGATTGGTTGTTATATATTATACTGAGGTAACATGAAAGCTGCGCTGTGATTGGTTGTTATATATTATACTGCTGAGGTAACATGAAAGCTGCACTGTGATTGGTTGTTATATATTATACTGCTGAGGTAACATGAAAGCTGCGCTGTGATTGTTTGTTATATATTATACTGCTGAGGTAACATGAAAGCTGCACTGTGATTGGTTGTTATATATTATACTGAGGTAACATGAAAGCTGCTCTGTGATTGGTTGTTATATATTATACTGAGGTAACATGAAAGCTGCGCTGTGATTGGTTGTTATATATTATACGGATGAGGTAACATGAAAGCTGCGCTGTGATTGGTTGTTATATATTATACTGAGGTAACATGAAAGCTGCGCTGTGATTGGTTGTTATATATTATACTGCTGAGGTAACATGAAAGCTGCGCTGTGATTGGTTGTTATATATTATACCGCTGAGGTAACATGAAAGCTGCGCTGTGATTGGTTGTTATATATTATACTGAGGTAACATGAAAGCTGCACTGTGATTGGTTGTTATATATTATACTGCTGAGGTAACATGAAAGCTGCGCTGTGATTGGTTGTTATATATTATACTGAGGTAACATGAAAGCTGCGCTGTGATTGGTTGTTATATATTATACCGCTGAGGTAACATGAAAGCTGCGCTGTGATTGGTTGTTATATATTATACCGCTGAGGTAACATGAAAGCTGCGCTGTGATTGGTTGTTATATATTATACTGAGGTAACATGAAAGCTGTGCTGTGATTGGTTGTTATATATTATACCGCTGAGATAACATGAAGGCTGTGCTGTGATTGGTTGTTATATATTATACTGCTGAGGTAACATGAAAGCTGCACTGTGATTGGTTGTTATATATTATACTGCTGAGGTAACATGAAAGCTGTGCTGTGATTGGTTGTTATATATTATACTGCTGAGGTAACATGAAAGCTGTGCTGTGATTGGTTGTTATATATTATACTGAGGTAACATGAAAGCTGCGCTGTGATTGGTTGTTATATATTATACCGCTGAGGTAACATGAAAGCTGTGCTGTGATTGGTTGTTATATATTATACTGAGGTAACATGAAAGCTGCGCTGTGATTGGTTGTTATATATTATACTGAGGTAACATGAAAGCTGTGCTGTGATTGGTTGTTATATATTATACTGAGGTAACATGAAAGCTGCGCTGTGATTGGTTGTTATATATTATACTGAGGTAACATGAAAGCTGTGCTGTGATTGGTTGTTATATATTATACCGCTGAGGTAACATGAAAGCTGTGCTGTGATTGGTTGTTATATATTATACTGAGGTAACATGAAAGCTGCCATGTGATTGGTTGTTATATATTATACTGCTGAGGTAACATGAAAGCTGCGCTGTGATTGGTTGTTATATATTATACTGAGGTAACATGAAAGCTGCGCTGTGATTGGTTGTTATATATTATACCGCTGAGGTAACATGAAAGCTGCGCTGTGATTGGTTGTTATATATTATACTGATGAGGTAACATGAAAGCTGCGCTGTGATTGGTTGTTATATATTATACTGAGGTAACATGAAAGCTGCGCTGTGATTGGTTGTTATATATTATACTGAGGGAACATGAAAGCTGCGCTGTGATTGGTTGTTATATATTATACTGAGGGAACATGAAAGCTGTGCTGTGATTGGTTGTTATATATTATACCGCTGAGGTAACATGAAAGCTGTGCTGTGATTGGTTGTTATATATTATACTGCTGAGGTAACATGAAAGCTGCGCTGTGATTGGTTGTTATATATTATACTGAGGTAACATGAAAGCTGCGCTGTGATTGGTTGTTATATATTATACCGCTGAGGTAACATGAAAGCTGCGCTGTGATTGGTTGTTATATATTATACTGATGAGGTAACATGAAAGCTGCGCTGTGATTGGTTGTTATATATTATACTGAGGTAACATGAAAGCTGCGCTGTGATTGGTTGTTATATATTATACTGAGGGAACATGAAAGCTGCGCTGTGATTGGTTGTTATATATTATACCGCTGAGGTAACATGAAAGCTGCGCTGTGATTGGTTGTTATATATTATACTGCTGAGGTAACATGAAAGCTGCTCTGTCATTGGTTGTTATATATTATACTGCTGAGGTAACATGAAAGCTGCTCTGTGATTGGTTGTTATATATTATACTGAGGTAACATGAAAGCTGCGCTGTGATTGGTTGTTATATATTATACTGCTGAGGTAACATGAAAGCTGCGCTGTGATTGGTTGTTATATATTATACTGATGAGGTAACATGAAAGCTGCGCTGTGATTGGTTGTTATATATTATACTGAGGTAACATGAAAGCTGCGCTGTGATTGGTTGTTATATATTATACTGAGGGAACATGAAAGCTGCGCTGTGATTGGTTGTTATATATTATACTGAGGGAACATGAAAGCTGTGCTGTGATTGGTTGTTATATATTATACCGCTGAGGTAACATGAAAGCTGTGCTGTGATTGGTTGTTATATATTATACTGAGGTAACATGAAAGCTGCCATGTGATTGGTTGTTATATATTATACTGCTGAGGTAACATGAAAGCTGTGCTGTGATTGGTTGTTATATATTATACTGAGGTAACATGAAAGCTGCGCTGTGATTGGTTGTTATATATTATACCGCTGAGGTAACATGAAAGCTGCGCTGTGATTCGTTGTTATATATTATACCGCTGAGGTAACATGAAAGCTGCGCTGTGATTGGTTGTTATATATTATACTGCTGAGGTAACATGAAAGCTGCTCTGTAATTGGTTGTTATATATTATACTGCTGAGGTAACATGAAAGCTGCTCTGTGATTGGTTGTTATATATTATACTGAGGTAACATGAAAGCTGCGCTGTGATTGGTTGTTATATATTATACTGCTGAGGTAACATGAAAGCTGCGCTGTGATTGGTTGTTATATATTATACTGATGAGGTAACATGAAAGCTGCGCTGTGATTGGTTGTTATATATTATACTGAGGTAACATGAAAGCTGCGCTGTGATTGGTTGTTATATATTATACTGAGGGAACATGAAAGCTGCGCTGTGATTGGTTGTTATATATTATACTGAGGTAACATGAAAGCTGTGCTGTGATTGGTTGTTATATATTATACTGAGGTAACATGAAAGCTGTGCTGTGATTGTTTGTTATATATTATACTGCTGAGGTAACATGAAAGCTGCACTGTGATTGGTTGTTATATATTATACTGCTGAGGTAACATGAAAGCTGTGCTGTGATTGGTTGTTATATATTATACTGCTGAGGTAACATGAAAGCTGTGCTGTGATTGGTTGTTATATATTATACTGAGGTAACATGAAAGCTGCGCTGTGATTGGTTGTTATATATTATACCGCTGAGGTAACATGAAAGCTGTGCTGTGATTGGTTGTTATATATTATACTGAGGTAACATGAAAGCTGCGCTGTGATTGGTTGTTATATATTATACTGAGGTAACATGAAAGCTGTGCTGTGATTGGTTGTTATATATTATACTGAGGTAACATGAAAGCTGCCATGTGATTGGTTGTTATATATTATACTGCTGAGGTAACATGAAAGCTGTGCTGTGATTGGTTGTTATATATTATACTGAGGTAACATGAAAGCTGCGCTGTGATTGGTTGTTATATATTATACCGCTGAGGTAACATGAAAGCTGCGCTGTGATTGGTTGTTATATATTATACCGCTGAGGTAACATGAAAGCTGCGCTGTGATTGGTTGTTATATATTATACTGCTGAGGTAACATGAAAGCTGCTCTGTCATTGGTTGTTATATATTATACTGCTGAGGTAACATGAAAGCTGCTCTGTGATTGGTTGTTATATATTATACTGAGGTAACATGAAAGCTGCGCTGTGATTGGTTGTTATATATTATACTGCTGAGGTAACATGAAAGCTGCGCTGTGATTGGTTGTTATATATTATACTGATGAGGTAACATGAAAGCTGCGCTGTGATTGGTTGTTATATATTATACTGAGGTAACATGAAAGCTGCGCTGTGATTGGTTGTTATATATTATACTGAGGTAACATGAAAGCTGCACTGTGATTGGTTGTTATATATTATACTGAGGTAACATGAAAGCTGTGCTGTGATTGGTTGTTATATATTATACTGAGGTAACATGAAAGCTGTGCTGTGATTGTTTGTTATATATTATACTGCTGAGGTAACATGAAAGCTGCACTGTGATTGGTTGTTATATATTATACTGCTGAGGTAACATGAAAGCTGCGCTGTGATTGTTTGTTATATATTATACTGCTGAGGTAACATGAAAGCTGCTCTGTGATTGGTTGCTGCATATTATACTGCTGAGGTAACATGAAAGCTGTGCTACGATTGGTTGTTATTAGAGATGAGCGAGCACCAAAATGCTCGGGTGCTCTTCACTCGGGACGAAATTATCGCGATGCTCGAGGGTTCATTTCGAATAACGAACCCCGTTGAAGTCAATGGGCGACCCGAGTATTTTTGTATATCGCCGATGCTCGCTAAGGTTTTCATGTGTGAAAATCTGGGCAATTCAAGAAAGTGATGGGAACGACACAGCAACGGATAGGGCAGGCGAGGGGCTACATGTTGGGCTGCATCTCAAGTTCACAGGTCCCACTATTAAGCCACAATAGCGGCAAGAGTGCCCCCCCCCCAACAACTTTTACTTCTGAAAAGCCCTCATTAGCATGGCATACCATAGCTAAGCACCACACTACCTCCAACAAAGCACAATCACTGCCTGCATGACACTCCACTGCCACTTCTCCTGGGTTACATGCTGCCCAACCCCCCCCCCCCCCCCGCACGACCCAGTGTCCACAGCGCACACCAAACCGTCCCTGCCCAGCCTTCAGCTGCCCTCATGCCACGCCACACTCATGTCTGCCAGAGGAACCGCAGGCACACACTGCAGAGGGTTGGCACGGCCAGGCAGCGACCCCCCCATAAAAGGGGCGGGGCGATAGTCCACAATGCTGTACAGAAGCAATGAGAAATACAATACTGTGCCACCTCCATCTGGAGCTGCACACGTGGGCATAGCAATGGGGAGCCTATGTGCCACACACTATTCATTCTGTCAAGGTGTCTGCATGCCCCAGTCAGACCGCAGTTTTTTTTAAATAGTTACAGCCCAGTACAACTCCGCAATGGGAATTCCGTGAGCACCCACAGCATGGGTGGCTCCCTGGAACCCACCGGCTGTACATAAATGTATCCCATTGCAGTGCCCTGGACAGCAGGGCTAACGTCAGATTAAATGCAGGTGGGCTTCGGCCCACACTGCATGCCCCAGTCAGACTGGGGTTCTTTACAAGTGGACACATGTAGGTTCTACTGCGTGTGGACCCACAGCATGGGTGGCTCCCTGGAACCCACCGGCGGTACATAAATATATCCCATTGCAGTGCCCAGCACAGCTGAGGTAATGTGATGTTTAATGCAGGTGGGCTTCGGCCAACACTGCATGCCCCAGTCAGACCGGAGTTTTTAATACGTAGACACTGGCAGGTACAAATTGGTGGGAAAGTGGTGGTGACTGCGGACCTAGTAGCGCGGTTTTATTTAGTTGGTTTTCGGAATGTGGCCATGATTAAGTGGGCCGTGGCGGGGGATGTTTTTGAGGCACTACGTGTCCTCTCCACGTGTCCGTGGTTATATGCACCTTAACAGTAACCGCGTTGGTGGTAATGTGGTGGTGACCGCGGACCTAGTAGCGCGGTTTTATTTAGGTGGTTTTCGGAATGTGGCCAGGATTAAGTGGGCCGTGGCGGGGGGATGGTGGTGGTGCTCTCTTGTTGTGTCGGTAAAGGTGAAATTCTTGGACTGCCAACAGATGGACCAATGCAAAGGTATTTGCCAAGAATGTTTTCATTGTTGGAGGAGGAGAGGGATGTTTTTGAGGCACTACGTGTCCTCTCCACGTGTACGTGGTTATATGCACCTTAACAGTAACAGCGCTGGTGGGAAATGGCCCCGCTGCCATCATGTCTTTGGGAAGCCTCTGTTTCCACACCCCAGAGACATACCATTAGCAGCGGTATAGGCAGAGCCCAGAATTAGTAACATTTCAGCGGTAGCATTAGCGACAGGCCCCACTAACATATCACTAGCAGCATTATAGGGGGAGCACAGTATTAGTTCCATTTCAGTAGTAGTAGCAGTCCAGACAGACCCCAGTAACAATTCCGAAGCAGCAGTATAGTGGGAGCGCAGTCTTAGTTCCATTTCAGTAATAGTAGCACTCAAGACAGGCCCCAGTAACAATTCCGAAGCAGCAGTATAGGAGGAGCGCAGTCTTAGTTCCATTTCAGTAATAGTAGCACTCAAGACAGGCCCCAGTAACAATTCCGAAGCAGCAGTATAGTGGGAGCGCAGTCTTAGTTCCATTTCAGTAATAGTAGCACTCAAGACAGGCCCCAGTAACATATCACTAGCAGCAGTATAGTGGGAGCGCAGTCTTAGTTCCATTTCAGTAATAGTAGCACTCAAGACAGGCCCCAGTAACATATCACTAGCAGCAGTATAGGAGGAGCACAGTCTTAGTTCCATTTCAGTAATAGTAGCACTCAAGACAGGCCCCAGTAACAATTCTGAAGCAGCAGTATAGGAGGAGCACAGTCTTAGTTCCATTTCAGTAATAGTAGCACTCAAGACAGGCCCCAGTAACAATTCCGAAGCAGCAGTATAGTGGGAGCGCAGTCTTCGTTCCATTTCAGTAGTAGTAGCAGTCAAGGCAGGCCACAGTAACATTCCCATCGCAGCAGTTTAGGGAGATAACAGTCTCTTTCACATTTCTGTAGCTGCAGTATAGACAAGGCCCCAGTTACATTTATGTAGCAAAAGTGTAGGCCAACCCCACACACCTTGCTGTACCATGAGTGCAGGCGAAGAATATACAAATTACTAGGATTACACTGTAGGTGAGGGCCCAAAAAAATTGGTGTACCAACAGTACTAATGTACCTGAGAAAAATTGGCTATGCACAACCAAGATGGCAGGTGAAACCCATTGATCGCTTTGGTTAATGTGGCTTAATTGGTAACTAGGCCTGGAGGCAGCCCAGTTTAAATAAAAATTGGTTGAGGTGAAAGTTTCAACGCTTTAAAGAGCATTAAAACGTATAAATATTGTTTACAAAAATTAGATGAGTGAGCCTTGTGGGCCTAAGAAAAATTGCCCGTTTGGCGTGATTACGTGAGGTTTCAGGAGGAGGAGCAGGAGGAGGAGGAGGAGGAATATTATACACAGATTGATGAAGCAAATATGTCCCCGTTCTTGATGGTTATAGAGAACGATGCTTCCATCCGCGGGTGCAGCCTACGTATTGCTTAGGTATCGCTGCTGTCCGCTGGTGAAGAAGAGAAGTCTGGGGAAATCCAGGCTTTGTTCATCTTGATAAGTGTAAGCCTGTCGGCACTGTCGGTTGACAGGTGGGTACGCTTATCCGTGATGATTCCCCCAGCCGCACTAAACACCCTCTCTGACAAGACGCTAGCCGCAGGACAAGCAAGCACCTCCAGGGCATACAGCGCGAGTTCAGGCTACGTGTCCAGCTTCGACACCCAGTAGTTGTAGGTGGCAGAGGCGTCACGGAGGACGGTCGTGCGATCGGCTACGTACTCCCTCACCATCCTTTTACAGTGCTCCCGCCGACTCAGCCTTGACTGAAGAGCGGTGACACAGTCTTGATGGGGAGCCATAAAGCTGTCCAGGGCCTTAAACAGTGTTGCACTGCCTGTGCTGTACATGCTGCCTGATCTGCGCGCCTCCCCTGCTACCTGGCCCTCGGAACTGCGCCTTCTGCCACTAGCGCTGTCGTATGGGAATTTTACCATCAGCTTGTCCGCCAGGGTCCTGTGGTATAGCAACACTCTCGAACCCCTTTCCTCTTCGGGAATGAGAGTGGAAAGGTTCTCCTTATACCGTGGGTCGAGCAGTGTGTACACCCAGTAATCCGTAGTGGCCAGAATGTGTGCAACGCGAGGGTCACGAGAAAGGCATCCTAACATGAAGTCAGCCATGTGTGCCAGGGTACCTGTATGCAACACATGGCTGTCTTCACTAGGAAGATCACTTTCAGGATCCTCCTCCTCCTCAGGCCATACACGCTGAAAGGATGACAGGCAAGCAGCATGGGTACCGTCAGCAGTGGGCCAAGCTGTCTCTTCCCCCTCCTCCTCATGCTCCTCCTCCTCCTCCTCAACGCGCTGAGATATAGACAGGAGGGTGCTCTGACTATCCAGCGACATACTGTCTTCCCCCGGCTCTGTTTCCGAGCGCAAAGCGTCTGCCTTTATGCTTTGCAGGGAACTTCTCAAGAGGCATAGCAGAGGAATGGTGACGCTAATGATTGCAGCATCGCCGCTCACCACCTGGGTAGACTCCTCAAACTTTCCAAGGACCTGGCAGATGTCTGCCAACCAAGCCCACTCTTCTGAAAAGAATTGAGGAGGCTGACTCCCACTGCGCCGCCCATGTTGGAGTTGGTATTCCACTATAGCTCTACGCTGCTCATAGAGCCTGGCCAACATATGGAGCGTAGAGTTCCACCGTGTGGGCACGTCGCACAGCAGTCGGTGCACTGGCAGATTAAACCGATGTTGCAGGGTGCGCAGCGTCCGTGTGGGACTTGCGGAAATGTGCGCAGAGCCGGCGCACCTTTACGAGCAGGTCTGACAAGCGTGGGTAGCTTTTCAGAAAGCGCTGAACCACCAAATTAAAGACGTGGGCCAGGCATGGCACGTGCGTGAGGCTGCCAAGCTGCAGAGCCGCCACCAGGTTACGGCCGTTGTCACACACGACCATGCCCGGTTGGTGGCTCAGCGGTGCAAGCCAGCGGTCGGTCTGCTCTGTCAGACCCTGCAGCAGTTCGTGGGCCGTGTGCCTCTTATCTCCTAAGCTGAGTAGTTTCAGCACTGCCTGCTGATGCTTGCCCACCGCTGTGCTGCCGCGCCGCGCGACACCGACTGCTGGCCACGTCCTGCTGCTGCTGACACATCTTGATTGCGAGACAGAGGTTGCGGAGGAGGAGGAGGAGGGTGGTTTAGTGGAGGAAGCATACACCCCCGCAGATACCAGCACCGAGCTGGGGCCCGCAATTCTGGGGGTGGGTAGGACGTGAGCGGTCCCAGGCTCTGACTCTGTCCCAGCCTCCACTAAATTCACCCAATGTGCCGTCAGGGAGATGTAGTGGCCCTGCCCGCCTGTGCTTGTCCACGTGTCCGTTGTTAAGTGGACCTTGGCAGTAACCGCATTGGTGAGGGCGCGTACAATGTTACGGGAGACGTGGTCGTGCAGGGCTGGGACGGCACATCGGGAAAAGTAGTGGCGACTGGGAACTGAGTAGCGCGGGGCCGCCGCCGCCATCATGCTTTTGAAGGACTCCGTTTCCACAACCCTAGACGGCAGCATCTCCAGGCTGATAAATGTTGCTATGTTCACGGTTAACGCTTGAGCGTGCGGGTGAGTGGCGGCGTACTTGCGCTTGCGCTCAAACACTTGCGCTATCGACGGCTGGACGGTGCGCTGACAGACATTGGTGGATGGGGCCGCGGACTGCAGAGGTAAGGGTGTGGGTGCAGGCCAGGAGACGGCAGTGCCTGTGTCCTGAGAGGGGGGTTGGATCTCAGTGGCAGGTTGGGGCACAGGGGGAGAGGCAGCGGTGCAAACCGGAGGCGGTGAACGGCCTTCGTCCCACCTTGTGGGGTGCTTGGCCATCACATGTCTGCGCATGCTGGTGGTGGTGAGGCTGTTGGTGGTGGCTCCCCGGCTGATCTTGGCGCGACAAAGGTTGCACACCACTGTTCTTCGGTCGTCAGGCGTCTCTGTGAAAAACTGCCAGACCTTAGAGCACCTCGGCCTCTGCAGGGTGGCATGGCGCGAGGGGGCGCTTTGGGAAACAGTTGGTGGATTATTCGGTCTGGCCCTGCCTCTACCCCTGGACACCGCACTGCCTCTTGCAACCTGCCCTGCTGCTGGCCTTGCCTCCCCCTCTGAAGACCTGTCCTGAGTAGGCGTTGCAAACCAGGTGGGGTCAGTCACCTCATCGTCATGCTGCTCTTCCTCCGAATCCTCTGTGCGCTCCTCCCTCGGACTTACTGCCCTCACTACTACCTGACTGCAAGACAACTGTGTCTCATCGTCATCGTCCTCCTCACCCACTGAAAGCTCTTGAGACAGTTGCCGGAAGTCCCCAGCCTCATCCCCCGGACCCCGTGAACTTTCCAATGGTTGGACATCAGCCACGATAAACTCCTCTGGTGTGTGTGGACGATAGGTTGCTCGAAGCACTTTCTGCCATCCAGGACAGGACCTGCTCACACTGCTCATTTTCTAATAAAGGTCTCCCGCGTGGACCCATTAATTGTGCGATGAACGTGGGGACGCCAGAAACGTGCCTCTCTCCTAATCGCGCAGCAGTCGGCTGCGATACACCTGGATCAGGAGTTCGGCCTGTGCCCACACCCTCACTTGGCCCTCTGCGTCCTCGGCCGCGTCCACGTCCTCTAGGCCTACCCCTACCCCTCAGCATGCTGTATTACCAGTGATTTGATTTCCCAGCCAGGAAAGAAATTGGCGCAAGCCTGCAGGCCAAATAGAATTTTTTCCCTTTTTTTTTAAAGGAAAGGCCCACTGCGTCTATTCAATGAATAATAACTGTGTTGTGGCCCTGCAAATGTGTCACAGAACTGCAGTGTTGCAGAGTTATTAACTACAGCAGAGCGGTGATTTCGCAGCCAGGAAATAAATTGGCGCAAGCCTGCAGGCCAAATAGAATTTTTGTCCTTTTTTTTTTTAAGTAAAGGCCCACTGACTATATTCAATCAATAATATATGTCTTCTGGCCCTGCCTACACAATTCTGTCCCTGTAGTATTACTGCAGGGCGCAATGCTCTGCACGGCGAATTTGGAAAAAAAAAAAAATGTGCAACACTGCTAACAGCAGCCTGCACAGTACTGCACACGGTTAGATGTGGCCCTAAGAAGGACCGTTGGGGTTCTTGAAGCCTACACTCACTCCTAATACTCTCCCTGCCTAACCACTTCTGTCCCTGTAGAATTACTGCAGGGCGCAATGCTCTGCACGGCCGATTTGGAAAAAAAAAAAATGTGCACCACTGCAAAAGGCAGCCTCCACAATACTGCACACGGTTAAATGTGGCCCTAAGAAGGACCGTTGGGGTTCTTGAAGCCTACACTCACTCCTAACACTCTCCCTACAGCAGCTCCAGCACGATACCACTTTTCCTCAGCTAACTCACAATGCATCTGAGGCGAGCCGCGGGAGGGGCCGATTTTTATACTCGGGTGACACCTGATCTCGCCAGCCACTCACAGCAGGGGGGTGGTATAGGGCTTGAACGTCACAGGAGGAAGTTGTAATGCCTTCCCTGTCTTTCAATTGGCCAGAAAAGCGCGCTAACGTCTCAGAGATGAAAGTGAAAGTAACCCGAACATCGCGTGGTGCTCGTTAAGAGTAACGAGCATCCCGAACACCCTAATATTCGCCCGAGCATCAAGCTCGGACGAGTACGTTCGCTCATCTCTAATTAGATCCAATAGGTTATTTGTGAATTATCTCATAAGAAGTAGGCCATATCTGCACATGAGTGGCTTCAAAGTCACCGACAAACTTCCCACGTCCTAAACCTCAACTCCTCAGTGACCCAGCCTGATTGCGCCTTAAAGGGGTTCTGTCATTAAAAAAAATCAGTACTTACCTCTTCCTCCTGCAGGAGACAAGAGAAGATCGGTGAGGAGAAGATGTGGTAAGAAGACTGCCTGGGGAGGAATAGGTAAGTATCGATTATTTTTTTTCCAATGACAGAACTCCTTTAACCGTTTCCAATCCAATTTGCAATCTGGTTTTCCTAGGGGGCTTACTCTTTTTCTGCTGTTATAAAACGGCGCTATATGCTGGCTAAAGCCAGTACTGCATGAGGTGACACGTTGGATAGGCTCCGACAGCAGAGAGGCTGGCAACACACAGTAAGACAACCCTGACGGACGTCTCCCACCATCGGAGCTGTACAGCCTTATATCATAATGTCTTTAGACGTCAGACAGTGGATTGGAAAGGGTTAATGACCAGGCCAAATTTTGGAAATCTGACATGTGTGACTTTAACAATAACTCTGCAGCAGTTTTGCATATCCAACTCATTCTGACATTTTGTAGTTAATTTAAGTGATGTCCATGTTAGATTTTTTCGTTGTGGGTCTGACACATTAATCTAAAGCAGAACTTTGAAACGTCGTTTTGGAGTTCCGTTACGCATTTTCTTCTGGATTCAGCCGTAGTCAATGGGGCAAATCCATGCTTGGTAGCCTGACATGGTTTCTGTGGAAACTCTGCCACCAATTGACATATAACTTACATTTTTCCACAACACAGATTTCAAAATCCACGTGCAAGAAAACCTGCATCATATGAACTAGAGTGCGAATTGCCACAGCATTCAATAGGATACTCAAATAGAGGGAATTGGGCTGGAATCCATGACAAAATTCTGCTGTGTGAACCCGGCCTTCAATGAAATCATTGATTGTAATCCCCATGTCAGAAAACAGTGGGCTGTGCGTGAGAACCTTGTATGCAGCAGATATCTGACGGACCTTTCACACGGGAGATAATATTCCACAAGAGTCTTGCAGAATATTCCGCAGCTAATATTTGCTAATAGACAATGATCTCGATGACTGCGGGAAACGGACATTTAGCTCTTCCTGCATATTACTACACATGACCTCCTGGGTTTTTCTTTCCCAAGAAGATAGTGATTTAAACAAAAAGGTTAATGTTTCCTGGAACTTGTGCTCATAAATCAGTAAAAGTAACATCGCTACATGCAAATAGAAGACATCGTTGTGTTAAATAGGTGACATTCCAGTGTGCAGGTGAGGACAGGTGACAATCGTGAAACTCAGAATAACAGACGTTAACAGCAGAAATACAAGGAAAGCTGCAGAAGGAAGTTATGAGAAACGATCTGGAGGCCAACAATACGTGCTCTATAGATAGTTCCACTGATATAGTGTTTATATAAGGGCAGACCAGCAACTCATTTACAGGAGAATCACCAACACTAAAAGCAAATTGTCCCCAAATGCCTCCTCCATATAATCCAGGACCGGGATGTTTTGCCGTTGCCACCATGTTCAGGTGTTTCATAGGCTGGACTAGGAAAACACTTTTTTATCACTGCTATATGCAAAGTAGCAACCATACATGAGGTTACTAGATGTGAAAAGGTCTACTTAGGGCAACTTCACATGGGTATATTTGCGTGTGCAATACACAGAGAATAGAAGCTCTAGTGCCCCTAACCATTACCCCCCACCTGCCCCACTGAGACATCCTTCTAGTCCAACCATTAGTCCGTGCATATCTTCCCCGGTTTCCTTCCAATGTGCGCTCTGGAACTGCCAGCATGCAACAAACTTCCCACCATCTACGACTTTTTGACTGCTAAATCCCTAAACCTGCTAGCTCTAACAGAAACATGGATCCAGCAGTCTGACACGGCCTCCCTCGCTGCACTGTCTTACAATGGGCTGCAGTTCTCCCAGGTATTAGAGTTTCTTGACCCCACCGGAAGCTAGGGGTTTGACAGGACTTCATGAGGAACACCCCCTGTCACACCCCTAGCTCCCGTTTAGCTCAAGAACTGAAGGTCCTACTACCATGAATTTAGTCCTGAAGCGGCCGGCGCACTGCTCCACCGATGTGACTGCAGGTACCCTGGCATTCCCCTTGGGTGGCGCGCTGCCCTCCCTCCTGAAGCTGCGCCCCCCCTGCTGCTCATTACAGCTCACTGCTCCAGCACATGCACCCCTGCCCCTCTGCTGCAGGAAACAGGTCCACTCATTAAACAGGATGCCCCCGCCTCCCCCCCTGTCCACTCCGTCCGACTGCTCCGCTTACTAGTTTCCAATGGCGACTCTCTGTGCAACGGTCACCGCTCCATGGCACTGCACTGCTATGAAATTCTGACCACCGACTAATAGACTGCTGTCACAGTGTTCAGTGATGAAGGGACCCCCCCGCTGGGGAATATTGACACGCACCATGGACCTATGTTTTGTGGACCTATGCATGTCCTGTGTTTTGCAGGTACGTTTGCATGCCTGTAAAACATGGACATGTGAACACATCATAGGGAACCAATGTTTCTAATAGGAGCGTGTTTTTGTACGCACATAAACACACTCGTGTGAATCCACTCTAAAATATATATATATATATACGGTGTAACAGGGTGAGAGGAATGGTCTGGAGTGGAAGGTATGTGTCACAGAGGTTATTAGCCTCTGTGAGGTAGTCCGGTCCCCTTTCACTCCAGGCCAGATCTTAGCACCTGTCCAGCCGGCCATTTAAGGAGACAGGTGGAAGGTAGAGGTGTGTGTGCCTGGGAGATACAGGCTGCAGTTACTTTGTGACTTCCACTGTGAACAGAGAGAGGCGCTGTGGACGAGGCGCTACCTGGTTGCAGCAGGACCCCTGGAGGGGATACGCCTGCCCTTGGACTAGAGCCTGAGTGAGGGCATAAGGACCAGCGGCGCTCTGGACATCCACAGGTCTGTGCACCTCTAAGGACTTGTATGGTTTCCTTAGCTGAGGATTTACCTGCGTCACCTCCGGACTGAGGAGGGTTAAACCTGAACAGAGACTTTTGTGTTGCTATCATTTACTATTCATCTGGAGACCCAGTGATTTATGTTTCTGTTAAACACTGTGTAAATAAACCAAAAGAAACGAAAAGTGACGGTTTGGAGTGCTCTTTAACCCCCGCTGTGCTACAAGGGCCTATTCCAACCTTAGCTATCACTATATCTGCCCTGTAATTCTAGATTATACAAATTATATTTCAAAACATAAATATAATCATTTTAAAAATAAAGAACTATAAATTTAAAAAATCTTTTTTTTAAAACTTTTTGTACACATTACCTGAATTACATGAATGGCTGTGATTGGTTTATCGAGGGCTGGCAGCGCTCAGCCAATCAGAGGCAGCACTTCCTGGAGGCGGGGATTTTCCAATCCCTGATGAGAAGAGATGCCTGAAGACAAGTGCCCGGGACCGGGGAGAAGATGCGGCAGAGCTGACAGCACTTCCTAGGTGATGTGTTTTTTTTGCTGCAGCTATAGTTTATTTTAGGGATTTTACAGTAGGATTTCCTACTGTAAAAGTTGTATTGCATCACACGAAAACTGCGTTTTTATGAGATGCGATATGACACATGGGAAGGGTCCATAGGGAAACATGGGCTACAAAATCTCACAAATCACGGCTGAATAGAGCATGCCATCATTTTGTAGTCTCGCAATGTCGCAGGCTACAAAGCATCACCTGTGCAGAAGAACCCATAAGAAAGCATGAGCTCTACATACATGCGATATGTTGCACTGACGCATTGCGACTAAATCGCATGAGGAAAACGTCCGAGTGGAAGCGGCCTAACAGAGAATAACTCTGTAAAGGTTTGGCATATCCCAGTGAGTCTGTCATTGTTTTTTTGCCACATGTTGTACCTCATTTAGGTGGTAAAAACAGACCGATAGAATTTGGGTAATTACATTCAAAGCTCCAAAATTGGGAAGATTTTGAAAAGTGTCATTTTTTTCACATTTTCAGCTGCATTATGTCAAATACGTTTTCAGCGAGGCAGAGGTAGTCTAAAACATATTTAACCCTTTTCACTGACTAGACTATCTAAAAATTAGATATAATTAGAAACTGATTAAAAACAGATATAGGCTACAAAAAACATCGAGACATGAACAACAAAAAACTGGCATCAGTTTGAAACTGAAGAGAAAACCACCATAAAGACAGATAAGTGGGTTTATTAGACCCAGGTTACTGAAGACTGTTGAGGTTTAGTCAATTCCTCCACACCAGACACTAAATATCTTGTGGGGCGTGGTCCGTTGTTTTAGAACCCATCGATATATCTGCTCCCCGTGGGTACTGGGGAGTCACAATACGTAAAATGGGCCAGAACAACAGTCTAACAATTGGTCCTATAGTGAATGGCTCGACGCGTTTCACTTGAGGTATAGATCTTCAGGGACCGCTATAACCTCATTGTGTGTTCACATACGCCACCCAGGCATGAGGTATATGACTCTATTCAGAAACATAGTGATTTCTGATGGGGATGCTTTTACTTGCCCCTCCGTTCACCATCCAGCATCAGGCTGAACAGGAAAGGCGAGGAGGATATGCTGGAGGTCTGTAGTATTCTTCAAGAATGGATGCTCAGCTGCTGACCTTGTTGATAATTATAGCCCCCTCTAATACTGTTAGGCCTCATGTCCACGGGGAAAATCAGGCCCGCCACGGATTCTCCATGCAGAATCCCGGAGCGGGTCCCTCCTGCCCCGCGGACATGTGGCTAAAAAGAAGATTAAACTTACCTGTCCAGAAGCTGTGGATCTTCCCTCCGTCGCGGCCGGATCTTCTTTCTTCGGCCCGGTGGATGTGCTCTGGGCAGTCCATTTTTTTTAAACTCCTGCTCTCCCGTGCCAGAGAGTAGAAATTCAGGTACGGGTGTTCCGCGGATCCGGACAGCTTCAATAGGCTTCAACAGAAGAATGGAGCATGCCGCAGATGTTTTCCCGCAGACGCAATCCGCGCCTCAGAGGAAAATTACATCCGCAGGTATTTGTCCAATGCATCCCTATGGGGCGCGGATCACGCTGCGGGACAAACGCTGCGGATTTTAAATCCCATTTTCCCCGTGGACATGCGGCCTTAGCGTCTATGTCTCTGCTAGCAGTCTATGCCGTATGTCAGCCCCCTTGGTTCGCCAGGTCCTAAATATCATCAGGGATCTATTAGAATTGCTGGTGCCGTTTCTGGATATCAAGTCCTAATTCTCTCTAATATCTCAGGCGGCTGCTATCTATCCTACAGAGGTGCAGCTCAAGACACAAAGATAACGGATAGAACAACCAACCACTCTGACTCTTCAGTAACCTAAGTTTACTAAACCCACTTATCTGTCTTTATGGAGGTTTTCAAACTGATGCCAGCTTTTGTTGTTCATGTCTGGATGCTTTTTGTGCCCTTTGTATGTTTTTAATCAGTTTCTAATAAAACCTCATTTTGCATAGTCTAGTCAGTGAAAACAAAATGTCAAATATGTGGATATATTAGTTTTCTGAGAAATGCTTTGATCATCCTCGTCATCGCTCTCTATGTCAGATTCTGTAGGGTTGTCACCTTCATTTGTAAACCCCTGCAGGCGAATGTGCGCTCCTCCTCCTTAAGTGTCGCTGTAAATCCACCCGCAGACTGCTGTCCAGAGGCCTGGCCAATTTTCTCCTTACACGTCTTGATCATTGTGATGCTTCAGTTATGAAGTCGCGGCTGAGTAGGGCACCGGATGGAATTAGGATTTAGGGCATGGTAGAGCCCCGATCCCGGCTACTTTTAAGGAAGAGATTTATATCCAGTGCGTCGCGGCTTTTTTTTTTTTTCCTTTTTTCTCTTCCTCCCTCTTTTACTTTCTTCTATTTTTGAGTTGAGTTTTTTGTATAGGAGCGATAGGTTGATTGAGAGGGTTTGCGGCCAGCCACCTTCCAAGGAGAGGGGGTTCTCTAGGTAGATTCAGTAAGATAAGTCCCAGCCCGCCGGGGTCTTTGTCAAGCCTTTTATTAGGTGGATTATAGTACAAGTGATAATACTATGCTCTGTGATATATGGCAGAGATGGAGCTCACTGTGAGAGTGGATTTCTTATGCCCTCCGATGTAAGGAGGGTCTCAGTCCCCGAGTGCACAGCTGCCGACACCTGACAGCTGCACAGCTATTCTCTCTGCTGTCAGCTCTCCGTGTGATGCGGCCGGTGAATCTTCTATTGCCGAGCTCTCCTGTCAGGGAGAGTCAGCCTCTGCCTATCTTCCGTCACCGGGAGGTCCGAGGGGGATGTTTACACCTCATCTCTGCGTCTCAGCCGCCTCCCTGCACGTCACCCTCTGCCGCGGCTGCGGGAGTCAGGAATAGAGTCCCCGACTCGGCGACCTACCAGGCCTCAGGCTACGGTGTCTAACACGGAGTCCCGAACGGAGCTGCGATGGCCCTCTACTCCTCTTTGTCGGCTGGAGATGACACTCCAGAGTCTGGTGAGCTCTTCTAAGTATCCTGAGCTGCCTTAATAACACTTATTTGTGTCAGGAGCCACAGAGCTCTTTCTCGTGCGACCTCACTCTTCGGGGGTTAGGCCACGCCCCTCAAATGTCAAATATGTGCAAACCTACTGTACACATTTTTGATAAGATATATATTTCCATCTGTTTACTTTATTCTGGAAGCACATTTGAAAAACTTTAGTTTTTAAAAACCATTTAGGAGACGTACAAATGTAAAATGATGTATTAACATTTTGAGGAACACTGTCTTCCTGCACCAAGCCAAGATAGCAAAGGCTCATAGGTGTCAGAATGATAGCTACCCCCACAAATGACACCATTTTAAATGACACCCCTTAGTATATTTACTGAGCGGGGTCATGGGTATTTTGACCCCACGTTTTTTTTTCAGGAGTTAATGCACTTTAGAGGCGAAAAAATAAAATGTCATATTTTTGCAAATATGTCATTTTAAAGACAGTTTTGCCTTCTATAGTGCACATTAAAATTGGATTTTCACCCAAAATTGAACCCCCTGTTTGTCCCGTGCTTAGAAACATACCTGTTGTGGCCCTTATCTTAGGTTTGTATGCACAACGGGGCCCAAATTGAAATGGAACAGAAATTTAGCTTGAAGGTATTTAGGCCCCATTGCCCACTTGTAGAGCCCTTGAGCAGCCAAAACGATGGAGAACCCCCACAAATGACCCCATTTTGAAAACTAGACCCCTTAATGAATTCATATACGGGTGTACTGCGGATTTTGATCCCAAAGCTTTTGAATGAATTTCAGCAAAGCAGAAGCAAAAAATTTACGATTTTTATTTATTTAGCAATTGGTCATTTTAAAAATAGGGGTTTTATGTTCAGCACACATATGAATGAGGACTTTCACCCCAAAATGGATCCCCCTCTTTGTTCTGTGTTCAGAAACATACCCATTGTGGCCCTAATGTCCGTATGCACAACGGGGCCCAAACCAAAAGGAGCAGCCGGAGGCTTTCGGAGACATTTTGCTTGAAGGTGTTTTAGGCCCCATAGCACACTTGTAGAGCCCTTGAGCCGCCAAAACAATAGAGAACCCCACAAATGACCCCATTTTGAAATCTAGACCCCTTAACTAAGTCGTCTAGGGGTGTACTGCGTATTTTGACCAACAGTTTTTGAATGAATCTAAGCAAAGCAGAAGGTTAAAAATTACGATTTTAAAATGACATAATTGCCAAAAAAATGAAAAACAGTTTATTTTTTACAGCACAGATATGAATGAGGATTTGCACCCCAAAATGGATCCCCCCATTTGTCCCGTGTTCAGAAATATACCCATTGTAGCCCCAATCTGCTTACTGGACCCATGGCTCGGCCTGGAATGGAGGGAACTCTCTTTGGCTTTCAGGGCACAACTGATTAAATTTCAGGCCCCATTGCTCACTTGTAGAGCCCTCAAGCTGCCAAAACAATAGAACGCTTCCCAGAAAGGACCCTATTTGGAAATCTAGACCCCTTAGCCTATTTATCTAGGTGTGTACTGAGCATTCTGACCCCACAGTTGTTTGCAAAATTATTATAAAGGAGGTGAAATATAAATAAAATGTCATTTTTTCCAGAAATGTCGCTTTAATGACAGTTTCCTTTGTTAGGCCTCCTCACCACAAGCGGATTTCCGCTGCATAATACGCGGTAAAAATCCGCCGCGTTGCCCGCAGCTATTAGGTTCTATTGAACCTAATAGCTCAATGCTCACGGTGCGGAATTCCATTGCAGAATTCCGCACCGTGAAATCACCCGTCCTCACCCGCCGCATGCTCTATTTGCCGCGGGTGTACCCGCTGACTGCTTCCATTGCAGTCAATGGAAGCCGTCCGTCACGCTATCTTCCGCTGTAGCACAGCGGAAGATAGCGTGAAACCGCTTCCCCGCCCACCGCCAGTCGCGTCATATGATGCATGCCGGCGCGTCATGTGACGCTGTGGGCGTGTCATATGACGCGCCGGCGCATGCGAGCCGAAGCGCCATGCGGGACGGAAGACGCCGGATCCGCAGGTAAGTAGGGGGAGCCTGTCACGGCCGTGTGCAGCCGGCCTTACAGGCTGGAAAAAATGGGGAGATGCACCCCTAATTCTATAGCACTAGTTCTGTGTTCAGCAATACCCCAATTGTAGCTCCAATCTACTCACAGACAAAGAAGCCAAATATACACCCCCTGATACTGCAGGGCAGCCCCAGTCACCATATGCCCTAGTAGCATGCAGAAAGCCAGATTACAATATATGGGAGCTTAATGTTCAGTGCAGACTAATGTGCAGCTGCTCAACTCAACCCAACATTGTGGGAGGGGTGACTGCGGACAACACAGTCCGCACAATCTACTTACTGGACACATGGCTAGGCCCTGGATCTCAAGGTACAACAGAATAAATTCCAGGCCCCATTGAACACTTGTGCAGAAAAAAATTGACTCCCTAAAATAAAACCCATACCCCTCCTCCCCCCATGCTTGCTGCAAACCCAACACTTTTTTGGGAGATATTTGTAGACCTCGGTGGCAGGGATGGGGTGTAGAAAGTGGCGCTCTGAGAGGCTTTTTCTAAGCTTTCTGAGGTGCAGCAGCCTCAAACAGAAGGTGTTCAACAATCTGCTGCTGGAACTGCAGGAAGGCGAGCGATCCCGGGGCTTCTTGTAAATTATGTGGGCATTATAGCAGCGATCTGAGTAATGCCGGGCTCACACCTCCCTATATGGAATCCGCTTGCGGAGGCCCGCAGCGGATCCCAGCTGTGAGCCAGGTGTGGCCCTGCGGATCCCAGCTGTGAGCCAGGTGTGGCCCTACGGATCCCAGCTGTGAGCCAGGTGTGGCCCTGCGGATCCCAGCTGTGAGCCAGGTGTGGCCCTGCGGATCCCAGCTGTGAGCCAGGTGTGGCCCTGCGGATCCCAGCTGTGAGCCAGGTGTGGCCCTGCGGATCCCAGCTGTGAGCCAGGTGTGGCCCTGCGGATCCCAGCTGTGAGCCAGGTGTGGCCCTGCGGATCCCAGCTATGAGCCTGGCCGTGGCCCTGCATTCAGACGCATAATGTGCTGTGCATCACGTGTACTCACACAGGCGGTCACGCGCAGTACACCTTGTTTTGTTTATATTTCCCACGCCATCGCTTAGCCACAACGTGGGTACCGGCAGTCCATACGCAATGCAATTGTATATGGGCTGTGGGTATATCCGCGACCATAAAGAACAATGGGCTCTATTCCGCTAATGTGAGAGGAATTGTGTCATCCAATGCATTTGACTGATCCGTGTATTACTGCCAGTATGACGTGTTGCACCATATGACCTGACGTGTCTTACGTACATACGCAATGTGGCATGGAGGCATAACGCCAGTCATGTGACCATGACATCACATGATCGGATTTACAGACATGCGCAATAGGATGTGGCTGACTCCCGATTATGACGTCTGACGAGTCCGAGTAGTGTGCCAGGTGAGTGATCGAGTACCCCACCTTTCTGACAGGTGATAGTTAATGCAGCTCCATACAGGATTGGCTACTGAGGGAGGTTGATGACTTAATGAGGTTCACTATAGCGGCACTTAGCTTGACAAAGATCCCAGCAGGGATGAAACGTTGCTGCTGTACTTTCTATTTGTACACCGATGTCTCGGGATCCATTAAGACAGTTCTCATATGGATTGAGCTCGTCTCTTTGGATGCTGCTCGACACCTTCCTTCATTTCCGTATCCTTTGGGGATCTAGGATCCAGCTCTTCGTTTCAACTTGCATCCACGGTATTTCCACTATTTGGGGAGTGCTGCTGCTACCTTCTGTTTTGCGTATTACTGTGGATCAAACGCATGTGGAATCTGCAATTCCTATCCAGTTATGTGACATCAGCCTAAGGTAGATCGCTACCTTTTTATCACATGACCAGGGACAGCTCAACGGGGCCTTCAGTCACTACTCAAGGCTCCTGGCTACCTTTGGTAGCCAGGAGCAAGGAGATTTTACATTTCCCGGACCCTCCCGTACTCCTGTGCATGTGTCCATCATTTTGCTGGCGGGTGCATGTGCAGAAGCTGGGGAAATGTCAGTGAATAAGGATCGCGCCCGGGGACAAATCCGGGGACTATAGGCCGGTCCCAAACTACCGGGTTTGAATTGCTGAATCCACGATCATCACCCACACGGACGATCGGCGGTATTCCACACACATTCAAACAATACAACATTCGCATGTCCACTCACATGAGCAGACAGCGATTGTAATTTATGCTCGCGAAAATAAATCGCAGCATGTTTTACTTTAGTGCGGATTCCGCAAGGACGGCTTTCATTGAAATAAATAGTCAACAGGTACAGATCCGCGCCACCACACACAGATCCAAAAGTATCAGATTAGGGGTTTTACTCACCTGGTGCAAAGCGGGATCCCCACAGGTAGGGGAAAACCCACTTGCACCGATGATCCCAGTTAGCCTGTAGAACTATAGATGTTATATGCAGGGTCCCCGAAAATCCCTGGTCCAAGGAGATGCAGCAGTAGGAAGGGACCCCAGGAGGTAACGAACCAAACAGTGGGGAGAATACAATACAAAGAAAACAAAAAAGCTCCTTCTGTGCTCTTTTAGGGGTCTTGCAGTCCAGATAGGGAAACTATCAAGTCTCCACAATGTATAGCAAAATATATTTATTCGTACAAATGGTACATATAAAATCCGTATATGTTTGCAACGCGTTTCGGCACTAATATAAGCGCCTTTTTCAAGCATAACTATACATAACAATGATCTCTTTTTATAGTGTTACTTACCTTCCACGGGGACGGAGTCCGAGGCTTGCAGCGTGGGACGCTGGTATCTCCCGCGCTGACGTGTAGATGGTGCGACGGGGAAGTTTAATATGACGGTTGAAGGAATGGTGTGGCTACACAATCTGCGTAGCTACGCTAAAAACTTACGTAGTTTACGTATCTTCGTCCCTGCGCATAAGCTCCGGATCCCGGCCCAGGGAAATAAATAGAAGATGACCGACCCATGGCCCATCTGCAATTGACGCGGGGAAAATAAATATTTAAGAAAATAATCTGTACCACGCATGTCTGATGGCGGCTTGCTGTGTCCATCCGCGATATGCTAGATGTACGTGGTCGCCAGCCAGGGACTGGGCGGAATTCCTCTATGGGCTTCTGCATGTGGAATCGCACCCATCTGTGTGAGACCGGCCTTAGGTTGTAGTTTCAGCTCCCGTTATGCATTCGATCCAACCTTTTTTTAACTTCGCCGTTATCCCCCACCAGCAGCCAATAGCAGGGAGCTATCACACACAGACCCCGGGGCTTTAGTCTACTGGGCCAACGTGTTTTTACGGCCCTGTAGATTAAAGCCCAGACACCCAGGACGTGAAAACATGAAACCTGTAAATCTCATAAGGACGTTAAGTTTTTAAGAATAATTAAAGATAACTATCTTTCCCAGCTTGTACGGGAGCCAACTAGAGGGAGGGCCACTCTGGACTTAGTATTAACCAGCAAACCGGACAGAATCAGGTTGAGGGGCACTTGGGGAACAGTGACCACAATATAATCAACTTCCAGCTGTCATTCAATAAGAAGCCTCATCAGGGAGCAACAAACAAACTAAACTTCAGTAAACCAACATTTGATCAGCTCAGAATTACTTTTGGGAACATTTATTGGGACAACATCCTCAAAAATATCAGTACAGAGGACAAATGGGAGGAGTTTAAAAGGATCCTAATCACCTCATGTGAGCAGTTCATTCCCTTTAAAAATAAAGGAACTACAAGTAGAAGGAAACCAATGTGGCTCAATAAGACTGTAAGAGGGGCAATAAGCAAAAAAAAAGAAAGCGTTTAAACTACTAAAACAAGAAGGCAGCGAAGAAGCGCTAAAAACATACAGGGAAAAAACAAAATATGCAAAGATAAGATCAAAACTGCCAAGGAGGAGGCAGAAAGACTGATCGCCAAAGCCAGCTAAAATAAGCCTAAACTATTCTTCAATTATATAAACAGTAAAAGGATTTGCACTGAGAGCGCTGGCCCTTTAACAAATAATGCAGGAGAAACCATAGAAGACGATGGAGGGAAGGCAAATCTATTAAATTGTTTTTTCTCAAGTGTATTCACGAATGAAAAAGAAATATAACATGAGATGCAGAGGAATAAAATGCCCCCCCCCCCCCCCCACCATCACCACCACCTTCCTAAGTATTGCATGCCTAACACAGGAGGAAGTGCAGAGCCAGACAAATCGCTGGGCCCAGATGGAATACACCCAAGGGTTCTTTGGCAACTAAGTAACATGATAGATAGACCGCTATTTCTTATATTTAGGGACACCATTGAGACTGAGGTTGTACCACTAGATTACCACGCATTGCCAGTGTGGTCCCAATATACAAAACGTGGTTTAAAAAAGAGCCTGGTAACTACAGGCCGGTAAGTCTCCCTTCAATAATTGGGAAAATATTTACAGGATTTCTGAGAGATGCCATCCTAGAACATCTCAAGGAGAATAACTCCTCACCAGCATGGGTTCATGAGGGGGCGATCATGTCAGACCAACCTGATCAGCTTCTACCATGAAGTAAGTTCTAGGCTGGACCAGGGAGAATCTATTGATCTCATATATCTGGACTTCTCTAAAGCATTTGACACCGTGCCGCATAATAGGCTGATATATAAAATGAGAAGCTCGGATTGGGTGAAAACGTGTGTATCTGGGTAAAGAACTGGCCCAGAGATAGAAAGCAGAGGGGGGTAATAAATGGTTCGTACTCTGATTGGGCTACTGTCACTAGTGGGGGCCACAGGGCTCAGTATTGGGCCCCATTCTGTCCAATATATTTATCAATGACCTGATAGATGGACTACACAGTAAAATATCAATATTTACAGATGACACAAAATTATACAATATAACCAATGCAACGGAGGACAATGTATGGCTACAAACGGACCGAGATAAGCCGGGGGATCGGGGGGGAATGAAGTTCAATATTAATAAATGTAAGGTTCTGCACATGGGCAGGAGAAACAGACGTCACCAATATACACTGTATGGGGTACTGCTAGGGAAAAGTGAGATGGAAAAAGACCCTGGGGTACTAGTGGATTGTAGACTAAACTGGGGTAACCAATGCCAGTCAGCTGCTGCAAAAGCTAATAGAGTTTTGGGGTGCATTAAAAGAGGTATAGGGGCGAAGGCCGAGAACATTATCCTCCCACTATATAGCAGTTTCCTGGAACTTGTGCTCATAAATCAGTAAAAGTAACATCACTACATGCAAATAGAAGACCTCGTTGTGTTAAATAGGTGACATTCCAGTGTGCAGGTGAGGACAGGTGACAATCGTGAAACTCAGAATAACAGACGTTAACAGCAGAAATACAAGGAAAGCTGCAGAAGGAAGTTATGAGAAACGATCTGGAGGCCAACAATACGTGCTCTATAGATAGTTCCACTGATATAGTGTTTATATAAGGGCAGACCAGCAACTCATTTACAGGAGAATCACCAACACTAAAAGCAAATTGTCCCCAAATGCCTCCTCAATATAATCCAGGACCGGGATGTTTTGCCGTTGCCACCATGTTCAGGTGTTTCATAGGCTGGACTAGGAAAACACTATTTTTTATCACTGCTATATGCAAAGTAGCAACCATACATGAGGTTACTAGATGTGAAAAGGTCTACTTAGGGCAACTTCACATGGGTATATTTGCGTGTAGAAGCCATTGATATCATTGGGTTCGTTCACATTTCTTCTTTCTTGTGCACGCAAAAAAATGGGACCCGCCGTATATTTGTGCACACTAAAGGATGCATAGAAGTCTATGGGAGGTGTGCAAATGTGCGCAAAATACACAAGGGAATGCGTGAAACGCTGCGCAATTCTATAAAAAAATAACACATCTGGGACTCATTGGGCTAAATAGACATTTAAATTGTTGCCTCATGTGCAAAAAACGTGCCCTGCGTGCGCAAAAAGTACAGATAGTCCCCGACTTGCGAACGGGTTCCGTTCCGGGAGCCCGTTCGCAAGTCCGTTTTGTTCGCAAGTCGAACAAATGCTTGTATGGAGGGGATCGCGGGTGGACCCCACTCCATACAACGTCGGGTGCCGGCTGTTCTTACAGCGGGCACCCGGCGGCAGCAGTTCCGACGAGCCGTGGCGCTTGTCGGAACTGTTAACACTTTAAATACCGCTCTGACAGCGGTATTTAAAGTGTTAACAGTTCTGACGAGCGGCGCGGCTCGTCGGAACTGCTGCCGCCGGGAGCCCGCTGTAAGAAACAGCCTGCACCCGACGTTCAGGGGGCCCGTACAGCGTCCCACGATGAGATCGCGGGACGCTGTGTGGTTGCTAGGCAGCCGGGGAGCTCCTGAAAGGCCCCAGGGCTGCCTATGCAGAGTGCCCATCAAGCGCACAGCTTGATAGGCGCTCTGCATAGACAGCCCTATGGCCTTTCAGAAGGCCCCCGGCTGCCCAGCAACCGCGATGTGACCGGACAGGCTTCTATCAGGCTTGATAGAAGCCTGCCCGGTCCCTGCACAGTATGATGTAATGCCATAGCATGACATCATACTGTGCCATAGCATTACATCATACTGTGCAGGACAGATAGTTCGTATCTAGCGAAATTCGTAAGTCGAATGTTCGCAAGTCGGGGACTATCTGTACAGTAAAATACTCCAATACGTGCACAAAAAAGCCTCATCCGTAGTGCAAATACGTTGTACTGATGCACGCACAATTATGTGAAGCCGCCCTTATTGGAAGGGGAGAATACAACTAACATATTTTTAGTTTTGTATGTTTTAGATGGCCTCGCACTCAGGCAAGCACTCACTGGCTAACTGGTCATCTTCATGGGGTGTGTGGTTTCCATTGAGTACTTTGGTTCCTTACCACATTCTAAAGCATTGGTCTCCAAACTGCGGTCCTTCAGTCAGGGACGTAATTATAAAGTACAGGGCCAGATCAGGGGCCCTAAGGGGAGGTCCTACATGACAGGGCGGCTAACGATCAGGAGGAGAGGAAAGGGTTAAGGCAGATTTAGGTGGAAAAACGGGGAGTTGGGGTTAGAAAAGGGGGAAGAGGGGGATTGGTAGGGATAGGGATATGGTAATTAGGGGGAGTGAGGTGATATAAGATGAGGGCGGGGGGGTTGAGCGGGAGCGCTATTTTAGGGGGAAGAAAAGTAAGAGAGAGTCAGAAAGGAGAGGAGTTAAAGCAGGAAGCAAGGAGTGAAAGAAAAGTTGCTATAGGAGTCTGCAATGGAGCAGGTTGTAGTGGTACAATAGAGATATAAACTTACCCGATGGCCTCTGTGGATGGGATCTTGTTGCAGCTCCAAGCTGTGGCAGAGCTTCATTCCCCACCAGTGGCTGCAGCAACAAGTGGCCAGAGCGCTCATGGATGTTCCGGCCACTGGGGTAGAAGTGCGAGCACGCTGTGTGAACAGGGCCTGACCTCCCACTCTGTTAGTAGTAGAGGAGGTACCCAGGAACCAGCACCGAGTTTGGAGACCTTCTTATGACCCTCTGGACGGACACTTCCTTACCAGCTCTAGGGGTAGTGGGGTGAGACCTTCTAGGAGAAATCTGATGCAGTGGCATGGTCCGACGGTGGGATGTAGGCTTCACTCTCCTCCGGGGCAGGGCCAGTGGCACCTGTCAGCAATGATGCTGATGACGTCACGGCCGGCTCTCTTGGTGAGGTGCCAGCCAGGGAGCTGGCCTGCCAGCACAGGAGAGGGGGAAGCAGTGTCACCTATAGGTCAAGAGAGTTTATTAGAGTTATGATCAGCTCTTCTGGCAATGATTCAATCAGGGAGCTGACCTGTCATCAGGGATTACAGCCTAGATCAGCGGTGAGCTCGGCCGAGTGCACCAGGAGTTAGAGGGGGCCTAGAGTGGATGAAGATGTGATGGACAGTAGTTGGATGAAATCAGTGGTATGCATGCCACAAACGGACGAGTGGCAATATGGCCCTGGAATAGCCAGGTTTTATGGAGGGACATCATCAGAGTGACGGTTCCGGTGGCAGCGGGAGGAAGCTTCAAAGGAGACGACGAGGAATGACAGGGGTCGTCTGGATCCATTGGTGACGGCTGGTGGGCTCACAGCTCCCATGCAGCCTGGTGAGCATAATTCTATGTTACGTTTAACTAACATTAATTTTGCTATTAATGATGCGGGGGAGGGTAGTGTTACAAGTAGGGGGGGTCCACGGATGGAGATATCATTGATCATCAGGAGGGGGATTTACTGGCTTTGTTAGGTAGTGTGCGCAATTTATTTGCACGTTGCGAGCAAGGGATGGGGGTAGGAAGACAAGTTTATCCTTCGTCAGTAGTGGCCTCGTTGTCCTCGGGAATGTAAGCTAATTTTTAGATTGGAGGCCTATTTCGGACAGCCAGCGGGTGGCAACAGCTGCGGGGGTGACGGTAGTCATAGAAACAGGGAAGAATGGGGACGTGGTTCGTTTAGACAATAAAGCAAAAGGTGAGTTTTACGTGTGTTTTGAGGGACTGTTGGGGGTGCATTTAAAGAAGGAAGTTAAAGAGAAAATATGGCGCGATGAGTAGGTGGAGATTTTTCCCTCTTCCTTTGGAAAAATTTAATTTGGATAAAGGAAAAAGGACGGATTCAAAAAAGGAAGAAAAAAAATGATAGCGTTTGGTTCCTCAGAACTTTAATAATTGGTTGCAGGCTTTCTCACTTTTAGTGAGAAAGCGCCTGAAAATTGTTTAGGCCTTTTTAGATGCCATAGGTGAGGCGTATCGGACATATGGCGGACAGACATGGCTGAGGTATGAGCAATTTCGTCATTGAGGCAGTGAGGCCTAATATTAGATGGAACCATAAGGATATTGGTTCATGGTTGAAAGTGATGGCGCCTGCCCGCTATGGGCATCCCTTTCAGGGTGGAGCCAGCTGGGTCAGCAATAGTGGTAGTACGCACCAGTCAGGACTGTCAACGGGAAAAAAGGGTGTTGGCAGTTCAATGGGGGAAAGTGCAAATTTGGAGCTATGTGCAGATTCAAGCACGTCCTTCAGTGCCGGCGCGGCACTTCGCACGGTTCTTCCTGCTGTTTTAAGTGAAAAAAAAGGAAAAGGTGATAGAAAAAGGGACAACTCCAGTGAGTCTTCAAAGGATGGTCCCTTATCTAAATAGGTACCCAAAGTTAGACAAAGCGCACTTGTTGTTTTATGGAGGGTTTTCTAATCCCTCCTTCGGGGCACCAGTTCCCTTTTCCGGTTAAGAACTTAAAATCGGCCTTACAGCATGAGGAAGTTGTGAGGGACGTATGGTGGGCCCTTTTTCTACCCCTCCTATGGGCAACCATGTTGTTTCTCCGTTGGGGGTTGTGCCAAAAAAGGAACCAAATACATTTTGGCTGGTTCACCATTTATCGTACCCCAAAGGTGCCTCAGTGAATGACGGTATAGACCCAGAACTTTGTTTGGGGTTTATATGTCATTTGAGGCTGCAGTAATATTGGTACATGCATATGGAAGCCGGGCGTTGTTGGCAAAACACAATATTGAATCGGCTTTTCGTTTGCTTCCAGTTCCTCATGATAGCATGCGATTGTTGGGATGTTATTGTGATGGTTCGTTTTTTATTTACAGGTGTTTGCCTATTGGCTATTCAATTTCTTGTGTCTATTTCGAAACCTTTAGGGCTCATGTCCACGGGCAAAATGAGATTTAAAATCCGCAGCGGATCTCCCGCGCGCGGATCCGCACCCCATAGGGATGCATTGACCACCCGCGGGTAGATAAATACCCGCAGATCGTCAATAAAAGTGATTTTAAAAAAAATGGAGCATGAAAAAATCTGGACCATGCTCCATTTTCATGCGGGTCTCCCGCGGGGACGGCTCCCGCGGGCTTCTATTGAAGCCTATGGAAGCCGTCCGGATCCGCGGGAGACCTAAAATAGGAATTTAAAGTATTTACTCACCCGCAGCGGGCCGGGAAGGTCTTCTCTTCCTCACGGCCGCATCACCCTTGCTTCGGCTCGGCGGATGTGCCCGGCGCATGCGCGCGGCACGTCGACGACGTGCCGGCGACGTGCCGCCGGCGTCAGGAATTCATCCGCCGGCCGAAAATAAAGATCCGGCCGTGAGGAAGAGCAGAGCTTCGCCGCCCGCTACGGAAAGGTAAATGCTTTTAAATTGCTATTTTCAGCGCTCATGTCCGCGGGGCAGGAGGGACCCGCTGCAGATTCTACATGTAGAATCTGCAGCGGATCTGATTTTCCCCGTGGACATGAGGCCTTAGTTTGTTTTTGGAATGGGTGATTTGTGATATGGCCGGGGTTCAGTCGGTTTTCCATTATTTGGATGACTTTTTGTGCCTTGGCCCTGCTAATTCGTCCATTTGTTGTTCTCTTTTAGCCACGGGATCAGCTGCCAGTTTATGAGGACTGGTCTAATTGCCAGGTCTGGGAGGTTAGCCCAGTGGGTCCACATTAAATCCCTAAGAGCCATTAATATTCCCCTCCAGTGGTAGGTTTATTGCGGTACTTGGTGTTGTTGTGTTTTAACACTTAATGCAGAGGTGGTTGCTGTACATGTTCTGAGTGTTACAAATTCTACTGCTGACTCACTTTCTCAGTTTCAGTGGGATTGTTTTTAATTGCTGGTGCCGGAGATGGAATTGTAAGGGAAAAATGTGCTCAACTCTGAAGTCTGACGTGCCGTGGGTCACCTGATTCAAGCATCGCTGGTGGTGGGCATGTGGACGGCCTATGGGGCTGCATGGCCTGAGTGGGAGCAATGAATAGATATTATAGAGGATGTAAGTTCAGAGGAGGATAGGACCTGGGTATTATTATTGTTATTGGGGGAAGCTTCTGGTGGGGGTTGGTCTACGGCAAATGTTAACCAGGTTTTGCTAGCTTTAACCTTTGGTTTCAAATTGCAGGGGTTATGGGATATTACAAAAACCTTTTTGGTTGGGCAGGCCTTGAAGGGTTTTAGAAAAGGGAGAAGGTTGAAGGATAAACGTAGACCAATTTATTTAGCTTTTTTGGGGCAGTTGGGTAGGGTGTTGGAGAAGGTTTATATTGATAGTTCAGAAGTGAATCTATTTAGGTGTACATTTTCATTGGCCTTTTTTGGGGATTTTCAGATTGGTGAGTTGGCATTCCCTAGTACAGCATCGGGGAAGGGGGAATTATTGGTATTTAATGTGACGATGGTGGACGAGTGTTTGGAAATTTGGGTAAAACTGTCAAAAGCGGACGAGTTTGGAAAAGGAACATAACAGACATGTCCAGTGAGTTGTTTTGGGGTTTATATTTCGAGGGTTTCGGTTAAATTGGGCCTCTTATTGCAACATGCAGATGGATCTTTTCTATCCAGGTATCAGTTTAGTGCAGTGCTCGATAAGGTTTTGTGTTTTTTGGATTTAAAAAAATTCGGGGTATTCTTCCCATTCCTTTAGAATTGGGGTGGCAACAAAGGCCGCTAAGTGGGGTTTGAGTTCAGCAGTTGTTCAGATAATTGGGTTGTGGGAATCTCGTCGTTTTTAGGTTATATGTTTCGGGGGTTTGGATTGATGTAATTATTCAACTTTAGAGTAAAGGGAGGGGGGGTTACGTAAGGGTGGTGTCTGGTTTTAAACTAATTTGTGGGGATTGTTAATCATGGTTTTGTCTCTAACAGGTCATGCTCCAGCATTAGTTTGGATCTTGGGACATTCGTTTGTCTTCAGGGCTGCCGAGTGAGCAATTATTCGACCTGATGGGCATCAGCTGGGCATCTCCAGGAAGGATGCGATTATCCACTGCCTGGAATTCAGAGGCATGATGTGGGGGAGGGTCCTGCCAGAGGTAACACATTTTGCAGGTCTGGATAGGGCCCCTGACATTTTAGTGTTGCATGTTAGGGGTAATGACCTGGGTGGGTGTCCAGATAGAGAGTTGCGTAGGGGCATTCAACATGATTTTCTGAGGTTGAGCCGATTGTTCCCAGGTATAGTGATCGTGTGGCCTGAGATGCTCCCTAAAAAGCCGTGGAGGATGGCCAGGTCAGTTGAGAAGATTAATAAGGCTAGGATAAAAATTAATAGGCACGTATCAACTTTTGTAGCTCGAAATGGAAAGGGGGGTCAGTGGAGGCATGTTAACTTGGAAGGGGGGGGTTACTGGTTAAGGGATGGGTCCACTTAAACAATATACGTACAAATATGTGGACATGGGCAATACAGGAGGGTATGGAGAGGGTGCTTGTTTTGTGGGGTGCTGCACAGACTTGGGTCATAAGTAGAGATGAGCGAACGCGTTCGTCCGAGCTTGATATTCGTGCGAATATTAGGGTGTTCGGGATGTTCGTTATTCGTAACGAACACCATGCGGTGTTCTGGTTACTTTCACTTACTTCCCTGAGACGTTTGCGCGCTTTTCTGGCCAATTGAAAGACAGGGAAGGCATTACAACTTCCCCCTGTGACGTTCAAGCCCTATACCACCCCCCTGCTGTGAGTGGCTGGGGCGATCAGATGTCACCCGAGTATAAAAGTCGGCCCCTCCCGCGGCTCGCTTCAGATGCCTGGTGAGTTAGATGAGGGACAGTGCTGTTTGTACCGGAGCTGCTGTAGGGAAAGAATTGGTAGTTAGTGTAGGCTTCAAGACCCCCCAAAGGTCCTTATTAGGGCCACTAATAGCTGTGTGTTGGCTGCTGTTAGCAGTGGCAAATTTTTTTTTTCTCAAAATCGGCTCTGCAGAGCGTTGCACCCGGCATTAGGGACAGAAGTGCTGCATAGGCAGGGAGAGTGTTAGGAGTGAGTGTAGCCTTCAAGAACCTCAACGGTCCTTTCTAGGGCCATATTTATCCGTGTGCAGTACTGTCCAGGCTGCTGTTAGCTGTGCTGCATTTTTTTTTGCTTCTCAAAATCGCCTCTGCAGAGCATTGCACCCTCCATTGATACTGCAGGGAAAGAATTGTATAGGCAGGGCCACAACACAGTTATTATTCATAGAATATACGCAGTGCTGCCTTTTGGTGCCAAAAAACGGAAAATAATTTTATTTGTCCTGCCTCTGTCCGTCCTAACGCCGCTGGACACGTGTCGGCTGCGTGTGCAACCTGTAAAAATCAGACGCAGCCAGCTACGTTTTACTCCTGGCTTTGCCATTTGCTTTCCTTAATTGGGAAAAAAAATACCTGCTCTGCCACAGTTAATAACTCTGCTACCCTCACGTTCTGTGACACATTAGCAGGAAAACAGCACAGTTATTAAACTTCTCATGTTCATAGAATATACGCAGTGCTGCCTTTTGGTGCCAAAAAACGGAAAATAATTCTATTTGTCCTGCCTCTGTCCGTCCTAACGCCGCTGGACACGTGTCGGCTGCGTGTGCAACCTGTAAAAATCAGACGCAGCCAGCTACGTTTTACTCCTGGCTTTGCCATTTGCTTTCCTTAATTGGGAAAAAAAATACCTGCTCTGCCACAGTTAATAACTCTGCTACCCTCACGTTCTGTGACACATTAGCAGGAAAACAGCACAGTTATTAAACTTCTCATGTTCATAGAATATACGCAGTGCTGCCTTTTGGTGCAAAAAAACGGAAAATAATTCTATTTGTCCTGCCTCTGTCCGTCCTAACGCCGCTGGACACGTGTCGGCTGCGTGTGCAACCTGTAAAAATCAGACGCAGCCAGCTACATTTTACTCCTGGCTTTGCCATTTGCTTTCCTTAATTGGGAAAAAAATACCTGCTCTGCCAGAGTTATAATAACTCTGCTACCCTCACGTTCTGTGACACATTAGCAGGGACACAGCACAGTTATTAAACTTAGATTATTCATTCATTAGAGGCAGTGGGGCCTTTCGTTTTCCAAAAAGGGAAAAAATTATATTTGGCCTGCAGTCTTGCGCCAATTTATTTCCTGCCTGTGAAATCAAATCACTGGTAATACAGCATGCTGAGGGGTAGGGGTAGGCCTAGAGGACGTGGACGCGGCCGAGGACGCGGAGGGCCAAGTCAGGGTGTGGGCACAGGCCGAGCTCCTGATCCCGGTGTGTCGCAGCCGACTGCTGCGCGATTAGGAGAGAGGCACGTTTCTGGCGTCCCCACATTCATCGCCCAATTAATGGGTCCACGCGGGAGACGGTTATTAGAAAATGAGCAGTGTGAGCAGGTCCTGTCCTGGATGGCAGAAAGTGCTTCGAGCAACCTATCGTCAACACGCAGTTCTGCGCCGTCCACTGCTGCAAATCCGAATCCTCTGTCTGCTGCTCCTCCTTCCTCCCAGCCTCCTCACTCCACTACAATGACACCTGCTCAGGAGCGGGAAGACTCCCAGGAACTGTTCTCGGGCCCCTGCTCAGATTGGGCAGCAGCGGTTCCTCTCCCACCAGAGGAGTTTATAGTCACTGATGCCCAACCATTGGAAAGTTCCCGGGGTCCGGGGGATGAGGCTGGGGACTTCCGCCAACTGTCTCAACAACTTTCTGTGGGTGAGGAGGACGATGACGATCAGACACAGTTGTCTTGCAGTGAGGTAGTAGTAAGGGCAGTAAGTCCGAGGGAGCAGCGCACAGAGGATTCGGAGGAAGAGCAGCAGGACGATGAGGTGACTGACCCCACCTGGTGTGCAACGCTTACTCAGGAGGACAGGTCTTCAGAGGGGGAGTCAAGGGCATCAGCAGGGCAGGTTGCAAGAGGCAGTGCGGTGGCCAGGGGTAGAGGCAGGGCCAGACCGAATAATCCACCAAGTGTTTCCCAAAGCGCCCCCTCGCGCCATGCCACCCTGCAGAGGCCGAGGAGCTCTAAGGTCTGGCAGTTTTTCACAGAGACGCCTGACGACCGACGAACAGTGGTGTGCAACCTTTGTTGCGCAAAGCTCAGCCGGGGAGCCACCACCAACAGCCTCACCACCACCAGCATGCGCAGACATATGATGGCCAAGCACCCCACAAGGTGGGACGAAGGCCGTTCAGCGCCTCCGGTTTGCACCCCTGCCTCTCCCCCTGTGCCCCAACCTGCCACTGAGATGCAACCCCCCTCTCAGGA
The DNA here is from genome assembly GCA_035609135.1 of Eleutherodactylus coqui. Lineage (NCBI taxonomy): Eukaryota > Metazoa > Chordata > Amphibia > Anura > Eleutherodactylidae > Eleutherodactylus > Eleutherodactylus coqui. The sequence goes on from CM069414.1 coordinate 139,160,702, forward strand.
CACAGGCACTACCGCCTCATGGTCTGCACCCACACCCTCATCTCCGCTGTCCTCGGCCCCATCCAGCAGTGAAGTTCAGCGCACCGTCCAGCCGTCGCTTGCGCAAGTGTTCGAGCGCAAGCGCAAGTACGCCGCCACGCACCCGCACGCTCAAACGTTAACCGTCCGCATCGCAAAATTCATCAGCCTTGAGATGCTGCCGTATAGGGTTGTGGAAACGGAGTCCTTCAAAAGCATCATGGAGGCGGCGGCCCCGCGCTACTCAGTTCCCAGTCGCCACTACTTTTCCCGATGTGCCGTCCCAGCCCTGCACGACCACGTCTCCCGCAACATTGTACGCGCCCTCACCAACGCGGTTACTGCCACGGTCCACTTAACTACGGACACGTGGACAAGCACAGGCGGGCAGGGCCACTACATCTCCCTGACGGCACATTGGGTGAATTTAGTGGAGGCTGGGACAGAGTCAGAGCCTGGGACCGCTCACGTCCTACCCACCCCCAGAATTGCGGGCCCCAGGTCGGTGGTGGTATCTGCGGCGGTGTATGCTTCCTCCACTAAACCACCCTCCTCCTCCTCCTCCTACGCAACCTCTGTCTCGCAATCAAGATGTGTCAGCAGCAGCAGCGCGTCGCCAGCAGTCGGTGTCGCGCGTCGTGGCAGCACAGCGGTGGGCAAGCGTCAGCAGGCCGTGCTGAAACTACTCAGCTTAGGCGATAAGAGGCACACGGCCCACGAACTGCTGCAGGGTCTGACAGAGCAGACCGACCGCTGGCTTGCGCCGCTGAGCCTCCAACCGGGCATGGTCGTGTGTGACAACGGCCGTAACCTGGTGGCAGCTCTGCAGCTCGGCAGCCTCACGCACGTGCCATGCCTGGCCCATGTCTTTAATTTGGTGGTTCAGCGCTTTCTGAAAAGCTACCCACGCTTGTCAGACCTGCTCGTAAAGGCGCGCCGGCTCTGCGCACATTTCCGCAAGTCCCACACGGACGCTGCCACCCTGCAACATCACTTTAAGCTGCCAGTGCACCGACTGCTGTGCGACGTGCCCACACGGTGGAACTCTACGCTCCACATGTTGGCCAGGCTCTATGAGCAGCGTAGAGCTATAGTCGAATACCAACTCCAACATGGGCGGCGTAGTGGGAGTCAGCCTCCTCAATTCCTTTCAGAAGAGTGGGCCTGGTTGGCAGCCATCTGCCATGTCCTTGGTAATTTTGAGGAGTCTACCCAGGTGGTGAGCGGCGATGCTGCAATCATTAGCGTCACCATTCCTCTGCTATGCATCTTGAGAAATTCCCTGCAAACCATAAAGGCAGACGCTTTGCGCTCGGAAACGGGGGCGGTGGAAGACAGTATGCCGCTGGATAGTCAGAGCACCCTCCTGTCTATTTCTCAGCGCGTACAAGAGGAGGAGGAGGAGCATGAGGAGGATGAGGAGGAGGGGGAAGAGACAGCTTGGGCCGCTGCTGACGGTACACCGGCTGATTGCCTGTCATCCTTTCAGCGTGTATGGCCTGAGGAGGAGGAGGAGGAGGAGGAGGATCCTGAAAGTGATCTTCCTAGTGAGGACAGCCATGTGTTGCGTACTGGTACCCTGGCACACATGGCTGACTTCATGTTAGGATGCCTTTCTCGTGACCCTCGCGTTGCACGCATTCTGGCCACGACGGATTACTGGGTGTACACACTGCTCGATCCACGGTATAAGGAGAACCTGCCCACTCTGATTCCCGAAGAGGAAAGGGGTTCGAGAGTGATGCTATACCACAGGACCCTTGCGGACAAGCTGATGGTAAAATTCCCATCCGACAGCGGTAGTGGCAGAAGGCGCAGTACCGAGGGCCAGGTAGCAGGGGAGGCGCAGAGATCGAGCAGCATGTACAGCACAGGCAGTGCAACAGTCTTTAAGGGCCTGGCCAGCTTTATGGCTCCCCAGCAAGACTGTGTCACCGCTCCCCAGTCACGGCTGAGTCGGCGGGAGCACTGTAAAAGGATGGTGAGGGAGTACGTAGCCGATCGCACGACCGTCCTCCGTGACGCCTCTGCCCCCTACAACTACTGGGTGTCGAAGCTGGACACGTGGCCTGAACTCGCGCTGTATGCCCTGGAGGTGCTTGCTTGTCCTGCGGCTAGCGTCTTGTCGGAAAGGGTGTTTAGTGCGGCTGGGGGAATCATCACAGATAAGCGTACCCGCCTGTCAACCGACAGTGCCGACAGGCTTACACTCATAAAGATGAACAAAGCCTGGATTTCCCCAGACTTCTCTTCTCCACCAGCGGACAGCAGCGATACCTAAGCAATACGTAGGCTGCACCCGCGGATGGAAGCTACGTTCTCTCTCACCATCCAAAACGGGGACATTTCTGCTTCATCAATCTGTGTCTAATATTCCTCCTCCTCCTCCTGCTCCTCCTCCTGAAACCTCACGTAATCACGCTGAACGAGCAATTTGTTTTTAGGGCCACAAGGCTCACTCATATAATTTTTCTGAACAATTTTTATATGTTTCAATGCTCTTAAAAGCGTTGGAACTTTAACTTGAACCAATTTTTCGTTACACTGGGCTGCCTCCAGGCCTAGTTACCACTTAAGCCACATTAACCAAAGCGATTAATGGGTTTCACCTGCCCTCTTGGCTGGCCATGGCCAATTTTTGGGATGTACATTAGTACTGTTGATACAGCAATTTTTGTGGGCCCTCGCCTACAGTGTAATCAAATTAATTTTTAGCCCACCTGCATTACAGCTGACGTAACCTCAGCTGTGTTGGGCAATGCAATGGGATATTATTGTGTACCGCCGGTGGCTTCCTGGCACCCACCCATGCTGTGGGTCCACAGGGAGTGTAACCTACATGTGTCCACTTGTAAAGAACCCCGGTCAGACTGGGGCATGCAGTGTGGGCCGAAGCCCACCTGTATTACGCACGACATTACTACCTCAGCTGTGTTGGGCAATGCAATGGGATATTTCTATGTACCGCCGGTGGGTTCCTGGCACCCACCCATGCTGTAGGTGCACACGGAGTTTTTACTACATCTGTACACTTCTAAAGAACCCCAGTCTGACTGGGGCATGCAGTGTGGGCCGAAGCCCACCTGTATTACGCACGACATTACTACCTCAGCTGTGTTGGGCAATGCAATGGGATATTTCTATGTACCGCCGGTGGCTTCCTGGCACCCACCCATGCTGTCGGTCCACAGGGACTTCACAATAGGGAGTTGTACCTGCCTGTGTCTATGAATTAAAAAGCCCAGTCTAACTGGGGCATGCAGACACCTTGACAGAATGAATAGTGTGTGGCACATAGGTTCCCCATTGCTATGCCCACGTGTGCAGCTCCTGATGGCGGTGGCACAGGATTATATTTCTCATTGCTTCTGTACAGCATTGTGGGCTATCGCTCCGCCACTTTTAAAGAGGGTCGCTGCCTAGCCGTGCCAACCCTCTGCAGTGTGTGCCTGCGGTCCCTCGTCATGGCAGACGCACTTCTAAATAGACATGAGGGTGGCGTGGCATGAGTGCAGCTGAAGGCTGCACAGGGACACTTTGGTGTGCGCTGTGGGGGGGAGGGGGGGCGGTTGGTCAGCATGTAACCCAGGAGAAGTGGCAGCGGAGTGTCATCCAGGCAGTGATTGTGCTTTGTTGTAGCTAGTGTGGTGCTTAGCAAAGGTATGCCATGCTAATGAGGGCTTTTCAGAAGTAAAAGTTGTTGGGAGGGGGGGGGGGCCCACTCTTGCCGGTATTCTGGCTTAATAGTGGGACCTGTGAACTTGAGATGCAGCCCAACATGTAGCCCCTCGCCTGCCCTATCCGTTGCTGTGTCATTCCCATCACTTTCTTGAATTGCCCAGATTTTCACACATGAAAACCTTAGCGAGCATCGGCGAAATGCAAAAATGCTCTGGTCGCCCATTGACTTCAATGGGGTTCGTTGTTCGAAACGAACCCTCGAACATCGCGGGAAGTTCGTTCCGAATAACGAACACCCGAACATTTTGGTGTTCGCTCATCTCTAGTCATAAGTCATGTTGGCTGTGGCAGATGGGGGGGTCCTTGAAGGTGGAGTTTCATATTGGGTGCAGGGAGATTTGTGGGTACGGCCTAACCTTTAAGACCCCCCCCCCCCCTCTTTATTTCAGTGTGGTTAGGTCTGGTGCTTTGGGTGAGGCTAAGGAAGGGATCCTGGGTGGCCTGGATCATTTTTGATATTCTAGCCTTCTATTGGGGGGACTAGTGGTGTCTCCGAGCTGGGTGTATGGTTGGAGGCAAGGTTCGGTTTTATGTGTTTTATGTGTTTAAGCACCAGACCTTTGTGGCTTTAAGGACCTCCTATCCGTATATAATAGTATAAAAGTATTTTAATATGTTTGGTTATTTGTTTAAATAAAATAACTGCTGTGGCCAAAGTATTCAAAAGTAACATAGTCTCAGTGTCTTTATTGGTGGGGATACAGTGATATGGTGGGATGGGATACAGTGGATGGGACTCTAGCATACCCGTGTCATAGGTGCAGAGGATGTGGTTACACCTGGGACCTGCAGCTTTAGGGCTCCCACCCACTGGCATTTTTTTTCTCCACTGCGATGCGATTCTAAAGTTAAAGTCTCGCATCGCAGTGCGAGAAAAACGCAGGCAGATATCCCAAAATCGCTGGGATTCATGAATGAATAGCTAAGAGCTATCTGCCATTGGCTGAGCGCTTAGCCAATAGCTAAGCAGTAGCTGCTATGGGCTGAGCCCTCAGCCAATCCGCACAGCCCTTTCAGGAGGCAGGGAGTTTTAAATCCCCGTCTGCTGAAAGAGCTCAGTAGCAGTGCCGGGGAGCCAGCCGGAGGATGTGGCTGACAGCAGGAGAGGTGTGTAACCATTTTAATAATTTTTTTACCCACCTTTTTATGATTATCGGGGAAGGGCTTATATTTCAAGCCCTTCTCCGATAATCATTCTGCAGGGCTTGTCAGAAACTACTGCTTTCAATGGGATCAGCAGCAGTGCCTATCCCATTGAAAGTAATGGGATAGCATGCCGCTGACTTCTGCCACAGCTGTGACAGAGGATTCCTTCATCCCCGCGGGGATGAAGGAAACTCCTGCCACAGCTGTGGCAGAAGTCCGCGGCATTCTCCATATCTTTTCAATAGGGCTAGCGCTGCTGCCACTGGCCGCATTGAAAAGACTGTCGCAGCGATATCGCAGCGATTTTCTCGCACTGCTCTGCGAGAGTTTTCACTTACTCTCGCAGCGCAGTGGAGAAAAAAACGTTAGTGGGTGGGAGCCCTTAGGGAGCATAAGGTCTGTCTCCTGCATAGAAGAAGACCAGTGCTATGAATGAAGTATTATAGCTGAGGAGGCCGTTACAGATTTTGCATTGGGTCCTAGCAACTTCAAGCTACACCTCTGATTCCAGTTGTACTGAAACCTCAATTCATAGCATGCTATTGCAATCCAGGAGGAGCAGGACGGGTTCTCGTCTGTCAGACACAGCAGAGAACCTAAAGGCAGAAGCGATTTTTAACTGTTTCCGTCTTCTCTTTTACAGGCTACATAGCGCTCAGCAAGCAATATGTAGAGAAAGCAGGAAGCGGCACTACAGTTTCCTGTATGGGACTCGGCGATCACGTAATTGCCGGAGACCCCTGGCATGGCAGACCTGCAGGGTTTTAGCAAACCCCTTACCACCTCTGACAGTGACTAATGTCATTACAGGGGAATGCTCCGGTTACAGTAGAGAAGTGGGAAATAATAAAAAAAACTGTGTGAATGAATGTTCCCCAGAGGTCTTATATGATGTCATGAGGAATACAGATGATGAAAAATAAGTAAAATAAATTGCAGGCCGGGGAAAAAAAAGGACCATGAAACCATCACATGGTACAATTGCTAAAAAAGTGTCTGCTCCTTTAATATCTAAACACTCTGGTCTTTAAGGGGATAAAGCCAATAGGATCCATCAGTGTCCATTTATCCATTGGAAAATGGAATTCATCAGAGCATCATAGCTTCCCTTATAACAGAATGCCGAGTACTTGTGTGACCGGAGGCTGCTTGGGTCCCCGGGACAATGGCATCATTTTCATGGAGTTTTTGCACGTTCTCCATGTATTTGCTATAGATTTTGCATTGGGGTTATCCCAACTCTCTCAGTATGGTAGACATACTGCAACTCACTGCTCATTGGCCTTCCCCGCACCAGACTCTCCCCTCTACAATCCATACTAAATGTGGCAGCTAGACTCATCCTCCTATCCAGCCGCTTCTCAAATGCCTTTGCACTATGCCAGTCGCTGCACTTGCTACTCATTCACTACAGAACTCAATTCAAACTTATCACCCTTACCCACAATGCTCTCCATGGCACCGCGCCTACGTATTTTGCTTCCCTCCTGTCTATACATGCCTATCCCGTGTGCTCAGACTAAAGACCCCTCTAATATGAACCTCACATGCTCGCCTCCAGGACTTCTCTAGAGCTGCACCAGTCCTCTTGAATGCTCTACCCCAAAACATTCGGAGAATCCCCAACACGCGGAACTTCAGATGCGCCTTGAGGGCGAAGTCAGACAAGCGTTTTTTCTGTGAAAAAAAGCGCAGCTGATAGAACCATTGCCTTCATATGATGTGTTCACATGTCTGTCTTTTACATGTGCAAAATCTTTGCACCTGCAAAAGATAGGACATGCGTGCAGCGGCAAGGTCTGTGCTGCGCATAAAGATTCCCTATATCACTGAACACTGTTACAGCACTGTCACAGTGCTCAGTGACAAGGGGACCCCCTGCAGGGATGAATGATTTCTGTGCCACAGCTGTGGCAGAGGATTTCAATCTTCTACCCTTGCTTTCAATGGGGCCGGCGCTGCAGGCAACCTCTGCGGTGATTTTTGGGGAAGGGCCTGAAATGTAAACCCTTACCTGAAAATCATCCCTAGGTTGTGTAGAAAAATAAAAAAAAATATATACTCATCTCTCCGCCGCTGTCAAGGCTCCAGCGCGTGTTGTCGCTTGGCTCCCCGCAACTGTTCTGAAGTTCTTCAGCCAACTGGAAGGGCTGTGAATTCAGTGAATAGCTGAACACTGAGGGCTGTGACCAATCATAGGCAGGGCTCAGCTGTCATTCAATGAATGGCTGAGCGCTGCCTGTGACTGGCTAAGCGCTCAGCCAATCAGACACAGCCCTTCAGGAGGCGGGGATTTTTAAATCCCTACCTGCTGAAAGAGCTCAGAACAGAGAAAACACAGCTCATCTGACTGATCGCTAAAGACGCAAGTCTTCAAAGAAGCATACCAAACCTCCTGACCTAGTCCCCCACCCCAACAATACGCCTCCTGTCCCTTCCTATGGCTTTCCACTTTTGCCTATCATGTACCCTTCCTGCCCCATACCTCTAGTACTACAACCATCCCGTTTATGTCCCCACAAACTGTATATCATATGTTATCGGCACATTACTGTGTTCCCCCTTGCTCCGCCATGTGCCCCTGTACCTCCTGTTATCACCCCCACCCTCTCTGTTTCTAAAGAATTGAATACCTTGTGTAACTTTTGTAATGTCTGTACTTTTAGTATGGTTTGTGTTCCCCGTGGGCCTCGAAATCGCTGCGGAATAAGTTGGCGCTATTCAAATAAGATATATACAGACAAAAAGGGCTGAATATGTTTAATTTTAACATATCTAATATTTTGTAAACGTACCAAGTGAATGTGCATGTTTGGGGGGATACAACCCGTTTCCAATGTGCGCTGTCCATGTGGGGGGGGGGGTGTCATTGTATGAAGTGGGCTTGGAAGCTGAGCCTCCTTCATACTAGGCAGGTGTTGGCTGTCTTTGGCAACTAACATCCACCCACAACAACTGCGATCAGTGATAACTTTGATCACAACTGTTAACCATTTCAATGCTGTTGTCAATTTTGACATTTTAATGTCCAAATCTAGAATAAAATGCCCCAAAAGGCCCCCGTAATGAGATGTAATTTGGGTGCCATGCTAGCCTGGGGCTTTCTGGAGGTCCTCAGGTCTGCCATGAATGAAGACATGTTAGTGGCACATCTTCATAAAATGCCTGTTAAAATACAATATAATGCAATACTATAGTATTGCAGCTTATTGCATAAGGAAACTAATGACTGCAGGTTCAAGTCCTCTAGGAGGAGTAAAAATACGTAAAATGAAGATTTTTTAAATTACACATAATAAATATATTGATATGTAACCCCTGTTCCGAGCCGTTGTATCAAACATAAACAAGAATGTAAAAATAGGTATTGCTGCATTCATAAAAGTCAAATGTTAGCATATATTATTAATCCTACATGGTGAGTGCCATCAGAACACGAACATGCAGTGCCAAAGTTGTGCTTTTTTGTTCAGCCCATCTCCAAGAAAAATATTGAACAAATGTATCAAAACATAATATGTACCCCAAAATGGAATCAGTAAAAGCTGGGGGTGACCTCGCCAAAAGAAGCTGCGTCACCTGAACACTAAAACAGTTACTGGGGTCAAAAGATGACGATGGAGCAATTTTTTAAAAAGGTTTTTTTTTTTTTTTTTTTTAAGTGATACTGCATATAGCGGTAGTACCTACATTTGGTATCACAGTGAGGCTGGGCTCAGATTCCGTGTGCGGGAGGCCCGCAGCGGATTGAGGCTGTGAGCCCAGATGCTGACCCTGCATACGACCCGTAATGGTATTGTGTATTTCCGCATACTTACGCAGGCGGTCATGTGCAGTACAGCTTTTTTTTTGTTTGTCTGTATTCCCTACCCCGTCACTCAGCGATGACGCCGGTACCCGCTGTCCATACACAATGTAATGGCATATGAGCTGCGGGTATATCCGTGACCACAGTGGGCTCTATGGTTGCGGATTACACGGTTAAATAAAACATGCTGCGTTTTATTTTCCGGAAGTGGATTACGCAATTCTGACCCGATAATGTGAGCGGAATTGTGGAATCCAATATATTTCATTGAACAGCGTACGTATTATTGCGGATCATATGATAGCGGAATCCATAGAGAGCGGCCTATGTGTACTGACCTACAGAATGAAGATAACCTCATGTTATTGCATCATGAACGCCACAAGAACAGAAGCAGACATGTGCAGGGTCACCTTAAAGAGGAGATAAGACCTCTGCTGCCTCGGGGGAACATGATGTCTGCAGGAAGGACTGTTAGTAAGATTCCCGGAGCCAGATGAGCCTGACGTCAGTGCTTGACACGTTGGTTCTTCCTTACACACAAGTATGTGATATAATGGGCCGTATGCATCCTGTGCTGACATATCCAGTCCTGCCCCATCATATATAGTGACGTCCTACTGAGCTTTACACAAAAGGAACAGATCCCCCCAGGGCCCTGGACTGGAGTTTTCTGGTATTCCTCTACTTGGCCTCCCGGATATATATATACTCTTGATGGTAATTCTCTGAATACTAGAAATATCCGGACCAGTTGGAATTCTGTTGACTGACCGAAGTGCTGACAGCGGGAGATTATTAATGGTGCACAATGCCTCTGGATGGTTTGCAGCACTATATTTTGTATATGTCAGGGCTGCGTCAGACGAGGGTGTTTGCAATACATTTCAGCGTAACGTATTTGCGCAGTGAATGAGAGTGAATGACGTGTCTGTCTGCACATAGTGCTGCATTGTTTTGCACACAGGGCATGTTCACATACACACATAACGCCCTCCTGCCCTGATTTAACACAAAAACGCCTCCATCCATGGGGGCATCGCATGTTGGCGAGAGCGATATCAGCCGAGCTTCATGGCCCAATATGGCACTCGCTGTGTGGAATTAGCCGTACAGATGTTTTGCCTATAATTGTACAAGAGTAGCCATTATAGATGTGTTTGAACGAATTCTCCAAATAAATGAGTTTCATTGCTCCACCGTTACCCTGTCTCCCAGATCACCTTCACACCCAATACCACCTGCTCTGAGTACTACAGCACCCTCCAGGGAAGGGGACAACAACCCCCAACATCCTCTTTTTCCTTTTTGCTCAAAGTCGGCTCAGGCCTGGCTGTAAACTGACATCACGACAAAATAACACCATCATTCCCTACCTGACCATGTGTAGCCATCATTTAGGTCGTATGTCAGATTTCTGGCAGTCGCCACCGTTTTGGGGGAATGTTTCATTTTCAGCACTGTCCATTCTTTGTGCTCCTCTTTTAATCAGTATTTGTGTCTGATAGGGGTCAAACAAACTCTGACCGTTAAGCGGATGCTGCCTGCTTTCAAATTAGTCTTGAGATATGGGTACCCATAGACGACACAAATGGACAACCACATGCTTTGGGTTGTCAGAGTGAAGTAAGCTTTTATTTTCAAAGTGCAAAACTTTATAGAAACAGAAAATGCTTGCGTAAGATCTAACCACTGCGCATGTCCGAACCTGCTGGACACCTGGACTTTCTTAATGAACAATACATATCTTTCAAAAGCCGTCTCCTTCATAAGCAATGCGTCAATGTCCGATGATAACTGTATCAACAATATGTTCCCAAGCTCTTCTAGTTCAAAAGGAGTGAATTTCTCTAGTACAGAGAGAACGCTGATTACACACGGGAACACATCCAAGGTCATTACATCTGAGATTTAACATTCTTCTAAGTGAAAAGTGAAATTTGTACAGATACAAGTGTTTAGCAAAAGCAAAGAATACAAAATGGAGTCGCTGTAGTCAATAATTAATACACTTATCAATTTAAAAAGGCATAAACGTGAATTAACCCCTCACATTCCCCCGTTTTGGACATGGGGTCAAGACAAGTATGACTCCTAGTCCATTAACACATGATTCATATCGGCGAAGAGAAAACTTTTTCAGTACATTTAGAAATACATGAAATTATAACCTTAATTGCTCTATAAATGCATAATAAAATCATCACAACTTGTAATATACTTTGTAGGATCCCCATAAACCAACCTCCTAAACCAGAAAACCAATTGGCAGGGTTCAAAGCACTAAATGTGTTACCCCACCAGCTATCTCTGGTTTTTGAGTTTTCATTTGTCCATGCAAACAGTTCTTTTGTTGGAACAGGAACAGCTAGGAAAGGAAAACCAGTGGCACCAGGTGTGTGTACAAGTCCAACAGTACTTGGTGGTGTCTAACAAGGTAGTTCCGAGCATTGTCCCTTTGCACCCTCTCACAAGGGCGAAGCATGGAGTGAAAAAGTCCAAAAGTCCATCAATAAACAAAATGTCCTTCATTTCCCTTCTCATGGGGGGGGGGGGGGCAAAGTAGGGCATGAAAAGTCCATTAGTCCCAAAACAAACAACAATTCCTTCAACCTTTACTAAAGTAGGTGTGATCAGCAGGACTTGACAGGGCCCTTTGAATCTGGGCCCTAGGGATTTCCGGACACGTCTCTTTGCGACCACCCAATCTCCAGGTTGTAGGGAGTGAGATCCTTCTAGGTTGTCTGGGCCTGGAATGGGAGAAAAAGACTAGATTCTGGGTTACCATTAGTTGGTCACACAGGTGCTTTACACATCCGGCTATTATGTCATAGCCCTGCTGTAGGGCCTGTGGATGATACAGCCCCAATCTTGGCATAAAGCCAAACAACACTTCCTTTAACTTAAGCGTACCATTTAGTCTTTTAACTTTGTCTAAACTCTGCAGGTGTGAAGTGTGTACCTTTGTTTGAGTCAATCACTTCCGATACCCCATCTCTGCAGGTTACCTCATTCATGAGGTCCTGTGTGATTACCTGCTTATTTACTTTAGTAACAGGGTAGGTCTCCGACCTGGAAAGACATCAACAACAACAATGGAAGTAGAAAAAAGTGGAGAGCGCCACAGGTAGATCCAATCCACACAAGATACGCTGTGTGGATGCGGTCACAAAGTGTCTTTTCCTCAGTGCTCCAATCCTTCAAAATAAAGGAGAGCTGCAGATACAGGCTGGGGGTTCTAAAAGAAGAACTCCCCCAGATATAATGAAGAAAGAGAGAAAACAAACTGTCAGAAAAAGGAGATCCGCGCTCACAGAAAAAAAAGGACTGAGGACAAATTCACGTGTAGACAGTGGTGAGATGAAACACTTACTTGGAAGGAGGGGGGTATGATGCACAAATGCCCCCTCCTCAGAGTGTCCACCACAAAGTATAAAGCTAAGCTTCAAGTCACCAGATGATTCTCCAGTCGTTAAGATCAAACAGAACTTTTAATACGGCAACGCGTTTCGGTGCAGAATAAAGCACCTTTCTCAAGCCATTAACAATGGTAATGTTAATGGCTTGAGAAAGGTGCTTTATTCTGCACCGAAACGCGTTGCCGTATTAAAAGTTCTGTTTGATCTTAACGACTGGAGAATCATCTGGTGACTTGAAGCTTAGCTTTATACTTTGTGGTGGACACTCTGAGGAGGGGGCATTTGTGCATCATACCCCCCTCCTTCCAAGTAAGTGTTTCATCTCACCACTGTCTACACGTGAATTTGTCCTCAGTCCTTTTTTTTCTGTGAGCGCGGATCTCCTTTTTCTGACAGTTTGTTTTCTCTCTTTCATCAACAACAACAAGCACATATTCATGCTTCCCAACAAGTAGGAGCTGAGTGTAGTCAATTTGCAATCCCTGAAATGGGTGGAGTGGTCTAGGCAAGTGTTATGTGGCAAATTTACTTCTGCCCTGTAGCTTACGGCAAAGATCATGTAAAATTAGACAAGTGATGATGCAACAGCTACAGAAAACCCAAGAGTCACCCGTCCTTGTTCAAGCGTCGACATCATTGCTGCTTTGAACGGGGTGCTGGATGAGGCAAGCATCGCCACCATGCTGAAAGAGATGCTAGAAGGCCTGAAGTACCTGCATAAGAACGGCCAGATCCTCAGGGATGTTAAGACTGGAAACATTCCCCGGGGCGAAGACAGCTCCGTGCAGATCGCAGATTTTGGCGTCAGCGCGTTTCTAGCCACAGGAGGCAACATTATCAGGAATAAAGTCAGAAAGGCCCTTGTGGGCACGTCATGCCGGACGGCACCGGAGGCAACGAAGCAGGCCAGAGGACACGACCTCAAGGCGGACATCTAGACCCCCGGTAGGTGTGTCTTTCCGTGCATTCGCTGGGCCATCATGGGGCACAGGGACCGTGGTGGGCAAGTTCTGTTGACTGTTCACCGTCCCATTTCTGCTGCTCCCATATTAAGTCCATTTTTCCTTTTCTTCCTTGCTGGCTTGTAACTGTAAAGTCTTTAACATATCAAAGTCCAAGGTTTGTATCAGAGTCCAAGTTCATATCAAAGTTAGTCAAAGTCCAAAGTTATTGTTAAATTCTTCTTTTTCTTCCACGGCTTGAGGGCCGCTGCCTTTGCTGTGTGGTCTGTGATGGCGTTGCCTCTTGTTTCTCTGCTGTAGGAATTGGTGTGAGCTTTCCACTTTGTCAGGTAGTAGTAGGGCTTCCATGAGACCTTGCACCGCTGCACCATTCTTAACAAGCTGTCTGGCCTTCCATGTTAGGCCGTAATCATGAGCCATGCCAAATGCATACTGGGAGTCAGTGTAAATGTTTGCCGTCTTACCTTCTGCCACTCTACACGCCTCAGCGAGGGCCTGTAACTCCGCTTCCTGTCCTGGGACATGCGGAGGCATTCTGCTTTTAGGACATCTTGTCGCGTGACCACTGCATATCCAGCGTGGAGTCGTCAATTACCCTGCTACCATCTACAAAACAACTCAGAATATACATTATTAACAAAAACTTTCAGTTAACATAAAGAAGAGACAGTGTCTACAATTGCATCTTCCTGGACATGTGCCAGGGGGTACTGACGGACCAAGGGGGCTAAGAACTTGTTCCTCTGCGTACGTAAGAGTGAGGACGGGTAGAGGTGTCGCTTGGTCTGCTGCCATCCGACATAAGGTCGGGTGACTTTCAGACCCGGGGTGTATACAAGCCTCACCAGACGGGTGAAGTTTGATACAACCTCCCAAGGGTCCCATCACGTCAGTTCTCAATATGCTTTCAGGACCTTCCAGCATAAGGAAGCGCGTGAGGTATCGTGACCCTTTAAACATTACCTCAAGCGGTTCAGTTTCTGCCAGCTGAATTGGCACTTCTGAAACCCCTTGCACCGATTACCGCTAGACAATCAGGTTGGTATTCTATTTCAAATAGATCATAACCTTGTTGTAAGAAGGAAAAGAAAAAAAAATAAAAAATTTAAAAATAGCTGACCTGCAATACCTAGATCACCTATATCTTCTCTCCCCCCCTTTTGAACTAGGGTACTTAGTTAGAAGAATAACCGAGTTCAAGGTAGTAGAAGAATGACAAGAGCACATTGTAGCTGGATTTGACGGGCCAGAAATAAGTGCTTGGGTTGCACTTGCGTGTATATGCTCCGGGTGTCATGGGAGGTGAGGACCACTAGGGGGAGTTGGTTCAAGACCAACTCCGAAGATTTGTTAACCATTGCCTGTACTGCCGCCTCCGTACAAACACATGAGGGAGCTCCTTGAGCCACTGGATACTTAGTAGCATCCAGATGGTTGTCCCCTGTGCTTTTGTGTCGATACTGTCACCTGGCCAGAAAATTCAGTACAGAAAAGAATAACGGATGAAGTATAAAAGGATGAGAAATGAGCTTCAGGGGTGAGAGAAAAGAATGAGTAGTTGTATAAGAGCGAAAACAAAGTGGATCCATGGGCGGCAGTATGAAAACAAGGCCCAGAAAAGTGCGGCGTTTGGCAGCAGGTGTAAGTACAGGTATGGCCGTCTGCACGTTTCTTCTATATTTGTGACTTGTTGGCAGGCTTCCAAATGATCAGCACACAGCACCTCCATCACACACATTATGCATTCATTACAGTCTGAACACGGGTCATTAATTCTCATCCGTTCATGCGGTCAAGTCTCATTCAAATATTAGTAAGAGTTCACACAGGACGTAACGCGTATGATGCAATTGTCCTCATCTTGCAGACAAATGTATTCATATACCAGATTCCACAACAACCACTTTGTAAAACTAATGAAAGGGACACACATTTAGCAATTATGCACACGTCCGACCAGTTACAAAACTGACATTTACACAACGAACAGCAAAAACAGCAAGATTCATTGGATTCATTATGGGTTTCATTCTATTCAAGCAAGCAGAGTTACTCGTCCAGTGTTCTCCATTCTAATCTTTTTGGCCTTGAGAGGCACGCATTCCTCTATCTCTGTAAATTCTCGCTATACCCCCCCCCCTCCTCTTGGAGACAAGGGGTGGGGGCGACTTGCAGCTGCGGCATTGCATAAGAAACACACATTAACCCTCTATCTCTCTCTCTCTGGAACAGAACTAAGATTTTTGGAAAACAGCCAGAATATCCAGGCTCCAAACCACACCAATCAAACCTGGACGGCAGAGGAATAGTTAAACGCACACACACAAAAAAAAGGACAAAAGACTAAACGTATGACAAAAATTAGATTACATAACATGAAGACACACAATATTGGTTATTTGTCACACATAACTATCCACAGATTCTGCATGGACTTGCTTTATGTCCCTAGGGACACAAACTATAAAGGAATTCTCTTTCTCTGTTAACTACTGTATCTACACGTATCTTACTCCTTCTATTAACATACGTTTATCCCCAAAATTCTAACTTGCTTTTCTCAACAACTTGCTAAATCCTCTCCTCATGGCTAACTTGCTTTGTCTGTCCTTTGTTATTTCTCTAACTGTTTTCATATAGGCATACTCCTTGCCTACTATTTCACATGAATTTTTGAGACAGGATTTGTAGCCCCAGTGTCTATAAGGAAGGGCACTTCCTCACTTCATATGGAAACAGGCTCGAGAGTCTGAGTGCCTCTATCCTCTGTTTCCACGGTAGGGATACTGGGGCTGGATCGCCGGGACTTCATTGGGACGGATTCGGGCGACGCGGCGTTGTCGCTGGGAGTGGCGCCCTGATCTGTCTCCTGGTTACAAGGTTCTTGGGACAGCGGCAATGCTTGGCCAGGTGGCCTACCTTGCCGCAGTTGTAACACTTGCGTGTTTCTCTATGGGGTCTGTCCCGGAGTTGGACTTTCCCCTCCTGGTAGCTATAGTATTTAACCACCACTGCAGGGCGCTTCTCATCCATAGCAAACCCTACTGCCTTTTTATACAAGTCTCTGGGCTTGGCTTGTTGCCAATCAGGGGTGCATGCTTCTATTTTATTTGCCAATGATGGGCCAATGCCTTGCATGAACGCTTCACACATCATTGGGTAGTACACTTCATCTGCACAGAGGGTGAGACCCATGTCTCTAGCCTTTGTTTCTAGTCTGCCAAAATAGCATTCAACGGTTTCATTCTTTTCCTGTTTACACATAGTTAAAGCTGTTTTTTCGTAAAGGGTGTTGTTGTCCGCACCTGGGACAATGCCAATAAGGTTTTTTTCTCTTTGGGGCTCTTGTGGTGGAGTTGCAGCGGTACAACTCTGATACTCAGGAAGAATCTCAGAGCTGCTTACGGTTGGTAAAATCGGGTGCATTCTGGCTGAATCAAGCCCTGGGGGTGCATACATAAGTATACCCTCAAACACCGGCTCACAATCCCACCGTTCTACGTTTACCTTTCTACTATATTTGATTATGGCCTCTACTCCTTTATCTAGACCGGCTTCTTTGATAGCTTTCTTGTGTTTTGTTCCGTACTGCCGCCAGAACTCATAGTTAAACATTCCTGCCTTTTTAAGCCCTATCAGCTGGTAAACTTTACGGGCTTGTTTATAACTGTCCTCCCCCTCTCTCTCCCTAATTATCTCTATAGGGGTCAAGAAAGTCTGAGACCCCATACTAATAATTGGACTTGCCATTTTTGATTTACCACAATCACGGAGTAGTGAGGATGTACAAAACGTCCTCTGGGTGAATCTGGCGGTCGCGATGACCTTTTAAGTCCCTTCTGCCAGGTCGCGGCTGGCAGGACACTATGGACTTTGATGTCCGCTGTCTCTACCTCAGTCCTTCGGGTAGATCAGGACACAGTCCCTTCTGCCAAGCCTACGGCTGGCAGGGTATGAATGTTCACTTATTAGTATTATGGACTTTGATGTCCGCTGTCTCTACCTCAGTTCTTCGGGTAGATCAGGACACAGTCCCTTCTGCCAAGCCTACGGTTGGCAGGGTACGGATGTTTACTAGTAGACTTTTTATGGAGAAAGAGGAGTCCACGTCTCACCTCTATACGCGGCTTTTGTAATCTTATGACAAATGACAGCTAGGAAAATGAGTGCGGCAGTCAGAGTACAGCAGAAACTGTAATACAATTCAGGGCAGCACTACTCCACTCAACCCACAGGGTGGGACCAACCTTGTGCACGCCACAAAAGGGATCCGGATCCTGAGACCCCAAAGTAGTGCAAACAGAAGAGAAGAATTTGTGGCAGCAAGCAGCGATGCAGTAAAAACTTCTTCCTTTATTACTCCATACACATACGACGTTTCGATCAACACAGTGATCTTTGTCAAGTACTTGACAAAGATCACTGTGTTGATCGAAACGTCGTATGTGTATGGAGTAATAAAGGAAGAAGTTTTTACTGCATCGCTGCTTGCTGCCACAAATTCTTCTCTTCAGAGTACAGCAGAAAGTTATCAGTTCAATAGTAGCAGCAGACAGCATGGCAATATACACATGTGGGTTCTTCCGTCTAACACGGTTACTAAGAACACCGTAAATAAGATAACAGGCAGAAGTATTCAATACGCATGCAGCGGCAAACCTCTCTGTCGACACGTGGATTTTGGAGACAGGGGGGCTCAGATCCTTGAGTGATAAGTCAAATGGCTTACCTTACACCGGTGTTTTGTAGATCTGAGGTCCCGTGTCCCCTAGTCCGGATGGTCGGCAGGCAGGGTTGTCAGATATCGGCTGCTGGTAAGGAGTTAAATTCTGCCCCTCGTTGTTGCGCCAAGTAATGATAGGGGTCAAACAAACTCTGACCGTTAAGCGGATGCTGCCTGCTTTCAAATTAGTCTTGAGATATGGGTACCCATAGACGACACAAATGGACAACCACATGCTTTGGGTTGTCAGAGTGAAGTAAGCTTTTATTTTCAAAGTGCAAAACTTTATAGAAACAGAAAATGCTTGCGTAAGATCTAACCACTGCGCATGTCCGAACCTGCTGGACACCTGGACTTTCTTAATGAACAATACATATCTTTCAAAAGCCGTCTCCTTCATAAACAATGCGTCAATGTCCGATGATAAATGTATCAACAATATGTTCCCAAGCTCTTCTAGTTCAAAAGGAGTGAATTTCTCTAGTACAGAGAGAACGCTGATTACACACGGGAACACATCCAAGGTCATTACATCTGAGATTTAACATTCTTCTAAGTGAAAAGTGAAATTTGTACAGATACAAGTGTTTAGCAAAAGCAAAGAATACAAAATGGAGTCGCTGTAGTCAATAATTAATACACTTATCAATTTAAAAAGGCATAAACGTGAATTAACCCCTTACAGTGTCCCTCTTGCTTTCGTCTCACAAGATACAGATATAAATACGCCCGTGTGAAGGAGCCTCTGTGCTGCTTCTCTTTTGAATGAGATATGTTGTCTCTGTGAATTACACTGCGGTCATTTTCTTTTACGTTCATTCATTGTGTTGGTTTTGTCCCACGAAGATTGGTTGCCTCGGTTGCTGCTGTGTTGCCCATTTTGACTTCATCCCATCTGATGCCTGGCTGCCATCCGCATACACGAATGTCAGGCAGGTGGTAGATGTGGGCTTCAGGGTTTAATGAGCTGATTTCACGCTGTTATGTTCCTTTTTGCATGCTTTGCGCTGGAAAAAACGTAACGACCATTCCACAAATGTCTGCGAAAATTGGATTATGATCCAGTGAATGTAGCAAGAATGGAAGGAGGCAGTCTAACATCATAACTGCATGGGCATAGGCGCATAATAGCATGCGTCACATGCTCGCATTTCCAGTCTCCATCTATAAAGTATATAGCCATAAACATGAACGGCAGCGCCTCACCCTTGGGACGCTGGGAAACGCTACTACTGGTCCAGCTAATGGAGCAGCTCGACTATGATGGAGTGCATGGGCCCTACCGGCACCCGAACCAGTTCAAGCAGCTGATCTTGTGGTAGGTTGCAGGGAAGCTAGATTGAATATATGGTACAGTTTGCAGCCGGGAACAGCTGCAAAAGAAGTGGAGTGACCTGAAGCTTAAGGAGCCAGGTCGTTTGCAGGCGATCGGCCAGGAGATACACCACAGAATTAGAGGTAAGTGGTGTTTGGAGGATTGCTACATGCAGAACAAGTTAGTACTGTGCCCATGTTGATGCAAAAGTTTTTTCTTTGAGGGCCTCAGACACATCGCTATGCAGGTTGTAACAGTGCCGTCTATCATCGGAGGCATCCTCGGAGATCTGTCCTCCCTCCAGCAGTCCGGAGTGGCCCACTTTCAGTGTTGGGGTTCAGGTCACTCTACCTTATGGACGGTGCCACCTCTTCTCTCCAGCATCTGCAGAGACTATCAGGATCTGTTGCTTCTATGAGGTTGGGGGCAGATGGGTCCCGTTTCTGCTGGTCCATTAGCTGGGCTACTATGTAGCCTTTCCCGGCATCCCAGTTACCATGTTGTACAGTTTTGTGCCTTTTTTTTGCTAGGTTCTAACACATTTGTTATAGTTAGACTGCGTTTGTGCTTGTACTCCTTTATTAAACATAAATCAATAGAGTATAACTCATACAACCTTCCTCATAACCGTGTAGATGGATCTGCTCAGATAAAGGGTTCCATAGAATATGTTTCATGAGCTTTCATCACATCCGCCACATGGCTGATATCTGCATATCATGTAGAGGGATTATTTCCATAATCTGAGGGGTTTCACATCATATCATTCCTCTACAATATGGCCTTTAAGGGAGTCTGTCAGATCAGGAGGATCAGAGTTGCTTGATATACAGTTTCGTGGAGAAAGATCCAGCTTGTGTATTCCTTTCTATCTCTGCACATCCTGGCCATCGGTCTTTTCGGCTTGTGATGTGCAGAGATATGAATGAATCTGGTACAACTTATAGTGAATCTCACATCACAGTGCTTCGTTTTCCAATAAATGGCTGCACATATGCCAGCAAATCCGCTGGGTTGTTCTCCCGCATCTCTGTAACAAGCCCCATGTGTGACAAGCTGTCTCTACTGCAGCCACCGTTTGGACCAAACTATACGCTGATGCTTGCGGGGACGTTCTTCTTCCTCCATCTGTGCCACGTGCACCATTATTTTAGCTGCCAAAAAAGCTTTGCACCAGTTAGCATTACCGCTGTCAAACTGGCGATCTTCCTCTTGAGCCTCAGTTACATTACATGGGCATTGAGTACACGAGGACGGGGCTGTAGCACTACGAACCAACGAGCAAGCAAGATGTCCTTTGCAATGTCGCCAATACATTCACAGGTAAAAGTAATGATTGAAGTAGTGAACAACGATGTCTGGCTGGCGTCCGCCCTCTATTGTAGCTGAGCATCCGTAACAACCTGGGAATAAGTAACTATCTCCGGGTAGCAGCTCCTCCCCCTCACTGGACAACACACAGCGGCATCGACCACCTTCCAGTCACTGCAATGTGGTGACCACCACTCATCTCCAAACGGGGAATTTAGTTATCCCGGGTCAGCTGCACAACTACACCCTCCTACACAGCTGCTGCTGTAGGGCCAACAGACCCGCAAACCCCGCTGGGGTCATACTGCCAACCCTTATATACTATCCAACAGCAACCCCTAGTGTCCTAAGTGAGTAACACAGCAGACATTAACAGGATCGGCGCTGCATGAAAGCACACTTTCCACCAAGTACAGTACGAGTCAAAGCATCACGTTTAGAGATGAGCGAACGCGTTCGTCCGAGCTTGATATTCGTGCGAATATTAGGGTGTTCGGGATGTTCGTTATTCGTAACGAACACCATGCGGTGTTCTGGTTAATTTAACTTTCTTCCCTGAGACGTTAGCGCTTTTTTTTGGCCAATATAAAGACAGGGAAGGCATTACAACTTCCCCCTGCAACGTTTAAGCCCTATACCACCCCCCTGCTGTGAGTGGCTGGGGAGATAAGGTGTCACCCGAGTATTGAAATCTGCCCCTCCCGCGGCTCGCTATGGATGCATTCTGACATGAGTTTAGGGAAAGTGGTATCGTGTTGGAGCTGCTATAGGGAGAGTGTTAGGAGTATTTTAGGTGTCAAGAACCCCAACGGTCCTTCTTAGGGCCATAAATCTTCTCTATATGCGCTCAATGGGGCCGGCGGCAGCAGCGCTGACCCCATTGAGAACATATAGAAGAGAAATCCTTCTTCTCTGGCACAGCTGTAACAGCTGTAGCAGAGAAGAACGATGTTTGCCCATTGAATTCAATGGAGCCGGCAATACAGCATGTTCCACTGAATGCAATGGGCTGCCGGCGATCGCAGGATGAATGGTCGGAAAGGGGTTAAATATATAACCCCTTTCCTGCAATTCATCCAGAAATGTGTTACACTAAAAATATATACCGGCGTATAAGGCGACCCCCCAACTGTCACCTTATACGCCGGTAATACAGTGGAGCAAAGAATAAAAAGCATTACTCACTTTTTCAGATGATCTGCGGCGCTCCTGCAGGCTGTCGCTCCCTCCTAATCCACGGCAGAGTATTCCTTTCTGCACGAAAGGCTTGAAATCCCCGCCTCCAGAAACACAGCCAATCACAGCCATTCAATGACATCATTGTCATTGGCTGTGATTGGCTGAAGGCACATGTGTTTCTGGAGGCAGGGATTTAAAGCCTTTCGTGGAGAAAGGAATAGTCTGCCGGGAACCAGGAGGGAGCGACAGCCTGCAGCAGCGCCGCAGATCATCTGAAAAAGTGAGTAATGCTTTTTATTCTTTGCTCCACTGTATTACCGGCGTATAAGGTGACAGTTGGGGGGTCGTCTTATACGCCCCGTCGCCTTATACGCCGGTATATATTTTTAGTGTAACACATTTCTGGATGAATTGCAGGAAAGGGGTTATATATTTAACCCCTTCCCGAGCATTCATCCTGCGATCGCCGGCAGCCCATTGCATTCAGTGGAGTCGGCTGTATTGCCGGTTCCATTGAATTCAATGGGCAAACATCGTTCTTCTCTGCTACAGCTGTTACAGCTGTGCCAGAGGAGGACGATCTTTATGCTGACAGTGGGGGGGGGGGGGGCACTCTTGCCGCTATTGTGGCTTAATAGTGGGACCTGGGAACTTGAGATGCAGCCCAACATGTAGCCCCTCGCCTGCCCTATCCGTCACTGTGTCATTCCCATCACTTTCCTGAATTGCCCAGATTTTCACACATGAAAACCTTAGCGAGCATCGGCGATATACAAAAATGTTCTGGTCGCCCATTGACTTCAATGGGGTTCGTTGTTCGAAACGAACCCTCGAGCATCGCGGGAAGTTCGTTCCGAATAACGAACACCCGAACATTTTGGTGTTCGCTCATCTCTAATCACGTTACATCACACTGTCTGAAATAAGATGCAAGGAAACAGCATCTGAAATGAAGAGCCTATATCACACGGTCATAAATGGATGTACATTAGTCCCGGCCTGCCAGTTTTGATGCTGCATGTCTCCTGCAGCAGACAGAAACATGTTGTATGCAGCGTTTTCCTGCATGTCTGTGGATGCTGGACCGGTGCCATCAGTTGTGTCAGGCATAAAACAAGTGGTCAGACAAAACTGGTCTAGTCCAAAGCAGAGCTTCCTCCAAAAGATAGAGGGGCCCATCTGTGGACAGCTGTTTTAGGGTCTGCTCCCCCACCAGTACAGAGCAGGGTGCTGCTTGGTACAAAGTGCCAGTCATCGCCAGCTCAATAATTTCTCACACCAGACAAAAAGTTTTGCAAACTTCCTTTTCTGCAACAGGAAATAATGGGTTAACAGGAGGAAATTATGAAAATGATTAGGATATTAAATATGTAACTGATGTGTCAAACAGGTTTCATCTAAAGAAACGCGGACAAAACGTGTCGCATGTAACTAATGGATGGGATTTACGGGTAAGGTTTCATCATCTCCATCATTACATGCAATAAGCAGATTCTGTGCAGGTCCCGCATGCTGTGTGGTAATAACGGATGCAGCCAGATGTTACCGGGGCTGGACCGGGATTATAGGAGTCGCATCCACACAATGGCGCTGAACGTTTTAAGGTCATGCTGGAGTATTCTGGCTGCACATGTCATTCCGGTCATGGTGTTGTCATAAACTTTAAGGGAGGCTTCACACGGGCGATCGCAATATCGCCGGGAGAAAATTGTAGCAAAGGATTTTTGAGCATAAGTGCTGCTTTTTCTCACAAAAACGTTACTGCTGCGCACGATTTTGCCGCAATTTTTTAACGCGGATGTCGATAGGACTTTCTAATGTTAAAAATGCATCGCGGGAAAATCGTAAGTTCGTTCTTTGTGATGCAATAAAAAGAGCCTCCATAGGGAAACATGAGAGATTTTAAAAAATCAGTAAGGTAGGACATGCGATGTTGCGAGAAAAAAAAATCGCAGCATCACATGACTGAAAACATCGCAAATGTGAAGGAAACCACTGAAGAATATTGGTTTGATAATTCTGCGTTTCTACTCACTCTCGCGTCGCACGATTTTGTCGCCCGTGTGAAACCACCCCAAGTCCCCCTGCACAGGGGCAGATTTTCATATGCAGAATTAGCGTGTGCGATGCACAGAGAATAGGACCCATTGGTTTCAATATGTTCGTTCACATGTGCGCATTTCAGTCATGCAAAAAACCCGCACAGTCTATTTATCGGTACATTTGCGCACATAAAGTCCCCATAGAGAAGCACAAACACTGCGTAAGAGCGCAGAAGAACAAATCTGGAGCTCATTAGACTAATTAGGCGCTTCCTTGCTGGCACAAATGAACATGCCTTGAGGGCGCAAAAAGTACACTAAAATACCATATAGTAGCAGGAAGGCTTTCTAGTCCTAATTGCTCCTTTAACCCCTTCAGGACATGGACATTTTCCATTTTTTTAGTTTTGTTTTCTCCTCCCCTCTTTAAAAAAATAAAAATAATTTTTTTATATTTTTCCACCAAAATAGCAGTTTGAGGGCTTCTTTTTTGCGCTGCGAGTTATACTTTTCAATGGTACTATTTAACCCCTTCCTGATGTACGCCGGACACGCCAGGTGTCTGTGTATGAAGCTCCTTATACGGTGTTTGCCAGCACTTTTTTGATATTTACCATGTGACGCCATCTTGCAGGTTATGTTTTGCAGAGAAGAGTTTGGCCCAATGTCCACCGGCAAATTTGAATTGCAGAATCCGTGCGGAGCACCAGCGATGATGATCCGCAATTCATGCCGCCCATAGGGAGACGTGGGCGTCTGCAGCTGAATTAAAGCATGCGGATTTGTTTTAGGTCCAGAAAACCAATCGCAGCATGCTCCATTTGCAGCGGATCCCGCATGGACCGCTTCCACTGAAGTCACCCGATCCACGGCCCATCCGCAATTGAATTGAAACTTTACAAAATGCCCCTCTACTGTGCATGCTGGCGCCGGCGCTTCCGCACACATCCGCAGTGAAGACCCGGATAGGTACGCACTGTCCTCGGCCGCAGGCAGGGTTGGATTCAGCTGCAGGCTCCCACATTCAGATCTGGCCCGCCCGTGGACACGAGGCCTTTAAGACATACTGGGGGTTTTTTTGCGCACCTGTACTGGTGAAACATTTGTGAAATTAATTTAGAATGTGGAGCAGATAACCCAGAAGTACCTTTACTTTTTATGTAGCACAACATTAACAATATACATAAGTTTGGTATCACTATAATGGTGCTGAGTCTGACCCAAACATGTTCCTTTTATTGCAATGTGAATGCCGTAAAACCCACCCAAAATGGCGCAATTGTATTTTTCTTCCATTTCGCCCCACTTAGAAATTTTTAAAAGTTCCCGGTAACTTTTATGGCTTGTTAAATGGTACCATTACAATTTGTACCACAAAACACGAAGCCTCTGTGGGTCAGTACTAGTACGGTGATACAAAATGATAGGGATCACCCAGCACAAAATGGGTTAACACTGTCCTGTTCTTTCATCTACTATAGGGCTGTTTTTTATGTCCATCCCACAGGATATGTCTACACCTATGTCAACAGTGTGATTTCGCAACAACAGAATGGGTGGGGGTGGTGCTGAAAGTTATGGGGAGGGGGCTTCATATGAGGAGTATCTGGAAATTCCAGATCATCCCCCTCCCCAAATCTGCCCATATAAATAGAGCTACTGCTAAGGACCAAGAGAGGGACAGGAGTCAAGTCTATAGGACAAGATGCTCCTTCTACTGATCCTAGCTGTGTGCGTCCTGCCGAGCCACGCTGCCAGTCTGGTGAGTACCCACAATATACATCAATGGGAATGCTCCATGGTTACCTATCTACCGGTATCTATCTATCTATCTCCTATCTATCTCCTATCTATCTATCTCCTATCTATCTCCTATTTATCTCCTATTTATCTCCTATTTATCTATCTATCTATCTATCTATCTTATATCTATCTATCTATCTATCTATCTATCTCCTATTTATCTCCTATCTATCTATCTATCTCCTATCTATCTATCTATCTATCTATCATCTATCTCCTATCTATCTATCTCCTATCTATCTTATATCTATCTATCTATCTATCTATCTATCTATCTATCTCCTATCTATCTCTCTCCTATCTATCTATCTATCTATCTATCTATCTCCTATTTATCTCCTATCTATCTATCTATCTCATATCTATCTATCTATCTATCTATCTATCTATCTATCTATCTATCTATCTATCTATCTATCTATCTATCTATCTCCTATCTATCTATCTATCTATCTATCTCCTATCTATCTATCTCCTATCTATCTATCTATCTCCTATGTATCTATCTCCTATCTATCTATCTAGCTATCTCCTATCTATCTATCTATCTATCTATCTATCTATCTATCTATCTATCTCCTATTTATCTATCTATCTCCTATCTATCTATCTCCTATCTATCTATCTATCTCCTATCTATCTATCTCCTATCTATCTATCTATCTATCTATCTATCTATCTATCTATCTCCTATCTCCTATCTATCTATCTATCTATCTATCTATCTATCTATCTATCTCCTATTTATCTCCTATCTATCTCCTACCTATCTCCTATCTATCTCCTATCTATCTCCTATCTATCTATCTATCTCCTATTTATCTCCTATTTATCTCCTATTTATCTATCTATCTATCTCCTATTTATCTCCTATCTATCTATCTCCTATTTATCTCCTATCTATCTCCTATTTATCTCCTATTTATCTATCTATCTATCTATCTATCTATCTATCTATCTATCTATCTATCTATCTATCTCCTATTTATCTATCTATCTCCTATCTATCTATCTCCTATCTATCTATCTATCTATCTATCTATCTATCTATCTATCTATCTATCTATTTATCTCCTATTTATCTCCTATCTATCTATCTATCTATCTATCTATCTCCTATCTATCCATCTATCTATCTATCTATCTCCTATTTATCTCCTATCTATCTATCTCCTATCTATCCATCTATCTATCTCCTATTTATCTCCTATCTATCTATCTATCTCCTATTTATCTATCTATCTCCTATCTATCTATCCCATATCTATCTATCTATCTCCTATCTATCTATCTATCTATCTCCTATCTATCTATCTATCTCCTATCTATCTATCTATCTATCTATCTGTCTATCTATCTATCTCATATCTATATCCTATCTATCTATCTATCTCCTATCTATCTATCTATCTATCTATCTATCTATCTATCTATCTATCTATCTATCTATCTATCTATCTCCTATCTATCTATCTATCCCATATCTATCTCCTATCTATCTATCTATCTATCTCCTATCTATCTATCTATCTATCTATCTATCTATCTATCTATCTCCTATCTATCTATCTATCTATCTATCTATCATCTATCTATCTATCTCATATCTATCTATCTATCTATCTATCTATCTCCTATCTATCTATCTCCTATCTATCTATCTCCTATCTATCTATCTATCTATCTATCTATCTATCTATCTCATATCTATCTATCTATCTATCTATCTATCTATCTATCTATCTCCTATCTATCTATCTCCTATCTATCTATCTATCTATCTATCTATCTCCTATCTATCTCCTATCTATCTATCTCCTATCTATCTATCTATCTATCTATCTATCTATCTCCTATCTACCTATCTATCTATCTATCTCCTATCTATCTCTTATCTATCTATCTCCTATCTATCTATCTATCTATCTATCTATCTCCTATCTATCTATCTCCTATCTACCTATCTATCTATCTATCTCCTATCTATCTCCTATCTATCTATCTCCTATCTATCTATCTATCTATCTATCTATCATCTATCTATCTATCTCCTATCTATCTATCTATCTCCTATCTATCTATCTCATATCTATCTATCTCCTATCTATCTATCTATCTCCTATCTATCTCCTATCTATCTCCTATCTATCTATCTCCTATCTATCTCCTATCTATCTATCTGCTATCTATCTATCTATCTCCTATCTATCTATCTCATATCTATCTATCTCCTATCTATCTATCTATCTCCTATCTATCTATCTCCTATCTATCTATCTCCTATCTATCTATCTCCTATCTATCTATCTATCTATCTATCTATCTATCTATCTATCTATCTATCTATCTATCATCTATCTATCTATCTCATATCTATCTATCTATCTATCTCCTATCTATCTATCTATCTATCTATCTATCTATCTATCTATCTATCTATCTATCTATCTATCTCCTATCTCCTATCTATCTATCTATCTATCTATCTATCTATCTATCTATCTATCTATCTATCTATCTATCTATCTATCTATCTGATAGTTTTAAGTGCTTTGTAATTTAATTCCATTAATCATTCAATAGATTTCTGCTGTGTCTACTAGGAGGGATTAGCAGCTCTGATGTGACTAATGGGGATTGGGGAAGTCCCTATTGTGGCAGCTTTAAAACTGGATAGGCACTGCTGTGACTACTGAGCAGAACCTTACTGTGTACTAATGGGGTATGGTGGATAATGCTGTGTGGGGACACTTTTGGGAAGCTTGCTGGGATTACTGTCCGGTGGGGACAACCGCATCAGTTACTGAGGGCCGTGATAACTGGGAGGGTATGGAAGTCATTTGTATCATGTGCAGAAACTTGATACATTTTTCTTTTTACTCAAGCAGGCATATGTATTAAGTATCAGATGCCAAATCTCTGGTGTACGGTATAATTATGGCGACGGTATAACTTGTGACTTTTGACCTTTTTACGACTGTCTTTGCCGCTTGTTAAGGATAGCAGAATGGCCATGGTTGCATCGGATTTACTATAATTTATGCTACTAACAGGTATAAATTATAGGTGGAACCTATCCCAGTTTATTGCCCATGTAGGTTTCATTCTGCTGCCTGATGTAATAAATGTACTAAGACACTCGCTCCTCTTGAGGCCTCCTGCACACGGGTGGATTTGTATTGTATTCCACCTCCACGCTCTGCAGCAAATCCCGCCTGCAGCATGCTAAGGGAATACGCCATTTCCTGCCCACAAACGGAAATAGATTGCGGTGTTTCCCCCCCCCCCCCCCCCCGCTATAGCGACAGCGCAACGTCCTCTGTACTGCACATGTATGACGGCGCGTCGGCCGGCACATTGCAGCAGTGGAGAAGACGACGGGACAAGTAACGCTGGGGTCACCAGCTGGACACCGGCCTTATATGTTTGTCACACTAGTGCAAACCTATCTAGACCACGGTATGAAATGCCAGTCTAAGTTAATATGCCTAATTTTGCTTCCTGGAGATCCTAGGACTGCTGCCTCCCAAGAACCACACAGAGTGAGATGCCATATGGCAATAATCATGTGAGATCTCCTGAATGGTCCCTACTAACAGACTATGAATATTTCGCTGACTTAACTTTAAGAACTTTCTGTCTTCCTCCAGGTGAACACCACTGGGTCTATGGATGAACTGGGTGTCTGCCATTGTTCTGTGGCCCTCCCAGATACCACATTCCCTGCAGATCATTTAGAGGTTCTGGAAGCTTCCAATAAGGATCTGAGCATTAGCGTCCAACAAGAGATAACCAAGGTAAGGTTAAAGGAAATCCTAATACTCCAGCAGGCATCGTGTCACATTGTGCTCCTGGTACCTGTAGTTCTATCACTTCCAGGAGCTCATTGCTGCAGGTGTGGTTGATGGGGCTGGCTGATGGTGTGGAGTTCTCTAACCAACCAATCGTCATCCATTTGTAAATATATATATATGCCCCTCTTGTGTTGGTCATCATCCATTCCTCATCCTTCCCTCTCAGAATGCTGCTGTTTGGAGACTACTTTGTGTCATTCCAAGACATACTCCCTGAAGATAGTCTAAACACCTGATCCCCTGTTCACATGGTTTGCTGTCCCCCTTGCCCTGACAGGTGAGGTTTCAGATCTACGCTGTCAGATGGGTGATGTCTGACACCTATGGGCAGGCGCACACAAGCGTAATTTAATAGCGTATTATATGCAGTGCATGGAGTCCATAACAGTACATTGATTCCCATCGATCCATTCACTCTTGCATATATATGTTACATAGAACTGGTGCGTAAAACAACTTTTTTTTTACTGTGTATTACATGCGATAGACCCCTATTCTTCATGGGTGCATAATAAATGCTGTACATGCATAATTACATTGCATGTGTGCAGCGGTTATACGCAACGTCGCTAAGCGATAGAACGGGAAATAAAAAATAAAAAACCTACTGCGCACGACAACATGTGTGAAATACGCTGTCATGCACAGTCAAAAATCGCTACCATACACCGGCTCACAAAGCGGTAAAACACAATGTTTTAACACACGCTCGTGTTCGCCCGGCCTTAGTCCCTTCTCCATCAGATAGGTGATCACTGCCCCTTATGTGTGGGTGTGGATGTTTAAACTATGTCTATTGCTGAGTGTGCATAAATGCATGAGGTTCTGGGTTGGATTCTGTATCTGTAGGTGTGCAGACAGCTGGTGTGAACAATGACTTGTTTAGTGTCTGTTTGTTGGTGCAGACATCTGGTATGTATTGTTGTATGTTGGAATGTAGGTGTGCATTATGTCCTATGTTGGTGTTCCCCCTGCGTCTGTAGATGTGCAGATGCCTATTCCTATCTAGGGTTAGACAAGTGGTCCCTAAGTTTCAGCGTGGGGCCGTCCTTATTGGGACATTCACCCTACTTGTCGGCAGGATTCCCTTTCTTTGGTTTATTTATCTTGTTAGAGTAAGGACTCACAAGACAACTTGGACCCTTGACATTAAATACTCATACCTTGTACTTGTATTTCCATCTGCTTGTTAGTACATTGGTAAATATTTGGCGGCCTGGTGATGGTGTAGGGTCTAGGTCTTTGTTTTTCCCATTGATGCTTGCACGTTCGGTTTGTTTATTGTGAACGGTGTCCACTTGTTTGTATATCCCTATTTCCTTCCCCTTCAGCTTTAAGTATATATACGTCTGTGCAGGCAAGGTGAATAAGACCTGCATGTGACCGTAACATTGTTGGTTCCTCTCTAACGATGCAGGATGTATTTATGGAATCTCTTCTTTCTTTCAGATACAAAGTTATCAAGCTTCATTGACTGGATATCTGCAGAGGCTAACAAATCTAACCAGGCGGGTGGAAATAATGGAGACCGGTGGCATATCGTACACTCAACTAGACTTTGAACTGCTTAAGTTGGAGATGAAACAAATTGAAACATTGGTTATTAAACTTCAAGAATCCATGGATGGATCCAATACTCTGGTGGAAGCCCTCTATCTGGAGGTAAGTCAACACTTCAAGGGCTTCAAAATCATGTAAAAGATAGTTTTGAAAAACCTACTTGCAAAGGTAAATCTAAACGCTGTCTTTATGTCTAATTCCCAGGTCCATAATATATCCATCATGGTGAACCAACTAGAATCATACGACAAGAACAATGTTCTAGTTGTGAGACGGGAAATTGCTTCATTACGAAAGAGACTTGAAGACTGTGAGAAGAACCAACATAATGGAACCCTACCACCAGTCAATTATGGTAAGTCAGGGGTGATTCTTGTGACAACTAATCTCTCCAGAACATTGACCAGGCCAAAACGTGTTAAGATTTAGTAAGCAAATGTGCCAAAATATAGATTTGAGTGTTTTAGAAACTTTTTACCTTGACTTGTAACGTTTAGAAAAGTGTGAGACTAAAAGGAATCGTAAAATTACCAAAGTTATAAATCTTTTTGGTGCGATTGATTGCTATACAAGAAGATAAATGTCCAATGTGTCTAGCAAGGTGAGACAATATTATGCAGCTTGCTCTGTTTTGCGCAGTATTAACCCCATTTTTATCAACTTGTAAAGTTACCCATGTAACAGAATTGTTGATTAATCTCCCCTATTGTCCTAACTAGTTTCACTTGGTGCCAAATTGACCTAAAACCTTTATGTCTGGACCAGTATTAAGACAACTCAATTCTTAAAGGGTTGTCCAGAGAGCCTAAAAATGTACACGGACCAGTGATGTCGGAACATCCACTTCCGGCGCAGATTTGACAATAAGTAATGTAGTATGGTGTCTCTCTCCGCCCGTCACATCCTCAAGGGAGCTGGCTGTTCAGCTCTTTTAAATGACTAGCCCAGCCTCCTTCTCAGTCGGCCATAACAGGGTTCTCATGAAGACAACTCCATTTTAATAAGATGCCTTGATAGCAAATGGGGAAAATTCCATGGCCATCCAAGTAATGCATGGACACCCCAAGCTCTTAAAGAGCAGCTCACCATACTGGCCTATTGTTTGCACATAGCCTCTGTAGTGTTCATATAAGATAACCCCATTTAACTGTTTGTGGCCATAAACCCATAAGCGATAGACAGGGCTGCACTAGTATAAGACAAGCCTGGAAAGATGCCAAAGCATGGTGTACTTGTGGGCCCATGACAATATGGATCCACACTTCACAGCAGTGGAGCATGTCTATCGACAAAGGGCCCACTATGTCTGTCACTGAATGGCAACAGATGAATTATAGTAGCTGCAAAAAAACTATTATGGCATCAAGAGTTGCAATAAATTGAAAGTGATGTCTGTACTTCTAAGTAATTTATTCCATTTTTAATATCCTTAGGATCCTGTGATCATGGAGGACTTGTCAACATCAGTAAACCATTTGTGGTCCAGTTGAACTGGTTAGGGTTTTCCTATAGATTTGGTGGATGGGGAAAAGACTTTTGCTCAGGCGCTAATCAAGATGCGTACTGGGTGGCCCCTCTCAATACAGATGCCCGTATGATGAACACTCTTCGATTCTACTCTGCATATGATAATCTCTTGCTATACAAAGGGGCCACAGAGAAGGTGCTCACCAAGAATCCATCTTATGGTGTTTATGATTACTCTAGCTGTGCCAAGGTGGAGGAGTAATCATGTTCAACAGTTCACTGTTTTACAATTGCTATAACTCCAGGGACATCTGTAAGCTCAATGTAACTTCCAATGCAGTGGAGCGTAAGACGCTCACAAATGCCGTCTTTAACAACCGATTCTCTTATTCCTCCTCTGCCTGGCAAGACATTGACTTAGCCAGTGATGAAGATGGCCTTTGGGTCGTTTACTCTACAGAGGAGAATTCTGGAAACATGGTCATTAGCAAACTAAATTCCCTTACCCTCACAGTAGAGAAGACTTGGGTGACATCGCAGTACAAGATGAGTACCACCAACACCTTCATGGCATGTGGGATCTTATATGCCACCAGAGCCCTCAGCACCAGACAAGAAGAAATCTTCTACATGTACGATACCAACACAAATCAGGAAGGTCATACAAGCATCATCCTTGACAAAATGATGGAGAATGTGCAGAGTCTTTCGTACAACCCGAATGACCACAAGCTCTACATGTACAATGATGCCTACCTCACCACTTACGATTTGAACTTTAAGCCACTACCTACCTTAGCCTAGGAAATCTCTGTTTAACCATATGGACTTTCCACCTCAAAGAAACAGTGGAGGTCCTGTTCTCATCTATTGAAGACCACAACAATTTTTCCACATCTATCATTGCTATGGCTTAGCCTCCACACTCCAAAGAAAATGGTCTTCCTTTGATTCTTAATGTGAAAGTCCATCCTTGCGTCCTTCCTATTTAACCAAGTTCTATGATGATCTATTAAGAAATGTATCTTTATAGCCGTGATTTTAGCAGGCTTTGTCTTTCTGCATAGACATAGATTTAACGAATGACATGCTGATTCTATCTATACCTTGGGAGCTCCTGCTCTTTACTCATTGAGCTCAGCTGAGATACAGTATACAGAAGGCTCCCTCCAGTAACTACTGTAGGCAGCATGCACTTCATATCTAGCAGGTCTGTATCAGGCAAAGATCTCCCATCATTCTACATACCGTATATACCGGCGTATAAGGCGACGGGGCGTATAAGACGACCCCCCAACTGTCACCTTATACGCCGGTATTCAGTGGAGAAAAAAAAAATGCATTACTCACCTGCCCCGGCGTTCTGTCGCGCTCCGGCAGGATGTCGCTCGCTCCTCGTCCCGGCGCAGCATAGCTTTCTGAATGCGGGGCTTGAAATCCCCGCTTCCAGAAAGCTAATACACACGCCGGCAGCCATGACATCATTGAATGGCTGTGATTGGCTAAAGCACACGTGGCTTCAGCCAATCACACTATTCAATGACATCATTGAATGGGTGTGATTCAGCCAATCACAGCCATTCAATGCTGTCATGGCTGCCGGCGTGTGTATTAGCTTTCTGGAAGCGGGGATTTCAAGCCCCGCATTCAGAAAGCTATGCTGCGCCGGGGACGAGGAGCGAGCGACAGCCTGCCGGAGCGAGCGACATCCTGCCGGAGCGCGACAGAACACCGGGGGAGGTGAGTAATGAATTTTTTTTTTACACTTTTTTTTTTTTTGTATTACCAGCGCATAAGACGACCCCCGACTGCAGAGCAGATTTTTCGGGGTTCAAAAGTCGTCTTATACGCCGGTATATACGGTATATATTAAGGAATTAATTGGCCCAGAATCTTGGACCTAAACAGACTTGATGATAAGAAGTAAAGATTTACGTTAAAGGAGATGTCCCGCGGCAGCAAGTGGGTCTATACACTTCTGTATGGCCATAATAATGCACTTTGTAATATACATCGTGCATTAATTATGAGCCATACAGAAGTTATAAAAAGTTTTATACTTACCTGCTCCGTTGCTAGCGTCCTCGTTCCCATGGAGCCCGACTAATTTTCGCCCTCCGATGGCCAAATTAGCCGCGCTTGCGCAGTCCGGGTCTTCTGTAGTCTTCTATGGAGCCGCTCGTGCCAGAGAGCGGCTCCGTGTAGCTCCGCCCCGTCACGTGCCGATTCCAGCCAATCAGGAGGCTGGAATCGGCAGTGGACCGCACAGAAGAGCTGCGGTCCACGGAGCAAGAGGTTCCCGGCGGCCATCTTCACAGGTAAGTATAGAAGTCACCGGAGCGCGGGGATTAAGGTAAGCGCTCCGGTAAGCTGTCTGTACGTCCCTGCATCGGGGTTGTCTCGCGCCGAACGGGGGGGGGGTTGAAAAAAAAAAAAACCCGTTTCGGCGCGGGACAACCCCTTTAAGGCTTTCATATAATGTAATAAGTAAATGGAAACCTTGTTCTCTGATTAAACTTGTTGACTCCTACAGACGGTTTCCTTCACTGCTGCAGTACATCAAAGGGAAATGTTGTGAAATAACGAATTAACACAAGGATGTGTTTTCTTACTTCACTTCTTGCAGACTGTCCTCCATCCTTAGTCACTAGGCTGGGCCGCATATGACTGTACAGACAGGTCTAAACATTACTGTAGGATTTGCCTGATAGGCCAACATTATTTTAAAACCTAGTTAACCCTTTAAGGCTTTCTAGGTGGGATGTAGAGCACTTAATTTATCAGGGCCTTCCACCAACCAAAGAGAAAAATAAAAGCCTCTTTTACACACTTTAACCCCTTAATGACTACCCCATTGTCTTTTTACAGTCTGCCTAAGTGGGCTTTAATCTCCAGGGCCGTAAAAACATGCTCGCCCTGAGGATTAAAGCCGCAGGGATTGTTGACATGATGGCTCCATGCTATCAGCTGCCGTAGGTAGCCGACAACCTGGAGCTGTCATTGGGGGGGGCAAAAGGGAGTGACCGCCTCATCATGTGATCACCATTATCCAATGGATAGCTGCGATTTCATTTATTTAAATAGAAAATTTCAGCTCCCCTTGCAGATTGGATCCACGCTTAGCAATCCCCGGTCACATGATCACTGTTATCCAATAGATAATGGCAATCACGTAAAAGTTAGTTTAAGTTTAATGCTCCTTTCGTTTTGGGTCCTGTTGTGCCTACAGACATAAGATTAGGGCCCCAATGGGTATGTTTCTGAACACAGGACAAACAGGGCTTTGCAGTGCAAGTCTTCATTCATATTTGTTCTGCACAAAAAATATATATATTTTTTAAATTATACACTTACCAAAAAAAATATTTAAATTTGTAATTTTTTTTTTCCTTCTTTGCTTGGATGTATTCAAAAACTGGGGTCAAAATACGCAGGACCCCCCCTAGATGAATAAGTTATGGGTCTAGTTTTCAAAATGGGGTCATTTGTGGGGGTTCTCCATCGTTTTGGCCGCTCAAGGGCTCTACAAGTGGGCAATAGGGCCTAAATCACCTTCATGCTAAATGTCTGTTCTGAAAGCCACGACTACTCCTTTCGGTTTGAGTTCCGTTGTGCATACGGACAGAAGATTAGGGCCACAATGGGTATGCTTCTGAAGACAAGATAAACAGGGGGATCCATTTTGGAGTGCAAATCCTCATTTTCATGTGCACTATAGGAAAAAAAACGGACTTTAAAATGACATATTTGCAAAAATATGAAATTTTATGTTTTCTCAATAATGCCGCTTTTATTTACTAAAGTAAAGAAGGACCCCCCCCCCCCCCCAGTTTCTGCAGACCAGACCGCTGTGGTCTAGTGCTGCTCATCTTCATTGGCCAGGCGGTAATATTGTCCCATTTTTTTCAAAATCTAATTCGGTTAATCCGAACGATTTTTCGCGAAAATTAAATGTCCCATAATGTCCTGCAGGTGACATCAAGAGGAAAGTGGCGGTCCAATTTCATGGTATGCTCAGGAGTTGTGGAACATTCATCCTTGCCTGTCCCCTCCTCACTTACTTCCTCCTCTTTTTTGTCCTTCACCTCATCATGCCACCCTTCAACACCTTCCACATTGGCACAGATATTTGTATGTGACAAAGTCCAACCTCCAAACAGTAGCGCACATCTTTAACATCAAAATGCTGTCCTAAAACTCCTTTGTCTATGGGAGCGCAGCCACAGGGCCAAATAGCTGTCGATGGCTCTGCAAGCCCAGGCTGATACGTGGCTGACCACGCACAATCTGAAGGCAGGCCAGGTCATGTGTGACAATGGGGCCAACCTGTTGGCAGCCCTTTGCCTTGGCAATCTCATGCACATGTCTTACCTGGCCCGTGTGATGAACCTGGTAGAGCAGCACTTAAACAATTAACCAGGTTTACATCCACTGCTGGAAAAGGCCAGGAAACTCTGCTCACAATTTCGGCATTTACACCCAGCCACCTCCTATCTGGCAGAGGTGCAGCGACTGTTCAGGCTACCACCCAACCGTCTCATCTGTGACGTGCCTACATGGTGGGATCCCACATTGTATATGTTGCAGAGGGTAAGCCAGAAGCAGAAACAATCATGGAGCATCAGATGGTGTGTGCCGTTAGCAGGCGCTGTATGGAGGTCGCTCACTGGACGTCTGTGAAGTAGCTACAGATCAAAGACGGCTGCCATTTTAGCCTGCTATGAGGAAGCAACCAAAATGGTCAGTCGTGATGTGATCAGTATGACCATCTCTGTTGTCTGCCTGCTGGAGCAGATGCTACAGAGCTTCAGGGACAATGATGTGTTGTTGTCACAGGAGGATGAAGGGATACCAAGCTCCCAACTGTCTGGTCAGTCTGCCATTACTCAACATAGGGAGGGTGGCTTTGGGAAAGAAAAAGGCCGTCTTCTGCAACATGTTTCTCCACCCATAGGAGAAGCATAGAGGAGGGGAATAATATAGGTCCAGAGGCAGGGGAGGGGGCTATACAACATTCCTTCCATCCATAATCCCAGCTATTCTACGTGGAGGGTGGGACCAGTCGGAGGACACTCTTAGGCCTGACTCTAAGAAATCTGGGCCATCACCCTTAGGCACTTCAAGGTATTTGAGTGCTTTTATGCTGTAGTGCTTGCGAAGGACTGTCACATCAAAACATCAGATCATTACTGGGTGGTCAACCCCCTTGATCACTACTACAAGGCTAAAATGATGAATGTCTTTCCAGCACTGGAGATAAACTTCAAAATGCAGCAGTTTTAGGACAGACAGAATGCGCGTTCGGCGTCTGCACCGTGGATCCACAGCAAATACTGTTCATAGCATGCTATGGAAAAATGCTTCTTTCTGCACACTCTTGGAAACCAATTGCGGTTAGCACAAGTGGAGGAAAAATTGCAGCATGCTCCATTTTTGTGCAGTGTCCGCACGGATGGCTCCTGTTGAAGTCAATGGAAGCTGTCCGATTTGCAGCTCAGCACTTCTGTAATTGACATTGTGGAAAGGTCGAGGAATCCGTGTCATTGCCTAGTGATAATTAAAAAAAACCTGTACTGTGCATGTCTGATGGCGACTTGCTGAGACATCGCAGTTCAGAGAAAGAAAGAACACAGGAACGCAGGGTCGCCGGCTGGGGACAGGATCAGATTCTGCTGCGGGCTCCCACATGGAATCTGACCCATTCTTGTGCAGCCGGCCTAAGAAGGCACAGCGGGGGTGTCATTTACTGACAGATGCATCCATCTGTCTACAGACAATGCAGATCACCTGACTGCGGCACCACCATGGCAGATTCCACTGATTGTCACTGAGCATAGGTTCATATCAAAGACCACACTGTGCTCTCAAAGGGCTGCTGCTGGCGGTGGTGCAACAGCTTCCACAATGTGTTCTCTTCTTATTTCCCTCCCAATGAAAAATATGTCAATATAGAAATGCGGAGCTACAGCTCTCATGTTTCCACGAGAAGCACACTCTGCCCTCAATGTGCTGTTGCTACTGCTGGTGGAACTGCTGCTGCTCTCCTTCTCCTGCTCCCGCCATGCTCCCCCCTCCAAAAAAATATTCTAAAGCACAAGAAGCAGTGGTAGCTCTACAGCTGTTCCTTGGAGCAGGCCCGTGCTGGGGTGTTGTATTCATCTGTCTTCCTTGGTGCAATTTTTGATCTACAAGAGCCTAAGGCCTCATGTCCACGGGGAAAATCAGGCCCGCCGCGGATTCTCCATGTAGAATCCGGAGTGGGTCCCTCCTGCCCCGCGGACATGAGGGCTGAAAATAAGAATAAATAAGAATTAACTCACCTCTCGCACGCTCCGGATCCTTCCTTCGCCACGGCGTCATCTTCTCTGCGTCGCAGCCGGATCTTCTTTCTTCGGCCCAACGGATGCGCAGGATGACGTCGGTGACGTGCCCCGCGCATGCGCCGCTCTGAAGAAAAAAAGACACGGCCGCGATGGACAGAAGATGGCGCCGCGGCGAAGTGAAGAACTGGAGCGGGTGAGTAAATTCCTATTTTGGTCTCCCACGGATCCAGACGGCTTCCATAGGCTTCAATAGAAGCCTGCGGGAGCTGTCCCCGTGGGAGACCCGCACGAAAATGGAGCATGGTCCAGATTTTTTCATGCTCCCTTTTTTTAAAAGCACTTTTATTGACCATCCGCGGGTATTTATCTACCCCGCGGGTGGTCAATGCATCCCTATGGGGTGCGGATCCGCGAGCAGGAGAAGAGTTAAAATCCGCTGCGGATTTTAATTCTTCTTTTGCCCGTGGACATGAGGCCTAAATGGGCCTTCTTTTGTTCTTAGTGACACTCCTGTGCTAGGATTGCCCCCTACACCACTGTCCACTATTTTGACCAATTTGTGGGAGGAGTACAGTGTTTCCCTGATGTGTGGCTGAATTCTGATACAATGTAGGGGCCTTTGGCTGCAAATCAGCTAACCTGATTTTTCTCCCATTGACTTGAATGGGAATTGGAACCAACTATCTGATTCGCGATGGTTTTATTTAAGTTGACCGGATACACACGTGGCCCAACACACTAATCGCTCATCACTATTGTGGAGCCATTCTGACTTTTCACTAGCACAATCACATTACAGGCATATGTGATCACTGCTGCCAATCCTCAGACTCAGCATTGGTGAGGCCGAGGTCTGACCGCAGTGATCAAGTATACTGGACCCCTGCCTGTACAGCAGGACTGGCTGTACAGGCTGTGTGGTGACCCGGAGCAGACCTAAGAGGGGGAAGCAGCGGGGAATGAGATAGTACTCACGGTGGCTCCGCCTCTCCTCCTGAGTGGTAGTCCGTGGTATGGCGGAGTTGTGCACAGTGGTATATTGCGCAGTTCTTGTTATGTGCTGCCTGCGGAGTCAGTGACATTGCGTCTGCAGGTAACTGTATTGTGAAGGACCACGGAGGCACACAGTTGAGTGCAGGCTGTATAGTTTAGGTATGGGTACAGGTACAGCTGAGTGCAGGCTGTATAGTTTAGGTATGGGTATAGGTACAGATAAGTGCAGGCTGTACTGATGAGTGCAGGCTGTATAATTTAGACATGGGTGCAGATGGCTGCAGGCTGTATGGCTTAGGTATCGGTACGGGTAGAGATGAGTGCAGGCTTTATTGTTTAGGTATGGGTACAGGTACAGATGACTGCAGGCTATATGGCTTAGGTACAGGTACAGATGAGTGCAGGCTGTATGGTTTAGGTACAGGTAGAGATGACTGCTGTTTGTATGGTTTAGGTATGGGTATAGGTACAAATGAGTGCAGGCTGTATTGTTTAGGTATGGGTACAGGTAGAGATGACTGCTGTTTGTATGGTTTAGGTATGGGTATAGTTACAGATGACTGCAGGCTGTATTGTTTAGGTATGGGTACAGGTGCAGATGACTGCAGGCTGTATGGCTTAGGTATGGGTACAAGTGCAGATGACTGCAGGCTGTAGGGTATAGACATGGGTGCAGATGGCTGCAGGCTGTAATGATTAGGTGTGGGTACAGGTACAGATGACTGCAGGCTGTATGGTTTAGGTATGGGCAAAGGTATAAATGAGTGCCGGCTGTATGCTTTAGGCATGGGTACAGGTACAGATGACTGCAGGCTGTATGGTTAGGTATGGGTACAGGCAGAGATGACTGCTGTTTGTATGGTTTAGGTATGGGTAGAGGTACAGATGAGTGCAGGCTGTATTGCTTTGGTATAGGTACAGGTACAGATGACTGCAGGCTGTATGGCTTAGATACGGGTACAGGTACAGCTGAAGCCTGTAGGGTTTAGGTATGGCTACAGGTGCAGATGACTGCAGGCCATATGGTTAGGTATGGGTACAGGTAGAGATGACTGCTGTTTTTATGGTTTAGGTAGGGGTATAGGTACAAATGAGTGCAGGCTGTATGGCTTAGGTATGGGTACAAGTGCAGGTGACTGCAGGCTGTAGGGTTTATGTATGGGTACAGATGCAGATTACTGCAGGCTGTATGGTTTAGCTATAGGTATAGGTACAGATGAGTGCAGGTTGTAAAGATGAGTGCAGGCTGTATAGTTTAGACATGGGTGCAGATGGCTGCAGGCTGTACTGATTAGGTATGGGTAGAGGTACAGATGACTGCAGGCTGTA
This sequence comes from Eleutherodactylus coqui, assembly GCA_035609135.1. Classification (NCBI taxonomy): domain Eukaryota; kingdom Metazoa; phylum Chordata; class Amphibia; order Anura; family Eleutherodactylidae; genus Eleutherodactylus; species Eleutherodactylus coqui. Next base: position 139,201,695 of record CM069414.1, read on the forward strand.
TGGCTTAGGTATGGGCACAGGTATAAATGAGTGCAGGCTGTATGCTTTAGGCATGAGTATATGTACAGATAACTGCAGGCTGTAGGGTTAAGGAATGGGTACAGATGAGTGCAGGCTGTATAGTTTAGACATGGGTGCAGATGGCTGCAGGCTGTATTGATTAGGTATGGGTACAGGTACAGATGAGTGAAGGCTGTATGCTTTAGCTATAGGTATAGGTACAGATGACTGCAGGTTGTACAGATGAGTGCAGGCTGTATAGTTTAGACATGGGAGCAGATGGCTGCAGGCTGTACTGATTAGGTGTGGGTAGAGGTACAGATGACTGCAGGCTGTATGGTTTAGGTATGGGCACAGGTATAAATGAGTGCACTCTGTATGCTTTAGGCATGGGTATAGGAACAGATGACTGCAGGCTGTATGGCTTAGGTATGGGTACAGGTAGAGATGATTGCTGTTTGTATGGTTTAGGTATGGGTATAGGTACAGATGAGTGCAGGCTGTATGGCTTAGGTATGGGTACAGGTACAGCTGACTGCAGGCTGTAGGGTTTAGGTATGGGTACAGGTAGAGATGACTGCTGTTTGTATGGTTTAGGTATGGGTACAGGTACAGATGAATGCAGGCTCTATGGATTAGGTATGGGTATAGGTACAGATGAGTGCAGGTTGTACAGATGAGTGCAGGCTGTATAGTTTAGACATGGGAGCAGATGGCTGCAGGCTGTACTGATTAGGTGTGGTACAGGTACAGATGACTGCAGGCCGTATTGTTTAGGTATGGGTACAGGTGCAGATGACTGCAGGCTGTATGGCTTAGGTATGGGTACAGGTAGAGATGACTGCTGTTTGTATGGTTTACGTGTGGCTGTAGGTACAAATGAGTGCAGGCTGTATTGTTCAGGTATGGGTACAGGTATAGATGACTGCAGGCTGTACTGATTAGGTATGGGTACGAGTGCAGATGACTGCAAACTGTAGGGTTTATGTATGGGTACAGGTAGAGATGACCGCAGACTGTATGGTTTAGCTATAGGTATAGGTACAGATGAGTGCAGGCTATACAGATAAGTGCAGGCTGTATAGTTTAGACATGGGTGCAGATGGCTGCAGGCTGTACTGATTAGGTGTGGGTACAGGTACAGATGACTGCAGGCTGTATGGTTTAGGTATGGCCACAGGTATATATGACTGTATACCTAAGCCACATATCGGGAGCACCAGCAATGGGCTCCCGTTTCTCACCAACTATTGCAAATTTAACGATGAGTTTTTGGGAGACCAAATTCATTTTTTGTTATGATAATCCATTTAGGGACCGCATGGTGTGGTATGCTCGTTACATCGACAATGTTATTATTATCTGGACAAGGAAGGCACAGGAGGATATAACATGACCTTAAAAGAGTTTGGGGCCTATATTAATAAGAACACGTATAATCTGAAGTTGACCAGCGAATGGAAGGAAAATGTTCTATCCTTCTTGGATCTAATCTTAATAGGATCTAATGAGGATGGAAAAATTATATTTAAACCCTTTAGAAAGGAAACCGCAGGAAACACAATACTGCATGCAGGTAGCGCACATCCACAGCATGTGATCAACGCAATCCCAATGGGAGAATTGATCAGAGCCAAAGATCTTGCTCTTTAAATAAAGATTACAAAACAACGGAAATTGAAATAACTAACAGGTTAAAAGAAAGAGGGAATAAAAAAGTCTCCTTGGGAAAACATCCCGCAAAATAAAAAAGAAACATAGAAATCAGCTGTTAGAAGATTCAGAAAGTAAAAATAGGAGTGGAGACAATCAATTGGTGTTCTCCACAAGGTTCAGTGAAGAGTTTTAGGATATCAAGAAAATATTTTTGAAATATCTACCGGTACTGTACCAAGATAGAATAACCAGAGACATTCTGAGTAGGGGTGTAAGGGGTGTATCCAAAAGAAGTAGGAATTTAGGTGATACGTTATCTTCCAGTTCATTCTCTTCAAAAACAACAAGTACTAATAAAAACTGGCTAACACACAATGGATTCGTGAAATGTGGAAGTGTGAAGTGTAGCACATGTAAATATGCACATAAATGTAATGGTTTGTGTGATAGCTCTGGTGAAAAACAATTCCAGATAAAGGGATATATGAATTGTAATTCCTTTAATATAATCCATATGGTGATGTGCACAGAATGCAAGCTCATGTACGTGGGGTGTACCATACGTAAACTACGAACGCGCATGACAGAACACATCAGGAACATAGAAAAGGGCAACAAAAACCATTCAGGAGTAGCGAAACACTTCATAGAAGTCCATGGCGGAAATATGAGAGATTTGGTATATTTTTGGATAGAAAGGATAACTAGAAGAAGAAAACAAAAAGTGGATCGCTCAGCAGTACTAAAACGAGAGGGTTATTGGATACTCACTTTAAGTACAAGGCAACCAAAGGGTTAAATGTAAAATCAGATCTATTATATTTGTATTAGGGCTCTTTAAAAATGGAGAATTAATATAATAAATAATGTATCACATACTTCAAGAGAAACAATATATGAAGAGTCTGCTAAATGTCATCATATATAATCTTTACATAACTTGCATGCGATTATAATGCGGTTATAGTGCGACAAACATAAAATCAGCAGAAAATAAGTGTTTACTTATGAACTAAGATATGGAGATGGTTTCAGAGAAAGTTATGAGAATGTTCACTTTTTATGCGATTTCTATGCGATTATATTGCGGCAAGCAGCAAATTAAACAAAAAACAAATGTCTATTGATAAAGTGAGACGTGGAGATTGTTGCAAGGAAAATTCGGAGGATTTCCATTACATTTAACCCTTATGCGTTTTCTATGCGTTTATGATGGGATTATATTGCGATAAGCAGAAATCCAAAAAATCTAATAATTAATGGATTTTTCAGATAAAAGTTGGTTGTAAGGAAATCATAACATACAATGTGAGTGTAAGAACCACACTTATGTATTATGAAGGTTTTAATATGGAAAATACAGTGACGTCTTGTGAGATGGCTTTAGGTATAAACTATTGATGAATATATACTATATTATAGAGGATTTTTGGTGCAGAATAATAATATATTAATATAAGATCTATAAGTGCCGCAAGGGTTTTATGATTAATATATAATGATCTGTATAGATCAATTATCTAGTAAGGGTTAAGTAACATGTTCTGAGGGAAGAGAACTAGTAACAACCCAAATGTGATGAAGGAGTTAATGAATCAGGTAGTTTGTAATTAGAGATAATTGTTTTTAACCTATAAAACAGGAAGTTATACAACACAGATTGAGGTGAACAAGGCATTGTGCCGAAACGCGTTCTTGTTTGTATCATGTATCTGATTGTACGAGCATAAGGAAAGAATAAAGCAAAGACAAATCATCTGCTGTGTCCGGATTCCCATGTATCCACTATTATAGGTGCAGATGGCTGCAGGCTGTACTGATTAGCATAGGCGTATCGTGAGGGGGAGCAGGGGTCGCCGTTGCGACCCGGCCCTTGCTCTGCAGGGGGGCCAGAAGCCCCGCCATATTCAAAATGCACACTTGTGCATTCTATAGAAGGCGGAGCAGGGCGACCGGCATTACACTGGCAGCCGTGTGATTGGTGCGGCTGGGGTGTGTGGCTGCTGGAGGGGAGGAGCGAGGCGGGGAGGCGAGGCAAGGCTGACTTACCCACGTAGAGAACACTGCAGCCGTGGCTCCTCTCGGGTTACTTCTCCTCCCGCAGCGTGTCGGCAGCCACCAGTGAGCCGTCCAGGCAGGGACAAACAGGCTTCTCGCTGCTTCTGTAAGCATTCGTTCTTGAAGTAAAGTCCCGATTGGCTCCTCCCACAGGCTGGTCACATGAGTGTGACATCAGAGGTCCTTGACAGACAGCACCCACCCGGCACCCGGCTCAGGTAGTTAACCATGCGCTGCCGGCTCCCGGGAGGAGGACCCCTCTGTCTGCTGGCAGTCCCCCAAACTAGTGGAGTTACTGAGGTGAGCAGATTTACACGCAGTTCACCCAACAACCCTCCATCTGTAACCCCACTGACCAGCAGTGAATGCATCAATTAACTCCTTCATGACTGGCCTGGTTTAAGCACTAATGGGCAACCTGTTTTTGTCTTTATTTTTGTGCATTCCTGGGGTCAGAACTCTTTTTTTTTTTCTTGTTGACATGTTTGTTTTGAGGACTTGTTTTTGTGTGAAAAGTTGTTTATTTAACCCCTTCCCGCCCCATGACGTAAGGGTACATCCTGGCAGGGTGGTACTTCTCGCAAAATGAAGTACCCTTATGTCACAGGGATAGCACAAGATCATAGCAGATCTCACACTACCCCGCAGCGGGAATCGGCTGTCACTAGTAGCCCGCCTCCCACTGCGACAGCGGGGGGCATCAGAGATGCGCCCCCCTACTGTAAACCCCTTCCCTGCCGCGATCTATGTAGATCGCAGCAGGGAAAGGGTTCACAGAGGGAGCGCACTCCCTCTGTGACTTCAGCCGGCTCTCGCAATGTTATCGCAGAGCCCGGCTGGTTGTTATGGCAACAGGACGCCAGATACCGCCGTCCTGTATTGCCAGCGCCTAAGATCGCTATAGTAAGCATTTTAGCATTTTGCCTCACAAAAAACACAATGAAAGTGATTTTAAAAAGCGTATGTACCCCAAAATGGTACCAATAAATACTACAGCTCGTCTCGCAAAAAATAACCCTCAGAGCTCCGTCCATGGAGAAATAAAAAAGTTACAGGACTTTGAATGCAGTGAGTTTAGAAAAAAAAATAATTTCCAAAAAAGGCTTTTTATTGTGGAAAAACCTAAAAAAAATATAAGAATTTTGGTATCGTTGTAACCGTACCGATCCGTAAAAAAAAATGTAGTGTGTTATTTATGCTGCATAATTAACGCTATAAAAAAACCTCAAAATTCTATGGCTGAATTGATGCGTTTTCTCTCCCTGCGATCATAAAAAAAGATGTGATATGGGGGGCAATTGAGGCATACAGGTTCCATATGGTATCATGTGTCCACATTTGCTGTGACTGAGCCTCTAGATCATACAAACTCCTAGGCTGTGGGAGTTGCCATCCTAAATGCACAGACCGGTGCCGGCGGCGGGTGAGTGACGTTTCTGTGCGGGGCTCGCATGCCGCGATTTGTTTTCCACGTGTGATTTTGCGTTTTCTAACGCAATCCTATGGCAGCTTCCATGGGTGGAAATTCTGCGGTAAATCCGGCAGCGGAATTTCCGCCCGTGTGCACGGGGCCTAAGGCTGCTCTAAGACGTGCGTTCAGAAAACACAGCTTACAATCGTGGGTTTTTTACCTCAATTTTGAGCAGCATTTTTGAACGCATGGTAAAGCGCTTTTAATGCACCCCATTATTGTGGTGGGTGGGGAGGTGCGTTAGAAAACGCAAATACAGGACAGATAGCGCTTAAAAATCACCGCTTCCGAGCTCACGTCTGAGGAATCACATTCAAATCAATGGAAGCAGTGTACCGCCATAAAAAGCGGTGTTTGTGATTTTCATCTAGTGCAGGAAATGCGTTAATGGGGCTAATTCATGTATGGAAATGCGTTTTGCAGCTGTATGCAGCACGATTTAGGTACGTGGTGAGAAAGGGAAGGGGGGGGGGGGCCCTGAGCTGAACTTTTGCACCCGGGCCCTTGAGCCTTTAGGTACGCCCCTGCTGATTAGGTATTGGTACAGATGACTGCAGGCTGTATGGTTTAGACATGGGAGCAGAGGGCTGCAGGCTGTACTGATTAGGTGTGGGTAGAGGTACAGATGACTGCAGGCTGTATGGTTTAGGTATGGGCACAGGTATAAATGAGTGCAGGCTGTATGCTTTAGGCATGGGTATAGGTACAGATAACTCCAGGCTGTATGGTTAGGTATGGGTACAGGTGCAGATGACTGCTGTTTGTATGGCTTAGGTATGGCTATAGGTACAGATGACTGCAGTCTATATTGTTTAGGTATGGGTACTGGTAGAGATGACTGTAGGCTGTATGGCTTAGGTACGGGTACAAGTGCAGATGACTGCAGGCTGTATGGTTTAGCTATAGGTATAGGTACAGATGAGTGCAGGCTGTATAGTTTAGACATGGGTGCAGATGGCTGCAGGCTGTACTTATTAGGTGTGGGTACAGGTACAGATGACTGCAGGCTGAATGGTTTAGGTATGGGCACAGGTATAAATGAGTGCAGGCTGTATTGGTTTAGGCATGAGTATAGGTACAGATAACTGCAGGCTGTAGGGTTAAGGAATGGGTACAAGTGCAGATGAGTGCAGGCTGTATGCTTTAGGTATAGGTACTGATGAGTGCAGGCTGTATAATTTGGACATGGGTGCAGATGGCTGCAGGCTCTATTGATTAGGTATGGGTAGAGGTACAGATGACTGCAGGCTGTATGGCTTAGGTAGGGTATAGGTACAGATGAGTGCAGGCTGTATTGTTTAGGTATGGGTACAAGTGCAGATGACTGCAAGCTGTAGGGTTTAGGTATGGGTACAGATGCAGATGACTGCAGGCTGTATGGTTTAGCTATAGGTATAGGTACAGATGACTGCAGGCTGTATTGATTAGGTATGGGTAGAGGTACAGATGACTGCAGGCTGTATGGCTTAGGTATGGGTATAGGTACAGATGAGTGCAGGCTGTATTGTTTAGGTATGGGTATAGGTACAGATGAGTGCAGGCTGTATTGTTTAGGTATGGGTACAGGTAGAGATGACTGCAGGCTGTATGGTGTAGTTATAGGTATAGCTACAAATGAATGCAGGCTGTATTGTTTAGGTATGGATACAGGTATAGATGACTGCAGGCTATATAGCTTAGCTATGGGTACAAGTGCAGATGACTGCAAGCTGTAGGGTTTAGGTATGGGTACAGATGCAGATGACTGCAGGCTGTATGGTTTAGCTATAGGTATAGGTACAGATGACTGCAGGCTGTATTGATTAGGTATGGGTAGAGGTACAGATGACTGCAGGCTGTATGGCTTAGGTATGGGTATAGGTACAGATGAGTGCAGGCTGTATTGTTTAGGTATGGGTACAGGTAGAGATGACTGCAGGCTGTATGGTGTAGTTATAGGTATAGCTACAAATGAATGCAGGCTGTATTGTTTAGGTATGGATACAGGTATAGATGACTGCAGGCTATATAGCTTAGCTATGGGTACAAGTGCAGATGACTGCAAGCTGTAGGGTTTAGGTATGGGTACAGATGCAGATGACTGCAGGCTGTATGGTTTAGCTATAGGTATAGGTACAGATGACTGCAGGCTGTATTGATTAGGTATGGGTAGAGGTACAGATGACTGCAGGCTGTATGGCTTAGGTATGGGTATAGGTACAGATGAGTGCAGGCTGTATTGTTTAGGTATGGGTACAGGTAGAGATGACTGCAGGCTGTATGGTGTAGTTATAGGTATAGCTACAAATGAATGCAGGCTGTATTGTTTAGGTATGGATACAGGTATAGATGACTGCAGGCTATATAGCTTAGCTATGGGTACAAGTGCAGATGACTGCAAGCTGTAGGGTTTAGGTATGGGTACAAGTGCAGATCGCTGCAAGCTGTAGGGTTTAGGTATGGGTACAGGAGCAGATGACTGCAGGCTGTATGGTTTAGCTATAGGTATAGGTACAGATGAGTGCAGGCTGTATAGTTAAGACATGGGTGCAGAAGGCTGCAGACTGTACTGATTAGGTATGGGTAGAGGTACAGATGACTGCAGGCTGTATGACTTAGATATGGGTACAGGTACAGCTGACTGCAGGCTGTAGGGCTTAGGTATGGGTACAGCTGCAGATGACTGCAGGCTGTATGGTTAGGTATGGGTACAGGTAGAGATGACTGCTGTTTGTATGGTTTAGCTATGGGTATAGGTACAGATGACTGCAGGCTGTATGGTTAGGTATGGGTACAGGTAGAGATGACTGCTGTTTGTATGGTTTAGCTATGGGTATAGGTACAGATGACTGCAGGCTGTATGGTTAGGTATGGGTACAGGTAGAGATGACTGCTGTTTGTATGGTTTAGGTATGGGTACAGTTACAAATGACTGCAGGCTGTATGGTTAGGTATGGGTACAGGTAGAGATGACTGCTGTTTGTATGGTTTAGGTATGGGTACAAGTGCAGATGACTGCAGGCTGTATGGTTTAGGTATGGGTACAGGTACAGATGAGTGCAGGTTGTACAGATGAGTGCAGGCTGTATAGTTTAGAAAGGGTGCAGATGGCTGCAGGCTGTACTGATTAGGTGTCGGTAGAGGTACAGATGACTGCAGGCTGTATGGTTAGGTATGGGTACAGGTAGAGATGACTGCTGTTTGTATGGTTTAGGTATTGGTACAGGTACACATGACTGTTGGCTCTATGGATTAGGTATGGGTACAGGTGCAGATGACTGCAGGCTGTATGGTTTAGCTATAGGTACAGATGAGTGCAGGTTGTACAGATGAGTGCAGGCTGTATAGTTTAGACAGGGCGCAGATGGCTGCAGGCTGTATGGTTTAGGTATGGGTATAGGTACAAATGAGTGCAGGCTGTATTGTTTAGGTATGGGTACAGGTACAGATGACTGCAGGCTGTATGGCTTAGGTATGGGTACAGGTAGAGATGACTGCTGTTTGTATGGTTTAAGTATGGGTATAGGTACAAATGAGTGCAGGCTGTATTGTTTAGATATGGGTATAGGTACAGATGACTGCAGGATCTATGGATTAGGTATGGGTACAAGTGCAGATGACTGCAGGCTGTATGGTTTAGCTATAGGTGTAGGTACAGATGAGTGCAGGTTATACATATGAGTGCAGGCTATATAGTTTAGACAGGGTGCATATGGCTGCAGGCTGTATTGTTTAGGTATGGGTACAAGTACAGATGACTGCAGGCTGTATGGTTTAGCTATAGGTATAGGTACAGATGAGTGCAGGCTGTACAGATGAGTGCAGGCTATATAGTTTAGACAGGGTGCATATGGCTGCAGGCTGTACTGATTAGGTATGGGTACAGGTACAGATGAGTGCAGGCTGTATGGTTTAGGTATGGGTACAGGTAGAGATGACTGCATTCACTAATTGTTATCGCTGCTGTTTGAAAGCACAGGAACAATAGTCATTGGGACAGCTGTGATTCGGTTATGGTCCCCAGTGTTGTCCTGTGTAAAATAACCCTAAATGCAATGTTATCACTATCACTGTGTAGAGCTGGTGTTTGACTATGATATGAAGAAAGTATTATTTTGAGGTATCCTAGATCCTAGATCAAAACCGCCATATCTTACTAAACCTATGGTTATAAAAGTTGTCTTGTAGATATTGTGCCTGTGAGAAGACAGACAGAATGATAGATAGATAGATAGATAGATAGATAGATAGATAGATAGATAGGCTTGCTATTTTGCTGCTACTAGCAGCTGGGGATATCTCTCCCAATCCTGGCCCTCCCTCCACTGCTCTTAACTATTACCCCCTACCTGACTCACTAGGACACCCCTCAAGCCCCACTGCTAGCCCATGCATACCCTCCCCCAACTCCTTTCAATGTGCCCTCTGGAATTGCCAGTCAGCATGTAACAAACTCCCCACCATCCACGACTATTTTACTGCCCATTCTTTTAATCTGCTCGCTCTCACAGAAACGTGGATACAACAGTCTGACACTGCTTCCCCTGCTGCACTGTCCTACAATGGCCTGCAGTTCTCCCATACCCCGAGACCAGACGACAGGCGTGGCGGAGGAGTAGGTGCTCTTCTCTCCCCGAAATGTACCTACCAGGTCATCCCCCCTGTACCCTCACTCACTTTTCCTTCATTTGAGGTACATATGCTACGGCTTTTCCGCCCGCTGTCCATGCGAGTAGCAGTCATCTATCGCCCCCCAGGTGCTGCTCGCCTGTTTTTGGACCACTTTGCTGCCTGGCTCCCCCACTTCCTATCCTGCGAAATCCCAACCCTCATCTTAGGCGATTTTAACATCCCCACTAATGACCCCATCTCCCCATCTGCCTCTCAGCTTCTTTCGCTCACCTCCTCCCTTGGTCTCTCTCAACTCACAGCCTCTCCCACTCACAGGGATGGCAATACTCTGGATCTGGTCTTCCTCCGGCTTTGCTCTGCTTCCAACTTCACTAACTCCCCTCTCCCACTCTCAGATCATAACATCCTCTCTTTCTCTGTCACACTCCCTAACATCTCTCCACACCCACCTACCTATCGTACCTACAGGAACTTAGAGGCCATCCACACACAAGACTTTGCTGAATCCCTACAGTCCTCTCTGTCCCCCATCTCTCTCCTCTCCTGCCCCAACCTGGCCGCCGCTCACTACAACACCGCTCTCAAACATGCCCTGGAAGAAGCGGCGCCCCCCAGGACCCGAGCCATCCGATGTGGACCACGGCAACCCTGGCTCACACCTCAAACGCGCTTCATCCGGCGGTGCTCTAGAAGTGCCGAACGGCTGTGGAGGAAGTCGCAAACGTCTGCAGACTTTCTCCACTACAAATTCATGCTCAAAACCTACAACTTCGCCCTCCACCACGCCAAACAAGTCTACTTTACCTCTCTCGTCTCCTCACTATCGCACAACCCTAAACAGCTCTTTGATACTTTTCACTCCCTTCTCAGCCCTAAACCGCAGCCCCCGGTGACGGATCTCAGTGCTGTTGAACTGGCTGCCTACTTCAAAAAGAAAATTGATGACATCCGTCAAGAAATAACCTCCCAACCCCAGACTAGCCCTGACCTTAGTCTTGTCAGCACTGCAGCTAGCTCCTGCTCACTGTCTGTACTCAGACCAGCAACAGAGGAAGAAGTCTCCAAACTGCTCTTCTCTGCTCGCCCCACCACCTGCGCTAGCGACCCTCTCCCCTCACACCTCCTCCGATCCCTCTCCCCAGTGGTCATCTCGCATCTCACCACTATATTCAACCTCTCTCTGGCCTCTGGCATCTTTCCCTCTTCTTTCAAACATGCCATCATATCCCCATTGCTAAAGAAGCCGACTCTTGACGCAACTGACGTTGCCAATTACCGACCCATCTCAAACCTCCCCTTCATCTCCAAATTACTAGAACGGCTGGTTTACTCCCGCCTTGTAAGCTATCTATCAGAGAACTCTCTCCTCGACCCCCTACAGTCTGGCTTCCGACCCCAACACTCCACAGAAACTGCCCTTACAAGGGTATCAAACGACCTACTGTCAGCCAAATCGAGGGGTGACTACTCCCTACTGATCCTCCTCGATCTCTCTGCAGCATTTGACACAGTTGACCACAAACTCCTCCTCAGTATGCTTCGCTCCATCGGCCTAAAGGACACTGCTCTCTCCTGGTTCTCCTCCTACCTATCTGACCGCTTTTTCAGTGTCTCCTTTGCTGGCTCTACCTCTCCTTCTCTTCCCCTTGCTGTTGGGGTCCCCCAAGGCTCGGTCCTTGGCCCCCTCCTTTTCTCTATCTACACAGCCCCTGTTGGACAAACCATCAGGAGCTTTGGCCTCCATTACCACCTCTATGCTGATGACACCCAGTTATACACCTCTTCCCGTGACATCTCTGCACCTTTCCTCCAAAACATCACCAACTGTCTGTCTGCTGTCTCTAACACCATGTCCTCTCTCTACCTAAAACTAAACCTCTCTAAAACTGACTTACTGGTGTTTCCTCCTTCCACAAACCGACCTCCTCCTGACATCTCCATCTCAGTGTGTGGCGTCACCATAACTCCTAGACAACATGCCCGCTGCCTTGGGGTCATATTCGACTCAGATCTCTCATTTACTCCCTACATCCAGTCAGTGGCCCGAACATGTCGGCTGCACCTAAAGAACATCTCAAGAATCCGCTCCTTTCTCACCATAGACACGCTGAAAACGCTTGTTGTTGCCCTCATCCACTCACGGCTCGACTATTGCAACTCCTTGCTGGTCGGCCTCCCCTGCACCAGACTCTACCCTCTACAATCCATCCTGAATGCGGCAGCCAGGCTCATATTACTGTCCAGACGCTACTCAGATGCCTCTGCCCTGTGCCAGTCACTGCACTGGCTGCCAGTTAAATACAGAATTCAATTTAAACTTATTACCTTCATCCACAAAGCCCTCCACAGTGCAGCGCCCCCCTATATCGCCTCCCTCATCTCAGTCCATCACCCAGCCCGGGCTCTCCGCTCGGCAAACGAAACTAGACTGCACACCCCTCTAATTCGAACTTCTCACTCCCGCCTCCAAGACTTCTCCAGAGCAGCACCGGTCCTCTGGAACGCACTACCAAAGAACATCCGGGCAATCCAGGACTCGAAAAACTTCAGGCGTGCTCTAAAGACGCACCTCTTCAGGGATGCATACCGCATTCCCTAAACAAACCCTTCTGTACTCCGCCTGATAACATGTTTCCTGACCTACTGACTGCAATCCCTGCTAGCCATCATAAACCGCTCCTGTAGTCATATTGATCCTGCCGTCGCATAGCTAAATGTCTGACTGTTGTCTGTATATAGCATCCCTCACTCTCCAGCACGCGATACTGTGCACACCTCCAGCCATTTTACCTTCTGTATCACCCCCTTACTTGTAGTATGTAAGCTCGTTGGAGCAGGACCCTCACCCCTATTGTTTCCATCAGCTGATTACGATTGTAACCGTGGTTCTGTAATTTTTTGTACTTTTGTCTCTGTATTTCCCCTGTCTATGTAAGCGCTGCGGAATATGTTGGCGCTATACAAATAAAGATTATTATTATTATTATTATTAGAGAGAGAGAGAGAGAGAGAGAGAGAGAGAGAGAGAGAGGTAGGTAGGTAGGTAGAGAGAGAGAGAGGTAGGTAGGTAGAGAGATAGATAGGTATGTAGGTAGAGAGATAGGAGATAGATAGATAGATAGATAGAGAGATAGATAGAGAGATAGGAGATAGATAGATAGGAGATAGATAGATGGATGGATGGAGGAGTGGTGATGAGTTTTGGAGCTCAGGCCCAGTGATGCTGTAGAAATCTCTGAGCAGACTACAGCCAGCAGTCATCAAGTGCACTAAGGGGGTCTGAGCCAAACTTTTTCTACCTGGGCCCCTGAGTCTTTAGCTACACATGTGGGCTTATGACTATGGGAGTTTCCATGTGTGTCATTTTTGAAAGTTTTAACACCCCCCCCTCTCCTTCCCTTCCCCAATTTAGTGTGTCCTGCTGTTATTTGAGAGAAGGGTGGAGTGACTCCTAATTTTAGCTTTTTGTAGAATAGTTAGCAGGGTGCTGTCTTCTATTACCTCCCAAAAGTTCATAAAGATCAACTAAACCCACCTAATAGGCTAATAATTTCAGGTATCAATTCCATTACAAACAATCTCTCACATTATGTAGATGTCGTACTGCTATATTATGCTCCGGCATTGGGCTCTTATCTAAAAGACAGCTTCTCCCTTTTGACTATTCTTGCAAATGTTGAGTGGAACCTACAGATGGGCCACACTCGACATTATCTCTTTATATTCAACTATCCCACATAATTCTGGTACTGCCATCATTGCATCGACATTGGAAAAGCCCCACTCCATACCACGTCTTCAGAAACAGTTTATGACTGACAGCATAAGATTCACAGCTATTCAAACAAACTAAGCGTACAGCAATGGGCATGCTTTTTGTGCCAAGTTTTGCTAATTTGTATGTGGGTGAAAAGTATATAGAAAGTAATAAATATATGAAAAAATGGGCTCCCCTCTCCTGCAGTGCCTCGGTAATTTCAGAAGAATGTAGAGAGAACTGAATCCTCGGAGCGCTGTTGGCTAGCAGCTGTAGTTAAATTCCAAACAAGAAAAGATGGAGGACAGCTCAACCACAGCTGTTGAAAAAGGCCGGATGGCTGAAACGCGTTGAGCGTTCCTGTATACAGTGTCTGTGAGCATACTGCTCTTTCATCAATAAAGAAGCTTGTTTTAGTGGTTGAAGCTGTCCTCCACCCTTTCTTGTGTGAAAAGTATATACTCTCCCAACACCAATGGTCACGCAATATTGTTTTGTACAAACAATACATTGATTGCCTGATTTTTATATGGAGGGGTCACCTGTTCAATTTCATGATTTTACCATCTACCTCAATAGGAATGCTTGGAAGCTTACATTCACTGGCCATGACTCTAACCTCTCCATCAATTACCTAGATCTAACTCTTAGCCACAAACATAATAAAATAATCATAAAAACATTTTCAAGGGGGGGCGTGGCCTAGCAAGCAAGGAGAGAGGACGCTCGTTACTTCGCTCCTCCATAGAGCCTTCTTTTTCAGCCCTTTCTGGACCATATCCAGAAACACAAATAGGGACAGACCGAGGCACGGTACCCAGGGACCCACCAGAACCTGCACCTGCCCGAGGAGAGTTCACCTGTTGATCAAGCCAAAAAAGAAATATGGGCTCACCTCACCAGCAGTATCCTTCAGTGTTGCAGGGAGATCTGAAATTCAACGGGAGCTCCGTCCTCAAGCAGCGGACGGCAAACGGCTAAATTCCATATAAACAAAAATAGAAGTGGAGGGGAGCTGCTACCGTTAAAAAATTTAATTCTTTATTGAATAAAAAAAAAGCATACCGCTCACAGGTCCGCGCTGAACGCGTTTCGGCTATAGTAGCCTTTGTCAACAGCCTGTTGATCCCCGCCGCAGGGAGAGAACCGGAGAGCCGCGGCCCTGAACAGCAGCGCGCATCCGCTGCCTGACCCGACGGTACCCACGCCTGGAAACACCTGGAGGAGATCGCCCGCGGAGCCACAGACAGGGGAGAGCGGCGCAAGGTAATTCCCTCCTGCACATAGAGGGGAGACTCTACTATACTTAGAGCCCGTGCTCCCACCGCAGCTCCCTCTGAATAGGCCGCCGTCGGCCCACAACTCAGCAGCACACACACTCTCCTTGGGTGGCCCCCTGCCGAACCGGACCCTCTACTGGCGTTCCTCCCCTCCCCCGGCTCCTCAGAAGCAGGGCACAACAGACCGTCGCTCAGTCCCTGTCCCCTCCCGAGATAACAGCCATCCACTAAATAAAGCCAATTTTTAGCCCGATTGACAAAGAAAATTTCGGTCTCACAAATATATCTCTCAAACAACGAAATTATCTTACCCACTTCCCCCCTCCTATAATAAAGACCGCTAAACCGGGAAAGAGGCCCACCCCGCAAAACACCCGCTAAACAACTCTCCACCAATGTGAACAAAAAATACACCTTCCTCCCAGCGTAGTGACATTAGGAAACAGATACAATGAGAAAGAATACCAAGAGCACCAATACGGAAGCAAACAAAAGTTCTAAAACACCTAACAAATCACATGAATACGAAAAAATAACCAAAAGACTTACACCTGATTGCTCAAAACCTACAAGAACAAAACCTACCATAGAAGAAGACAAAAATACAACTATGTTGGCCTTACCTTCAGACTTAGACAGCGACTCAGAGAAGGAAGTGCGCACACAAGATGAGTCAAACCTGAGAAATTACATTAAAGCACTACCCACCAAAGCGTGCATGAGAGATCTCTTCAGGGAATTCACCCAGAAAATAAAGGAAGAAATTTCAGAATTAAGAAAGGACGTCAAACAAATTTATTCAAGAGTACAAACCTTGGAGGACAACTACACACAAATGACGCACCATTCCGAGAGGGTGACGGAGATTCTTGTTGATAAACAAAAAGAAGCTTACTTTCAGAAATTGCAAATTGATGACCTCAAAAATCGCTCAAGGAGAAATAACATACGGGTCAGGGGAATCCCAGAGTCGATCTCAGATAAAGAAATACCAACAGCGCTAACAGCTATTTTCACAGAACTGTTGAACAAGACTGAAGGTCTCGACCTGGGCATAGAGAGAGCACATTGTGTCTTCAGACCAAGATCAGTCAATGCAGACAAACCAAGGGACATACTCTGTTGCTTGCAAAGCTTCAAAATTAAAGAAGAAATCCTACATAAAGCTAGACTAGCAAAAAAGATAGAATATGATGACAAGGAGCTAATGATATTCCAAGACCTATCCAGATTGACTCTTGACCTCAGAAGACAACTTCAGCCTTTAACCAAAGCTCTGAGAGGCAAAGCGATAGTCTATAAATGGCTATTCCCCTTTGACCTGGCTATATCCGGTACCAACAGGACATGGACCATAAGAACTCCCGAGGACCTACCACATGTCTTGTCCAAGCTAGACCTAAGCCATATCCAAATACCAGACTGAACCACGGCTGAGGATCTCTTTAATCTTCCCGCTCTTCCAACCTGTGAGAACTGGTCATCAGCAACTCCACGTAAAACCAAAAAATCGCGTACTAATGACACAAGCCCAAACAAACCTCCCAGAAGAGGCCCGCTCAACGACGATACTTGAACAATCCACTAAATAACTTTACAAGAGACGCTTCGTGTCGCTGCCTCTTCCTTTTTGATCACTGTTTGCTTCATAGTTGATATGTTGTCTATATGCTTCTGTTTGTGCACCCTTTAGTGTCACAACGATATGAAAAGGGGCACTTCCAAGCTGCATGCGTAAAAGTCTGATCTATCAAAGTAATGTATGATTTACCCTGCACGGTGAATGTGGAAAAAAAAATAAAGAAACTACGCCCGAAATGCACTTTTTCGGTCAACCTATTTCTGAGAAATAATGTAATAAAAGGGGATCAAAAAGTCAACTGTATGCGAAAATGGTACCAACAGAAACGTCAGGACATACCGCACAAAATGAGCCCTCACACAACTATGTCGCCAAAGAAATAAAAGTTATTGCACGCAGAAAATGGACACAGAAAATAATTTTCAAAAATTAAATATATAAAAAAAATAAATACAAGTACTACATCAAAAAAAATACTATATACGTTTGGTAACGTAGTAATCTTACTGACCCATAGAATAAAAATATCAGGTCGTTTTTGTTGCACTTTGCGCGCTGCAGAAACAGGACGCACCGAAAAATGGTGGGAAGTCTTTTTTTTCTCTCCGATTACAATTTTTTAAAGGTTTTCAGTAAATTATATGGTACAATAAATAGTGCCATTGCAAAATACAACTCGTCCCGCTAAAAAACAAGCCCTTATACAGCGACGTCGATGGATAAATAAAGGAACTACGATTTTTTAGGGAGTAGGGGGAAAAAAAGGAAAAAAGCAAAAAAGCTCCGTCACTAAGGGGTTAAAAGTGGGGATGGAAAAAAGCACAATAAAAACAAAAGTAAAACTGCTGGGCCACTAAGGGGTTAAAATGAAAAAAAAAGTAGATTTCACGCAATAGCGAATAATACTCATGCAAGTTCTTCTTTTGCGGTTCTGTTGCGTTCGTCTAGGCATCCCCATAAACCTTGGCGGACAGTTGAAGCCAGGATTGTTCCTTTCTATTCTTATCTAAGTAGTCTGGGGAGTTACTGTCCCATATGGTTGGGAAGTCCTGCATCATTGCCACAAGTTTCCCCATGTCGATCATTATTGGTATGGTAGCTTGTGGCAGGCTGGTGTCTGCTGGCTGCTGTCTGGTCGATGAGGTGATTGGAAGGGCAGTGCTGCTGCTGAAATTTGCCTGTGAAGCTCTGTGCTGTGTGTTGGGACGCCTCCTACCATGCCTACTTCCTGTAGTCATAGCAACCAGTGACTCCATCCGCAGCTGCACTGCGGATGTACTGCGTGAAAAAACGCACCCATTCACTTGTATTGGAGGCTTCACGCGCAGAATCCGACCCAAATTAGAACAGGTCGCAGATTTTTTCACGCGCGTGAAAAAACGCGATACAAATCCGTCCGTCTGGGGACAACTGCGGATCCTCATAGGAGTATATTGGCAGTGGTCTGGGGCGGATTATGTGCCTAAAATAACGCGCTTGAAATTCTGTTCGTGTGCAGGCACCCAAACGATAGCCTGCTAAAGCGTAAAGAGGACATCAAACACATACAAAAAGGTTTACAACATTACTTTGAAGAAAATGCTATAGAATCATGCAACCCCGTGACCCACTGGGAAGCCCACAAGGCGGTAATAGGAGGCCTCCTCATTGAACTGGGCGCAAGGAAAAAAAGGGAAAAAGAGAGGGAGATTACCCTGCTCACTGAACAGATCAAACACATAGAAACCTGTAATAAGAAGAATGTTTCACCTCAATACGAAAAACAATTATTTAACCTGCGCTAAGTTAAAAGAGATTCTGAATCAAAAATCTGAAAAATACCTTTTCTTCGCAAGATATAAACACTATGCCTTTTCGGATAAATGCGGGAAAAAATTGGCAGCCCTAATTAAAACACAAAATGCGAAGGCCTTTATCTCTAAAATAAAAGATAAAAATGACGCAATACATCACAAAACATCGGAGATATCAAACATTTTTCATGAGTTTTACTCTGACCTATACTATATTCAAAATTCCAGTGAGCCCCTATCAATCAAACAACAAAAAATACAAGACTTCCTAGATTCGATCAAACTTCCTAGTGTTCCCATTACGCAATTACAATCGCTTTTCAAGCCAATTAGTCCTCGAGAGGTAGAGGAATGTATCCAAGCAGCCCCGAACGGGAAAAGTCCTGGGCCAGATGGCTTTGGATCCCTGTACTTCAAAACCTTTAAAGAAATCCTCACTCCACATCTGGCTCAGTACTTCAACTCCATCTCTATAGAAAACCCTTTTCAAAAAGAGGCTCTAACGGCACACATTACATTAATTCCCAAAGAAGGAAAAGACCCCTCCTTATGCAGTAGTTATAGACCCATATCCCTAATCAATAACGACATTAAAATTTATGCTAAAATCTTAGCTAACAGAATCAAGGTGATCCTACCTGAACTGATTAACCCTGAACAAGTGGGGTTTGTACCAAACAGAGAAGCGAAGGATAACACCCTAAAACTACTCAACATAATGCATATAGCACACCACAATAGCTCGCCACTTGCCCTTCTCACTACAGACGCCGAGAAGGCTTTTGATAGAGTTGATTGGTTATTCCTACGAATGTCTCTTGTAAAATTTGGTTTCCCAGAAGCATTTATTGATAAGATTATGGCTTTGTACTCTTTCCCCTCGGCCAAAATCAAAATCAACTCCGATTTCTCTCCGATAGTTCGAATTAATAATGGAACTAGGCAGGGCTGCCCACTTTCCCCTCTACTATTCATCCTAACCATGGAAACTTTCCTGGAAAAAATCAGACAAAACAATAAAATCACAGGTATGAAATGTGGTTCGAGGGAACATAAATTGGCCTCCTACGCAAATGATATGCTGTTCTTCCTGACAGATCCCAAAACTGGAATCCCCGAAATTCTGCAGGAGTTTAAGAGCTTTGGTCAGATTTCCAATTTCAAGTTAAATCTCTCAAAATCGGAATTACTAAATGTAAACATTAAACAAGATTCCTGGTTAGAGATCTCAAAAACCTCGCCATTCATAAACACAAGTAAACAAATAACATACCTAGGGGCAAGAATATCCCGGAGCGAAGCAGATCTGTACAATCTAAACTATACACTCCTTCTTGAGAGAATGGAGAAGGATCTCAACTCCTGGAACTCGCTGCCGATCTCTTGGTTCGGCAAAAAGAATCAAATTAAAATGATTTATCTGCCCAGAATATTATATACATTACAAAAACTTCCCATAGAGGTCCCGCGGCTCTTCTTCACTAAACTTAGAAGCCTTGTAGCAAAATTTATATGGCAGGGCAAGGGACACAGGGTCAAACACACAACGCTCATCAAAACTAAAAAGCACGGTGGAATCGGGCTCCCAGATTTTGAACTATATTGGACGGCATCACACCTGAACCGCATGGTGGACCTCTCCCGTCAAACAAGCCCCAAATTGTGGGTAGAATTGGAACTCTTCTCGCTAAGCAACAATCAGAAATTCCCGCCCTGGTCCATCCCATACAACAAAGTTAAACTGAAGCAAATCCAAAACCCTTACACTAGATTAACTCTAAGTTTATGGCATAAATCAAATAAGAAACATAAACTAATACCTCAGATTAGCAGCTATACCCCACTGCCCGCAATAATACCCAACAAATTCAGAGCACTCAAACAAAAAATTATGAGCAACCCCTACCTTAAGACGCTGCAATGTAGCGGCCTTATCAGGGACAAATCTGTACCCCAAGATATGCAGTTCTTGAACCACTTGGGGGATGCTTTACTTGGTTCCGAAGACCTACATATTATTAGAGATTCAGTGGTGCTGCACTCTCCAGATATCATAGATACTGATAAAAACTTACTTTTCCATAAATTATTTTGGAGTCTCCAGCCCATCAAGAGTCCAATCTCTAAAATTTATAGGACCTTAACACAAGATGAGCATAAACCCTCTTATATAGCTCACTGGGAATCTGAATTAAATACGACCTTCACCACAGACGAGATTAGCGACATCATATCCAGGTCTCATTTGGCTTCCTCCTCCAGTAGGTTCCAAGAACTTAGCTATAAAATAGTATCCAGATGGTACAAAACTCCAGCTCTTCTAAACAAAATAGACCCTGACTATTCTCCACTATGCTGGAGATGCTTGGATGGCATCGGATCATATTCTCATATATGGTTCTCATGCCCACTTCTACAACCCTTCTGGGCAGAGATTCAGAAGATACTAAACGCTATCTTCAAGTCTAACATTTCTCTTACCCTTGAGTCTGTTCTCCTAAACTTAGACATCCCAGGCCTCACATCTGAATACAAACCCATTCTCCCATTCTTCATAAATGCGGCTAAGATCTTAATTCCTAGATACTGGAGAGACAGCATCACCCCCTCCATATCGGAATGGTACAAAGAGGTGAACATAATCTGTTTCTTTGAAAGAGTCAGGGCTAATCAAGTTGGGGACCCAACAAGATTCGATAATCTCTGGAATATCTGGCTTTCCTTTATACATAGCCCATCTCCGCAACCCACTGCTACTCCTTGACCAACGAGGTCCCTAGTCAACCACCTTTTAGTCTTCTATACACTATCGCTGAAGCTCCACCTGGCTTCCGCCGCTCACAGGCTATTACTCGCTGTACTCTCAACAGAGCTGTCACTGTTTCATGTTCGTTATTAGAGATGAGCGAACGTACTCGTCCGAGCTTGATGCTCGTTCGAGTATTAGCGTGTTCGAGATGCTCGTTATTCGAAACGAGCACCACGCGATGTTCGAGTTACTTTCACTTTCATCTCTGAGACGTTAGCGCGCTTTTCTGGCCAATAGAAAGACAGGGAAGGCATTACAACTTCCCCGTGCGAAGTTCAAGCCCTATACCACCCCCCTGCTGTGAGTGGCTGGCGAGATCAGGTGTCACCCGAGTATAAAAATCGGCCCCTCTCGCGGCTCGCCACAGATGCGTTCTGACATAGAGGAGGGAAAGTGCTGTTGGTGCCGGAGCTGCTATAGGGAGAGCGTTAGGAGTTATTTTAGGCTTCAAGAACCCCAACGGTCCTTCTTAGGGCCACATCTAACCGTGTGCAGTACTGTGGAGGTTGCTTTTTGCAGTGTTGCACTTTTTTTTTTTGGGGTATATCGGCCGTGCAGAGCATTGCGCCCTGCAGTAATATTCCAGGGCCAGAAGTGCTGGTTAGGCAGGGACAGAAGACATATATTGTGAGGCAGGGACAGAAGACATATATTGTGAGGCAGGGACAGAAGACATATTTATTGAATATAGGCAGTGGGCCTTTGCAAAAACATTTGGGGAAAAAAATCTATTTGGGCTGCCTGTGACTGTTCTGGGTCTCTGCTGGGTGTAGTAGTCCTCCTAATTCATACGCAGCCAGCTAAGTGTTACAGCAGGCTTGCGCAAAATTATTTCCTGGCTCTGTGTTGGCTGTTACATCAGCGCTGTATTACAGTCCACAGTGCAACACTCTGCAGTTATTTGACATACTCCAGGGACAGTAGTGCTGCTGAGGCAGGGACAGAAGACATGTTTCGTGAATATAGGCAGTGGGCCTTTCCGCAAACTTTTGTGAAAAAAATTCTATTTGGGCTGCCTGTGACCGCCCTGAGTGTACTGGGTCTCTGGTGAGGGTAGTTGTCCAAATTCATACGCAGCCACCTAAGTGTTACAGCAGGCTTGCACAAAATTATTTCCTGGCTCTGCTGTGCGTTCTGTAAGCGAAGTCAGCCTCCAACCACAGGCCAATAAGTGGCACATTTAATTACAGCGTTCTGTTTCTGCACTACTGGTAATACAGCATGCTGAGGGGTAGGGGTAGGCCTATAGGACGTGGACACAGGCGAGGATGTGGAGGCCCAAGTCAGGGTGCGGGCACAGGCCGAGCCAGTGCGGTGGCCAGGGGTAGAGGCAGGGCCAGACCGAATAATCCACCAAATGTTTCCCAAAGCGCCCCCTCGCGCCATGCCTCCCTGCAGAGGTCAAGGTGCTCAACGGTGTGGCAGTTTTTCACAGAGACGCCTGACGACCGACGAACAGTGGTGTGCAACCTTTGTGGCGCCAAGATCAGCTGGGGAGCCACCACCACCAGCATGCGCAGGCATATGATGGCCAAGCACCCTACAAGGTGGGACGAAGGCCGTTCACCGCCTCCAGTTTGCACCACTGCCTCTCCCCCTGTGCCCCAACCTGCCACTGAGATCCAACCCCTCTCTGAGGACACAGGCACTACCGTCTCTTGGCCTGCACCCACACCCTCACCTCCGCTGTCCTCAGCCCCATCCAGCAATGTCTCTCAGCGCAGCGTTCAGACGTCGCTAGCGCCACTGTTTGAGCGCGAGCGCAAGTACGCCGCCACGCACCAGCACGCTCAAGCGTTAAACGTGCACATTGCCAAATTGATCAGCCTGGAGATGCTGCCGTATAGGCTTGTGGAAATGGAGGCTTTCAAAAGCATGATGGTGGCGGCGGCCCCGCGCTACTCGGTTCCCAGTCGCCACTACTTTTCCCGATGTGCCGTCCCAGCCCTGCACGACCACGTCTCCCGCAACATTGTACGCGCCCTCACCAACGCGGTTACTGCCAAGGTCCACTTAACAACAGACACGTGGACAAGCACAGGCGGGCAGGGCCACTATATCTCCCTGACGGCACATTGGGTGAATTTAGTGGAGGCTGGGACAGAGTCAGAGCCTGGGACCGCTCACGTCCTACCCACCCCCCGAATTGCGGGCCCCAGCTCGGTGGTGGTATCTGCGGCGGTGTATGCTTCCTCCACTAAACCACCCTCCTCCTCCTCCTACGCAACCTCTGTCTCGCAATCAAGATGTGTCAGCAGCAGCACGTCGCCAGCAGTCGGTGTGGCGCGGCATGGCAGCACAGTGGTGGGCAAGCGTCAGCAGGCCGTGCTGAAACTACTCAGCTTAGGAGAGAAGAGGCAGACGGCCCACGAACTGCTGCAGGGTCTGACAGAGCAGACCGAGCGCTGGCTTGCGCCGCTGAGCCTCCAACCGGGCATGGTCGTGTGTGACAACGGCCGTAACCTGGTGGCGGCTCTGCAGCTCGGCAGCCTCACGCACGTGCCATGCCTGGCCCACGTCTTTAATTTGGTGGTTCAGCGCTTTCTGAAAAGCTACCCACACTTGTCATACCTGCTCGGAAAGGTGCGCCGGGTCAGCGCACATTTCCGCAACTCCAAGACGGACGCTGCCACCCTGCGGACCCTGCAACATCGGTTTCATCTGCCAGTGCACCGATTGCTGTGCGACGTGCCCACACAGTGGAACTCTACGCTCCACATGTTGGCCAGACTCTATGAGCAGCGTAGAGCTATAGTGGAATACCAACTCCAACATGGGCGGCGTAGTGGGAGTCAGCCTCCTCAGTTCTTTACAGAAGAGTGGGCCTGGTTGGCAGACATCTGCCAGGTCCTTGGAAACTTTGAGGAGTCTACCCAGATGCTGAGCGGGGATGCTGCAATCATTAGCGTCACCATTCCTCTGCTATGCTTCTTGAGAAGTTCCCTGCAAAGCATAAAGGCAGACGCTTTGCACTCGGAAACGGAGGCGGGGGAAGACAGTATGTCGCTGGATAGTCAGAGCACCCTCATGTCTATATCTCCGCGCATTGAGGAGGAGGAGGAGGGGGAAGAGAATGAGGAGGAGGGGGAAGAGACAGCTTGGCCCACTGCTGAGGGAACCCATGCTGCTTGCCTGTCATCCTTTCAGCGTGTATGGCCAGAGGAGGAGGATCCTGAAAGTGATCTTCCTAGTGAGGACAGCCATGTGTTGCGTACAGGTACCCTGGCACACATGGCTGACTTCATGTTAGGATGCCTTTCTCGTGACCCTCGCGTTACACGCATTCTGGCCACTACGGATTACTGGGTGTACACACTGCTCGACCCACGGTATAAGGAGAACCTTTCCACTCTCATTCCCGAAGAGGAAAGGGGTTCAAGAATGATGCTATACCACAGGGCGCTGGTGGACAAACTGATGGTAAACTTCCCATCCGACAGCGCTAGTGGCCGAAGGCGCAGTTCTGAGGGCCAGGTAGCAGGGGAGGCGCGGAGATCAGGCAGCATGTACAGCGCAGGCAGGGGACCATTCTCCAAGGCCTTTGCCAGCTTTCTGGCTCCCCAGCAAGACTGTGTCACCGCTCCCCAGTCAAGGCTGAGTCGGCGGGAGCACTGTAAAAGGATGGTGAGGGAGTACGTAGCCTATCGCACGACCGTCCTCGGTGACGCCTCTGCCCCCTACAACTACTGGGTGTCGAAGCTGGACACGTGGCCTGAACTCGCGCTGTATGCCCTGGAGGTGCTTGCTTGTCCTGCGGCTAGCGTCTTGTCAGAGAGGGTGTTTAGTGCGGCTGGGGGAATCATCACGGATAAGCATACCCGCCTGTCAACCAACAGTGCCGACAGGCTTACACTCATCAAGATGAACAAAGCCTGGATTTCCCCAGACTTCTCTTCTCCACCAGCGGACAGCAGCGATACGTAAGCAATACGTAGGCTGCACCCGCGGATGGAAGCATCGTTCTCTATCACCATCCAAAACGGGGACCTTTTTGCTTCATCAATCTGTGTATAATATTCCTCCTCCTCCTGCTCCTCCTCCTGAAACCTCACGTAATCACGCCGAACGGGCAATTTTTCTTAGGCCCACAAGGCTCAGTCATATAATTTTTCTAAACAATTTTTATACGTTTCAATGTTCATTAAAGCGTTGAAACTTTAACTTGAACCAATTTTTATTTTAACTGGGCTGCCTCCAGGCCTAGTTACCAATTAAGCCACATTAACCAAAGCGATTAATGGGTTTCACCTGCCCTCTTGGTTGGGCATGGCCAATTTTTCTGAGGTACATTAGTACTGTTGGTACACCAGTTTTTGGGGGCCCTCGCCTACAGTGTTATCAAATTAATTTTTAGCCCACCTGCATTACAGCTGACGTTACATCCGCTGTGTTGGGCAATGCAATGGGATATATTTATGTACCGCCGGTGGCTTCCTGGCACCCACCCATGCTGTCGGTCCACACGGAGCTGTAACTACATGTGTCCACTTCTAAAGAGCCCCAGTCTGACTGGGGCATGCAGTGTGGGCCGAAGCCCACCTGCATTAAACATGACATTACCTCAGCTGTGTTGGGCAATGCAATGGGATATATTTATGTACCGCCGGTGGCTTCCTGGCACCCACCCATGCTGTGGGTGCACACGGAATTCCCATTGCGAAGTTATACCTGCCTGGGACTATTTATAAAAAACCGCGGTCTGACTGGGGCATGCAGACACCTTGACAGAATGAATAGTGTGTGGCACATAGGTTCCCCATTGCTATGCCCACGTGTGCAGCTCCTGATGGCGGTGGCACAGGATTATATTTCTCATTGCTTCTGTACAACATTGTGGGCTATCGCCCCGCCCCTTTTAGAGAGGGTCGCTGCTTAGCCGTGCCAACCCTCTGCAGTGTGTGCCTGCGGTTCCTCCTCATGGCAGACGCACTTATAAATAGACATGAGGGTGGTATGGCATGAGGCCAGCGTGTGGCATAAGGGCAGCTGAAGGCTGCGCAGGGACACTTTGGTGTGCGCTGTGGACACTGGGTCGTGCAGGGGGGGTTGGGCAGCATGTAACCCAGGAGAAGTGGCAGCGGAGTGTCATGCAGGCAGTGATTGTGCTTTGTTGGAGGTAGTGTGGTGCTTAGCTAAGGTATGCATTGCTAATGAGGGTTTTTCAGAAGTAAAAGTTGTTGGGAGGGGGGGGGGGGCCACTCTTGCCGCTATTGTGGCTTAATAGTGGGACCTGTGAACTTGAGATGCAGCCCATCATGTAGCCCCTCGCCTGCCCTATCCGTTTCTGTGTCGTTCCCATCACTTTCTTGAATTGCCCAGATTTTCACAAATGGAAACCTTAGCGAGCATCGGCGATATACAAAAATGCTCGGGTCGCCCATTGACTTCAATGGGGTTCGTTACTCGAAACGAACCCTCGAGCATCGCGATAATTTCGACCCGAGTAACAAGCACCCGAGCATTTTGGTGCTCGCTCATCTCTATTCGTTATGTATCTGATTGATTAGTTTATTTGTGATTATCCATTGTTTCCCCCCGATTTTTCTTTTTGTAAACCCTCCCCATTTCTTTTACCAATCAAAAATAAAGAATATATATACAAAAAAAAAACATTTTCAAGAAAGTTGATAGCAACAGCTTTAAAAGTGCCCATTTAAAAAAACGGAAGGACAACATTTCTTCTGGTCAATTCCATTGCCTCATAAGAAACTGTACTAAAGAGGAAGATTTCCAAACTTAAAGCTCCATTATAAAAAAAAATAAACTAAAACAAAAAAGTTATCCCCCTGTGTGATCAACAAAGCCTATAAAAAAGCGAAAAATAGAATTCTTTCAAAGAAAAAAAAGCTGCAAAATGATCTAAGCAATTTTCATTGTAACTTTATTACCACGTACCACTCATCTCATTCTATTAGCAAATTGAGAATTGAGAAATATTGGGGCATACTTCTTTAAGACCCATATCTACAATATCCTGCCTGAACCAAGAATCACGTTTAGGAGGGCCCAAACGCTACAAAATATATTGGCACCTAGCAGGTTAAAAAAATAAAAACCCTCCCAATTTTCAATTTCCCCTCCCCCCACTATTGTAGGCTGCTACAAATGTATTATCCTAAAATGTAAATGCCATACTAACATTAAAAATAAGGCGATCCCATCCAAAAGCAAGAATACTAACGAAGTATTACGAATCAAAACTTCTATCAGTTGCACCACCAGTTATCTATATATATAAAGACGAAAGCCCTCACTGACTGACTCGCCAAAAGTTCTCCAACTTCCCGATGTCATAGAAACATGAGATTTGGCACAATCACAGATTATCTCCAAAATAGGAAAAGCTAATGGGTCCCAACTCGATTATTCAATTCTATGCGCAAAAGAATTAGCGTCCAAATTTAACGTACAGAATGTATTTTTCTCACTTTTCGGTGTCATAGAAACAGGAAATTTGGCACGAGCATTGCATATGTCATAAATAGGAAAAGTTAATGGGTCCCAACTCGATTATTCAATTCAAGCGCAAAAGAACTAGCGTCCAAATTTTACGTACGGAATCTAATTTTCTCACTTCCTGATGTCATTTTATATACAGTAAACGTCGCATGGTTACCTCCCGTGGTGTTTTCAGGGTAACGCAGAGAACTATGCAAAATGGTGAACATATGTTTTTCCGGTATCTCTAAAGTAACCACGACTTCATAAGATTTTCCGTGTGAACACCAGATAAACACCAGTACCAAATTAACTCGGGCGAAGCCGGGTATATCAGCTAGTGTTCTATATTTACTAGAATGCTCATGCGGCCTACAATACATTAGAAGAACCACGCAGTGTCTACACACCAGAATAAACAAGCATAGGTCCAATACCAGTAATGGCTGTTTAACACACAGTGGTTTTTAAGGTATGGAGCAATAACGCACAACTGTGATCTTAATGCTTTCACTATCCCGGCGGTGGAGCAGGTACCATCTAACACGATGAATAGGTCCGATATTATGAAAAACGGGAGATTGCTGGATATATTGATTAAGTACACTAGTGCCGCTAGGACTGAATGATTAATATTCATTACTAGAGATGAGCGAGCACCAAAATGCTCAGGTGCTCGTTGCTCGAGTAGAACGTTCCGCGATGCTCGATGGTTCGTTTCGAGTAACGAACCCCATTGAAGTCAATGGGCGACCCGAGCATTTTTGTATTTCGCCGATGCTCGCCAAGGTTTTCATTTCTGAAAATCTGGGAAATTTAAGAAAGTGATGGGAATGACACAGAAACGGATAGGGCAGGCGAGGGGCTACATGTTGGGCTGCATCTCAAGTTCACAGGTCCCACTATTAAGCCACAATAGCGGCAAGAGTCTGCCCCCCCCTAACAATTTTTACTTCGGACAAACCCTCATTAGCAATGCATACCTTAGCTAAGCACCACACTACCTCTAACAAAGCACAATAACTGCCTGCATGACACTCCGCTGCCACTTCTCCTGGGTTACATGCTGCCCAACCCCACCCCCCCGCACAACCCAGTGTCCGCAACAAAAGTGTCCCTGCGCAGCCTTCAGCTGCCCTCATGCCACACCACCCTCATGTCTATTTCTAAGTGCGTCTGCCATGAGGAGGAACCGGAGGCACACACTGCAGAGGGTTGGCAAGGCCAGGCAGCGACCCTCTTTAAAAGAGGCGGGGCGATAGCCCACAATGCTGTAGAGAATCAATGAGAAATTGACGTTCGATCTTCATTCCAATCCTGTGCCACCTCCGTCAGGAGCTGCAAACGTGGGCATGAGTTACATAGCTATGGG
The DNA here is from genome assembly GCA_035609135.1 of Eleutherodactylus coqui. Taxonomy (NCBI): domain Eukaryota; kingdom Metazoa; phylum Chordata; class Amphibia; order Anura; family Eleutherodactylidae; genus Eleutherodactylus; species Eleutherodactylus coqui. The sequence goes on from CM069414.1 coordinate 139,230,522, forward strand.
GAATCCATGTGCCCACACAGTATTCATTCTGTCAAGGTGTCGCATAGCTCAATCCACACTGCAAGGGGAAAGCCGTCAGCGCTCTGCCCCCTACCCAAGTCAGTCAGTGTCTTTGTGCCAGACAGGTCAAACACCGCGATGGGAACTAAGTGGGCACCAACAGCATAGGTGGGTCCTAGGCAACCCAAGACATGAACAATAAATAAATCAAAGCGGCCAAACATGGCAGACTTGCACCGCACCGACGACATAGGCCTCGGCCCACAGCTTTAGCAATCGTAGGCAGGAAGCGGACTTTCACTGCACCCAGGACATAGGCCTCTGCACAAACCCTCAGCAATCGCGGGCCTACAGCGGACTCCAATGCTAGCGTAGCTGTGCACGTCTCATTAGCGCTGTATTGCTCCTGTAGTTTGTCCCAATGCAGTGCCCCGGATAGTAGAGCTAACGTCAGATTAAATACAGGTGGGCTTCGGCCCACACTGCATTCCCCAGTCAGACCGCGGTTCTTTATAAGTAGACACATACAGTTACAACTCCGTGTGGTCCCACAGCATGGTTGCGTCCCAGGAAGCCACCGGCGTTACCTAAATAAATTCCATTGCAGTGCCCAGCACAGCTGAGGTAACGTCAGATTAAATGCAGGTGGGCTTCGGCCCACACTGCATGCCCCAGTCAGACTGGGGTTCTTTAATTAATAGTCACAAGCAGGTACAACTCCGCAATGGGAAGTCAGTGTGCACCCACAGCATGGGTGGCTCCCTGGAACCCACCGACGGTACATAAATAAATCCCATTGCAGTGCCCCGCACAGCTGAGCTAACGTCAGATACAAGACAGGTGGGCTTCGGCCCAGACTGCATGCCCCAGTCAGACTGGGATTTTTTATAAATAGACACAGGCAGGTACAACTCCCCTATGAGAAGTCTGTGTGGACCCACAGCTTGGGTGGCTCCCTGGAACCCACCGACGGTACATAAATAAATCCCATTGCAGTGCCCCGGATAGCAGAGCTAACATCAGATAAAATACAGGTGGGCTTCGGCCCGCACTGCATGCCCTAGTCAGACTGTTTTTTTTTTAATTAATAGTCACAGGCAGGTACAACTCCTCTATGGGAAGTCAGTGTGGAGTGGACCCACAGCATGGGTGGGTCCCAGGAAGCCACCGACGGTACATAAATAAATCCCATTGCAGTGCCCCGGATAGCAGAGCTAACGTCAGATACAAGACAGGTGGGCTTCGGCCCACACTGCATGCCCCAGTCAGACAGTTTTTTTTTAAATTAATAGTCACAGGCAGGTACAACTCCCCTATGGGAAGTCTGTGTGGAGTGGACCCACAGCTTGCGTGGCTCCCTGGGACCCACCGACGGTACATAAATAAATCCCATTGCAGTGCCCCAGATAGCAGAGCTAACGTCAGATAAAATACAGGTGGGCTTCCGCCCACACTGCATGCCCCAGTCAGACTGGGTTTTTTTTTTTTTTTTTTTTTTTTTTTTATAAATCAAATTTTATTAGTTTTGTAGAAATACACATAGAAATACATGCCAGTACAAATCATGGTGAGAGATACAGGTATCAACTGTGAGGGACCTACGTCACCTCTCCAATAACGGTTAGAACCAAAATACAACGTGTATCTTAATGAGCAGTCCAGGAGGGCGAGGGCTTCCTCATGTAGGTAGGAATTAAATATATCTCTACTTAATTAGGAGGCTATGGTTAGGATGGGGTGACAATGTTTCCACTTAGCCACCTCTTAATTTACAGACAGGGCATGACAGACAATATGGGGGGGGGGGGGACAGTTAAGTGAGTAAACGAGAAGGAGATGAACAGGGAGGGGGAAGGGGAGTGTGGTAGGGGAAGATGGGGGGGGGACACTCTGCACTTCTTCAGACCAACCTCACTCTGAAGAGTCATGTCGTCGTAGATTCGCTCAGGAGAATACCATTTATCTTATCGCGTAAGATTTTGATCGTCTGGGGGCAGTCTTAGGCAGACTCCTGTCACGAAGATCTGGGGGGGTAATCGCTTACGGAAGGCTGGAGCGTGCACCCGTGTCTTAGTGCAGTTGACCTAGGTCAGCTTTCCTGTATGCGTGCCAGGGTTCCCAAATCTCCAGGAATCTGTCATGTGTTCCGTTTGACCAGCTGGATAACTCCTCTAAATTTGCTAACATTTCAACTTTGGACTTCCATAAGGCCGCCGTGGGAGGCTCTTTCTGTTTCCACAACAGTGGAATAAGAGATTTTGCAGAATCGATCAGCATAGCGACCAATTTGTGTTTGTATGGGTGGAAATCAGGGGTAGGTCTCCACAGGAACACCACATCAGGGGAGAGCACCAAGTCAGGTAAGAATTTCTTTAGCACGACTGCCAGATCTCTCCAAAAAGGGACTATGATCGGGCATTCCCACCAAATATGGAGGTAAGAGCCCACGGCCCCCTCACATCTCCAACACACGTCCTCTGCCATCAATCTATGATCAAATAACCACTGCGGGGTTCTGTACCACCGCGCCAGGAGTTTGTAGTGTGACTCCTGGGCGGTGACGCAGGGTGAAAGTCCAAATGCTGTCCTCAAGATCGACCTGGTCTCGCTTTCTGAGAGGGTGATATGAAGATCTATTTCCCAGGAGATGAGGAAGGCAGGTTTTGTATATGAGGGGCGGGATACAAACTTTTTGCGGAGGAGAGATATTCTTCTCAGAGAGGGGTTAAGTGGGGTACTAATTGCTATTTCAAAGGGGGTGAGTGGCCTGGAGGGACCGTGAGTTTTCCGAAAGTCGCTTAAGACCCTCTTTACGTGGGTCGTTACTAGAAAGGGGAGGGGGCGTTCGGGCAGAAGATCTTCTACTTGTGTGAGGTGGGCCTCCTGATTAAGAGCAGGGACATCTCGGAAACGCTTGTTGGAGAGCATCCTCCACATTCGTGTTGAGCAAGGGTCAAGAGAAAGGCCCATAAATTTATATAAAGCTGACAGGGGCGTACAAGGAGAGGGAGGAGGAGCCAAGGTTCCCCCTAGAGTAACCCAGGAACCCATTGCTCCCTCCAGGAGGGGATTTTTCTTACGATCTCTACCGCTCGTCTTTTCAGGGAACCACAGGTCCTCTATCAGGGTAGGGCCGTAGGAGCCTTTTGTGAGGCGTTGTAAGAGTGGGTCTCTTATGGGATGTGTAAGCTCCATCCAATGATTTAGGAGGTTAGCAAGGTAAAACTCTCGTGGGCAGGGGAGGTCCACCCCTCCTTCCGTGCGTCTTTTGGTCAACAGGCAGTATGCCAATCTAGGCCTTCCTCCTCTCCATAGGTATCTGGAGAACATTGTGCGAAGTGCTTTAAAAAAGCTGGAAGGGAGGGAGATAGGAAGAAGTCTCATTTTGTAAAGGATTATGGGGACAACATAGGACTTTAATATATTCTTGCGTCCCAACCATGAGATAAAAGGGAGGTCATATGAGCGTAGTAGTTTCTTAATTCTGGGTATGATGGGAAGGAAGTTTGTCGCGTAGAGATCTTCTGCTTTCTTGGAGAGCTTTATACCCAAGAAATCAATTGCTGTGTCGGACCACGCAAATGGGGATACCTTTTTAATCTCATTAAATCTGTTGGGGGTGATAGAGACGTTTAAGGCTACAGATTTGCTAAGATTAATTTTGAAGTTGGATATTTCTCCAAAATTTTCTAGTATCGATACGAGGCGGGGGAGCCCCTCCTCCGGGTTAGTGATGAAAAAAATAATATCATCAGCGTAAGCCGTCGTTGAGAGCGTAGCGCTCTCAATTTTAAGTCCCTGTATGCCAGGGTCTAATCTAACTTTTTGGAGAAAGGGCTCCAGGGCCAATATAAAGAGTGTGGGAGAGAGGGGACACCCCTGCCTAGTGCCATTTCCTATTTCAAAGGGAGGGGAGAGTGAGCCGTTAACCTTAAGCCTCGCATGGGGTGTAGCATAGAGCGAGAAGATCGCTTCCACAAAATTGGGGGGAATGTTAAAGTGCAGCAGGACTTGCTTCATGTATAACCAATTAACTCGATCAAACGCCTTTTCGGCGTCAGTGCCTACTAAGGCGAGTGATATATTTTGCTTTTGAGCAAATCTGGCTGCATGTAAGAGTCTGAGACAGCTGTCTCTCCCCTCCCTCCCCTGTACAAAGCCCGTCTGCTCCGGATTAATCAGGGTGCTGGTAAATTTTTCTAAACGTTTTGTCAAGATTTTGGCCCACAACTTCATGTCGAAGTTGATCAGGGAGATGGGGCGGTAGCTTCCGCAAGCTTCGGGGTCTTTGTTTTCCTTATGCACAAGGGTAATATGCGCTTCTTGCGCTTGTCTAGGCAGGGGGGTCCCGCTCAGGAGAGCATTGTATAGCTCAACTAGTCTGGGAATGAGGGAGGTACCCAGGGCCTTATAGTAAATAAGGGGGAAGCCATCTGGTCCCGGGCTTTTGCCCGGGGGAGATGAGTTTATGAGGTCCTGTATCTCTTGTGGGGTAATTGGAGATAGGAGGGAAGTGGTCGCCTCATCTGGGATTTTAGGGAGGTTTAGCTCTTTAAGGAAGAGGTCGATTTGATTTTTTAAGGCCGATCTCTCTGCAGAAGTAGGCGGATCTTTGAGATTGTATAGGCGGTGGTAAAAAGACTGAAATTCTTTGGCAATATCAGGGGTGGATGTGACTCTTGGGCCTGTAGGGGGTTTAATTGCTTTTATGAGGTTCCTTGTTTGGGCTTTTTTAATCAGGGATGAAGTGAATCTGCTACCCTTGTTGCCCTGGGCATACGAGATGTGCCTAAGGTAGAGATGTTTTTTGTTGTACCTAGCCTCTAGCAGAAGTTTGAGATCGGACCGGAGGGAAGTGAGTTTTTCTACGGCTGCTACACTCTGTGAGAGCTTGGTCAAGTGCTCCAATTTTGCGATTTGAGCAAGTTTCTCGTCAATATCTTTCTGTTGCTTTTTTTTTGCTTTTGAGCCCGCAGAGATCAAAAGCCCCCTCATGTAGGCCTTGTGGGCCTCCCACACTATCGGGACTGAAATATCTGCTGAGGAGTTGAGTTGGAAGTATTCCTCCAATGCTTTGTTAAGCTGGGACCTATCCTCGGCTGAATCGAGGAGGGTGGGATTGAGTCTCCACCTCCATTCACGGGGAAGAGACCCTGGGAGATTGAGTGACAGGTGGACTGGGGCATGATCCGACAGGGCAATGGCGTCTATCGAAACTTTTTTTGTGTGTTGTAGGAGGGAGGAGGATATAAAAATATAGTCTAGGCGCTGGAAGGAGGAGTGGACCTGCGAAAAAAAGGTATAGTCCTTGGAGGACGGGTTAGAATACCTCCATGCGTCAACGATCTCAAGTTGCGCAAAGTACCTACATAGTTTGCTTAATTTTTTTTGTGATATCTGGGACTTTCCTGATGATGAGTCTACGGGGGGGGAGATGGTGAGATTTAAGTCCCCTCCTAAGATGACTTGGCCCGAGGCAAAGATTTTAAGTGTTTCCAATTGTTTTATGAGCCATTCTATTTGGTCCTTGTTAGGGGCATAGAGATTGGCTAAGGTTACTTTAGTTTCGTTTAGGTATCCTCTCAGAAAGAGAACTCTGCCCTCCTCATCTACATAGCGAGCTTCACAAGTAAACTTAAGAGACTTGTGGATCAGAGTGGACACTCCCTTTGAGGCGGAGGAGGGGTGGGAGCTATGAAACGCCATCGGGAACTGACCCCCCGGTAGAGCTAGGCATCTGTCCCCTTTAAAGTGGGTCTCCTGTAAAAACACTACCCCCGAACCATACCTTTTTAGCAGAAGAGCCACATGGTGCCTTTTGTTGGGAGAGTTCAGTCCATTGACGTTGAAGGTAGTAAATAGTAGAGGTTTTGTCATCGCGGGCCCGTAGGAGCGGTCAGTGGTATCCTAGAGGAATAGTAGAAAAGGGAGACAAATTTATGTGAGTGAGATCTTAGTGATTCAAGCCTTTGTCTCTGGCTCCCGGAGGGGCTTGTAAGCGAGGGGGGCCGGAGGGGGAGTGCAGAGAGACAAAGGAAAAAACACCGGGTAAACACAAAAGGGAAGAACAAAGACAACAAATATGTCGCAAACCACGACACAGAAATTGAAAGTTGAGTCAGCGGGTCCCAATATTGTAGACCCCGCTGAGGAAGGGGATTGGGGGCGAGTTGGGTGTGCCTTACCTAGAAGGATCACCAACTACTCAAATAGTAGCCTGATCAGGTAGGCACCCCCAGGAATCCAGAACTAGTGGCAAATGCCGAAGGCATTTGTGCGCTGTGGGGAGAAAGGAACTCAACAATGCAGTAACTTGAATAGAGCACAAATAGCAGGAATAACATAATCCAGCATTCTAGTCAGAACGTATGAAGGCATTAATAAACGGTACTTCAGGACGTAATAAAACGTGAAGAACGTCCGTTGATGGACGGAATAGAAATTAGAGTGTCTCTCTCTTTCTCAGCCGTCAGGGTCAGCGGGAAGGTCCTTTGTTTTCTTTCTTTTGCCTCTGGGTGATTTGGAACTGCCCGCTGGCTGCCAAACCTCTGGCGGGGCTAATTTAGGGAGCTTAGGAAACTCCGGTAAGGGCATCCAGCTTGGTAAATCTATCGGGTCCATCTCGAGGTGTTCCCAGGAGTCACTAAGGTCGGCAGGGGTACGGATCAGTAATCTGCGGCCCTTGTAGAAGATATTAATACCAAAAGGAAAGAGCCACGCGTAGCGGATGTCCCTTGCTCTGAGGACCTCCAACAACGGGCGCATGGCTCGCCTTTTTGCAAGGGTTGCGGGGGAAAGATCTTGAAAGATCTGTACCGGAGAGTCACCATAAAATAGGTCTTTATGTTGTCTGGCAGCTTTAAGGACAGCGGACGTATCCTGAAAGGTGAGGAGCCTGCAGATGACGTCCCTGGGGGGCTCTGTAGGGGGGGGGAGGGGTCTAAGAGCCCGGTGGATGCGTTCCACAGAGATCGTCGCTGCTCTATCTTGACCGAGTAATTGAGCGAATATTTCTGCGGCAACTTTAGGCAGAGCTTCTGCCGCCCAGGATTCTGACAGTCCTTTAAAGCGGACATTACATCTCCGATTTCTATTCTCCAGGTCTTCCTGGAGAATGAGGGCTTTGTTTAAATTAGCGTGTTGTTCCTTTAAAACGGCAGCCATAGCCAGAGCATGGGATGTGATTGAGGTAGATGCAGCTTCCAGCTCCTCTACTCTGCCGCCCATCTGTCTTATATCCTCTTTTATTTCAGACAGTTCACTTATCAGAGGGCGCAGGGCAGTGGACAGGAGCTCCCTCATAAACCCCCGAGACACAGTTCCAGAGTCCTCTTCATCAGAGGATGAGTCACCCTCCCCCTCCTTACTGTGTGCAGCAGCAGCCTCTGGAGCCAGTGCCATCTTGCTGGGGGGGTGCGGAGAGCAGGAGCTCCGTTCCTTGAGGAAGCGCTGCATCCCTGCCTGGTTTTTTGCTGCCCTCGGCGTGCTGGTGAGTTCCCCTCCTCTTTCCTTCATTTGTTTGGGCATTTTGCCGCTGTGGTTGCGTCTGAGGGATCCCTGAAGGTGCCGTTCTGTGGGAGCTCTGGTCCTAAGCGGCCATTTTGCTCCTCAGTCAGGCTCCGCCCCAGACTGGGTTTTTTAATTAATAGTCACAAGCAGGTACAACTCCCCTATGGGAAGTCTGTGTGGAGTGGACCCACAGCATGGGTGGGTCCCAGGAAGCCACTGACGCTACATTAATAAAACTTATTGCAGTGCCCCGGACAGCTGAGCTAACGTCAGATAAAATACAGGTGGGCTTCGTCCCACACTGCATACCACAGTCAGACTGGGTTTTTGTTTTTGGGCCAAATACGTAGAACACCGCGATGTGAAAACTTAGTGCAGCCATACTATGCACAGACCCCTGTAGTATTTCTGTAGCAAAGGTATAAGCTGAACCCACTAACAGGTATGTTGCTTTAGTCTAGGTAGACCCCAGTAACATTTCTGTAGTTACAGTATAGACAGACCCCAGTAACATTTCCGTAGCAGCAGTATAAACAAACCCCAGTAACATTTCAGTAGCAGCAGTGTAAGCAGAGTCCAGTAACATTTCAGTTAGTAACAGTATAGACTGACCCCAGTAACATTTCATTTGCAGCATTATAGACAGACCCCAGTAATATTTCAGTTGCAGTAGTATAGGCAGAGCCCAGTATTAGTAACATTTCAGTAGTAACAGTATAGACTGACCCCAGTAACATTTCATTTGCAGCATTATAGACAGACCCCAGTAATATTTCAGTTGCAGTAGTATAGGCAGAGCCCAGTATTAGTAACATTTCAGTAGTAACAGTATAGACTGACCCCAGTAACATTTCATTTGCAGCATTATAGACAGACCCCAGTAATATTTCAGTTGCAGTAGTATAGGCAGAGCCCAGTATTAGTAACATTTCAGTAGTAACAGTACAGACAGACCCCAGTAACATTTCAGTTGCAGCAGTGTAGGCAGAGCCCAGTAACATTTCAGTAGTAACAGTATAGACAGACCCCCAGTAACATTTCAGTAGCAGGAGTGTAGGCAGACCCCAGTAACATTTCAGTAGTAACAGTATAGACAGACACCAAAAACATTTCAGTTGTAGCAGTATAGACGGACCCCAGTAACATTTCAGTAGCAGCAGTGTAGGCAGAGCCCAGTAACATTTCAGTAGTAACAGTATAGACAGACCCCAGTAACATTTCAGTAGTAACAGTATAGACTGACCCCAGTAACATTTCAGTAGCAGCAGTGTAGGCAGAGCCCAGTAACATTTCAGTAGTAACAGTATAGACAGACCCCAGTAGCATTTCAGTTGCAGCAGTATAAACAGACCCCAGTAACATTTCAGTAGCAGCAGTGTAGGCAGAGCCCAGTAACATTTCAGTAGTAACAGTATAGACTGAGCCCAGTAACATTTCAGTAGTAACAGTATAGGCAGACCCCAAAAACATTTCAGTAGCAGCAGTATAGACTGACCCCAGTAAAATTTCAGTGGTAACAGTATAGACAGACCCCAGTAACATTTCAGTTGCAGCAGTATAGACTGACTCCAGTAACATTTCAGTTGCAGCAGTGTAGGTAGAGCCCACTAACATTTCAGTAGTAACAGTATAGACAGAGCCCAGTTTTGCTTAAACCGCGGCTCGACAGGAGACAGACAAGTGAGTGCTGCTGTGTGACTGCATTTATTTGCATCGATTCATTCAAAAACTGTGGGGTCAAAATACGCAGTACACCCCCAGAGCAATGCGTTAAGAGGTCTAGTTTTCAGAATGGGGTCATTTGTGGGGTTCTCCATAGTTTTGGCCGCTCAAGGGCTCTACAAGTGGGCAATGGGGCCTAAATCGCCCCCAAGGAAAATGTCTGTTCTGAAAGCCACTGGCTGCTCTTTTCGTTTTGGGCCCCGTTGTGCGAACGGACAGAAGATTACGGCTACAATGGGTATGTTTCTAAACACAGGACAAACAGGGGGATCCATCTTTGGGTGCAAATCCTAATTTTCATGTTAATTATAGGAAAGAATTCTGTGTTTAAGATTACATATTTGCAAAAATATGAAATTTTATTTTTTCTTGTCTAAATTGCATTGACTCCTGAAAAGAAACTGTGGGGTCAAAATCCTCCTGACCCCCCAGTGAATATATTAAGATGTGTAGTTTATAAAATGGGGTCATTTGGGGGGGGTATCTATCCTTCTGACCCCATGAGCCTTTGCAAACTTGGCTCGGTGCAGGAAAACAAAGTTTTCCTCAAAATGCTGATAATTATTAAATTTGTATGTCTCCTAAATGGTTAAAAAAAAAAGTTTTCCCAATGTGCGTCCAGAATAAAGTAAACGGATGGAAATATATATCTTATCAAAAATTTCTATATTATATTTGCACATTTTTGAGATATTGCAATTGGAAGTGTGAAAAAACGATGATTTTCTCAAAATTTTCCCAATTTTGGCACTTTTATTAAATATACACAAATTCTATCAGTCTATTTCTTCCCACCTAAATGAAGTACAATATGTGGCAAAAAAAACAATGTCAGAATCGCTGGGATCTGCAGAACCTTTACCGAGTTATTCTATGCTAAAGTGACACGTCAGATTTCCAAAATTTGGCCTGGTCATTAAAGCGCAAACAGGCTTGGTCACTAAGGGGTTAATATGAAGGTTTATAAGGAAATTAAGGAACTACCGTATTGGGAGGGGAGGGAATAGTTCACCCGTGGGTCCCAGGTTGTCCGAAAGGCCTCATGGTGATCTAATAGTATTGAAGTTAGTTTTTCATTTATGAGATACCAATTTAATCTTCTTTTACCTCAAAAGAATCCAGAGAAGCCCTTCACCAGGGTTGAGCTATGGTTTGTTTGGGGGCTAAAAAAGAAAGTGATGAGCAGCAGAAGGATCCCCCAGGGGATCAGGGGATCTGGTGGAGCGGCCAGCAAGATGCAGGTTCGGGCAGTGGAGCAGCGGGAGGCCCGCGGGTGCCCAGGTGGGAGGGGATTGGAGGAGTGCGGTGCATCTAATTACCTGTGACAGCTCCTCCAGAGGGAGAGCTGCCCCAGGGCTGAGGAAGCCTGTGAGAGTGGAAGATCACCTGCAGCGGAGCGGCGGGGGCTGCTGGTAACCACAGCATTAGGGTGACTACCCACTACAGTTCTTTTTCACTAAGAAATTCGCAGCGTTTTTTTTTCTGCATCGCGGCAAAATCGCAGTTTACCACAAAAGCACGATTTTGCGTGATTGCGATTTTAACATTACAAGTCCTGTAGACCCCTGGAGAAAAAAAAAAAACGCTGCGAATTTCACAGTGAAAAAGAACTGTAGTGGGTAGTCACTAGAGATGAGCGAACGTACTCGGACAGGCACTAGTCGTCCGAGTAATGTGCCTTATCCGAGTCCCGCTGTACTCGTGCTGAAAGATTCGGGGCGCTCCGCTGCTGACAGGTGAGTCGCAGCGGGGAACGGGGCAGAGCGGCCGGGAGAGAAGGAGAGAAAGATCTCCCCTCCGTTCCTCCCCGCTCTCCCCTGCAGCTCCCCGCTCCGCGGCGCTCCCCGAATCTTTCAGGACGAGCAGAGAGGTACTCGGATAAAGCACATTACTCGGACGAGGCTGAGAAGCCTCTGCTGGGAGCTGAGAGAAACTTCCTCTGTCACCACTAAGCCTGGACATTAAGGCCTCATGTCCACGGGGGTAAAATCCGCAGCGTTTTTCCTGCACGCTGATCCGCGCCCCATAGGGATGCATTGGACACCCGCAGGTAGTTAAATACCTGCGGATGTCATTTTTTCCTTCAGGCGTGGATCCATGTGCAGGAAAAAAATGGACATGCTCCATTTTCGTGCGGGTGTCCCGCGGGGACGGCTCCCGCAGGCTTCTATTGAAGCCTATGGAAGCCGTCCGGATCCGCAGGAGACCCGCACCAGAATTAAACTCACCTTTCCGGACGCTGCGGATCTTCCTTCCTTCGCGGCTGGATCTTCTTTCTTCGGCCCAGCGGATGTGCCCGGCGCATGCGCGCGGCACGCAGCCGGCGTGCCGAGCACATCCGCCGGGCTGAAGAAAGAAGATCCGGCCGCAAAGGAAGGAAGATCCGCAGCATCCGGAATGGTGAGTTTATTCTGATTTTTGAGCCTCATGTTCGCGGGGCAGGAGGGACCCGCTACGGATTCTCCATGAAGAATCCGCGGCGGGCCTGATTTTCCCCGTGGACATGAGGCCTAAAAGTTACAGGGAGCTTGGTGTGGGGTGGATTGGAGGCCCCACTGGTTAACCCCTTGCCTGTGTCTGAAAGATACCTCCGGAGTCCTGAGAAAGCAGAGCCACCAGCATGTGAGGGGAGAGGCTCTGCACACTCACAGCATGCGGGTTGGGGCTTCTAAGCTGTGGCCATTCTGCACAATTCTGCAGCAGCGCATGCACCAGTAGAAGTCTGCACCCTACATCTAATGAAGCAGAACATCTGCTGAGTAAGGCCCCCTGCACACGGGCGGAAATACTGCGGTGGGATTTCCCACAGGACTTTCGCCTGTGGAAGCTGCCATAGGATTGTGTTAGAAAACGCAATTCTATGCAGACGGCCGCAATTTAGAAAACAAATCGCGGCATGCTCTATTTCTGTGCGGCGCGAAACGTCACTCCCCGTCCGCTGGTTCCGCTCTGCGCATGCACCGGCAGCTGGCACATCACAGAGCCGGAGCCACAGGAGCAGGTGAGTGCCGTGCTGGTCCCTGCAGGGGCTCAGGCCAGGTCTCGGGTCTCGCAGCTGGATCCGACCCGGCCATCTGCAGGCGGCCTTAAAGGACTTGAAAGTTGTGCCCAGTGCCACTTCAGACCTATTCAACATTTTCATCTCTGCTACATTCAATTTCTACATTAACTACACGTATTCAGAACTCCAGTACCACCTAGTGGCCAAAAGTAAAAGTTACAGCAATTATATCTCAACGCGCCCAGGCTGAGGTGAGAGACTCATTTGCAACATTACAAAGTGCCGGATTTTGTACGTTCCACCAACAATCTGCCTCCATATATTACAGGCCAATCTGGTTGGCCATAACGTAAAGGGACCCTCAACCCAGGAAGTCGACCTGAACCCCCGAAGAGAATGAACACATACATGGCGACGGGGATGTTACTTACCCTCCCCCTGAACTATGCTCTAGCCTCGTCCCAGTATATCTAGAGGAATATCAGATCTTTTAACTGGACTTTAGGAGGGAGACGGAGGATGAAAACATGAAAAAGTGGCAAATCAAATAATCCAACACAGACCTCATTGCAAAGCACCCTGCCGGAATTTCCCAGATCAATCAAGCATTAGCCACTCCAATAAGGTATCATCACCCGAGAGTTCCAACTCTCCGGTCACAGGTGAAACAATAGAAGGTCGGCCAAACAAGATTACGCTGCCTCCCGCGAGCTCAGGTCTCTCCCCATCTGATGGCAACCTACTATCCCAGATCCAGCAAATTATTAGAGAAGAGCTACAAACCACGATGCGTCACATGGCAAAGCAACTGGGCGGCCGGGGCCACAAGTGATCTAGAGCAGAGAACGGATGAAATTGTAGACACTCTTGATTACAAGAGAACAAAGTGGGAGGAATATGCAGCCCGCATTGAAGCGCTTGAGCTAAAGTGTGAAGATCTAGAAAATACGAGCCAGAGAGCCAACATCAGGATCAGAGGTCTGCCAGAATCTGTCAACTTAAAGGAAGCAGCTCTTAACCTGTTGTCTGCCATTTTGCCCAGGTCGCGCAGGAGTTGCTCCATATGGACAGGATCCACCGAGTGCTCTCCAAGCCCAGCAACCCCAACACCCCCCAAGGATGTCGTCCTCAAGATGCACAACCCTGAGATGATTGATCAGATCCTCTCCGCAGCTCGGGATTTGGAGGCCCTCCCAGGGGGCCCACCAGCAGTCCAGATCTTTGCCGACATCTCACCTGCAACCCTGTTCAGAAAGCCTTGCAACCTGTCACAACCGTATTGCAACAAGCAGGGCTCCATTCACGCTGCAGGTCCGCAACAATCACCACTCATTCGTGATCCGCTCTCTAGAAGATGGAAAGCAGGCCCTGGAGGAGATGGGAATTCCCTACAGTGCATCTGGAGGCGGACCACCAAGATCTCAGCGTCCGCCACGCATCGGATCCTTATTCAGCAGACAACCACGTTCTCTGACCTGAGAATACTGCTGCCAGACGCATAAAGGACCCCTCTGCTCCTTGATTGAGATTGTTTGGTTAAATCATTTTGTTTTGTCCCTCTCTCTCTCCCTCGGATGTGTTGCACCTTCTATCCCTCTCTTCCTTTCTTGCTCCTCATCTACCCTCTCAGTTGTATATTTTTGGCTTTCCCCCGGCACAGAATGTGGATGGACACTGCATATATTATATCTCCTGATATCCCTCTTTTTCAGCCTCTCATATGACTGGGACAGGTTGGAGAGATGTTGCTCTCCCTACTCCAGACTATGGGAGTGGCCCCCATAAATATCGGGGATCACTCTCAGCCTGGACTACCTTGGGCACTTTTAGCCTATCAAGGCTTCAAGGTAATGTAGTTACTTTTGTTATGTTTTGTTATGTTATGTATCTACATTGTCTCCTGACTGGTACACTTCTAAATGGTACTCTACTGTATGCACTACTTCACTTTCAATAGTTAGACGGCTCCAGCAATCTCCCATCAATATAAATGGTAGTTATTATATCCTACAACATCCGGGGATTTAATTCCAAGAGGCGAGGAGCCATATTGCAATATCTTAAAGACCAGAGGTTATATGTCTCCAAGAAATTCACTTCTTCACCTCCTCAGCACCCAGATTTATACATTCACAATATTCGCGCATAACCTCCTTGGTAACCCCCAAAAACATCAGGGGCTCACCATTTTCCTACATAATACCTTCCCCATTATGGTATCTGATGCAGAGTTGGACCCACAGGGGCGATTTGTAATTCGGAAAGGGTCACTGATAGGCAGATGGCCCTCATTAATTCCTATGCCCCAGTAAACAACCCCCTTAAGACCATCAAACTTATTTCCAACAAACTTAAATCTTCCCTTAGGGCAGATAAACTGAATGGGAGACTTTAACATGACCTTGATGCCTGCCCTTGAACGGACATCGTGGGGACCTGATAAAATTAGCGCTTCCCAAAGAGCTGCTCTCCATTCCTGAAAGATCTGGACCTGGTGGATGCTTGGAGAGAGGCACAGGGGACTAAACGGGGTACACATTCTCCTCTCACCCACACAGATCATATTCATGTATTGATTGGACTTCCACCCATCTAGCCCCTGCTCTCGTTCAGACACAGCACATACCCTGCGCTTGGTCTGACCACGACATGGGCACACATTTCCTGACCCAGAACGCCCTGAGGCCTCCTGAGAGATGGCGCCTTAACGAATCTCTCCTAAAGGATCCATTAACTCTAAGGGTGAACACCTACTGGCGATACCATATCCTTGCGATGCAAGACTGAGTGAAAACACATGATAATAAAACCAAAGATTTACAATGGTTTCATTCTCATTAGCGATGTTTTCACTGTAACCACGCATCGCAAAGAAGAATCTGCGATATCGCCCATTGTTTTCAGTGGGGCTAGCGCTACTGCCGTGTGAGCCCTAACAGACATCGCTCAGCAACTTAGTTTCTACCTGTCCACAAATGCTAACTCAGTCACAACCAATTTGGGTTTGGCTCCCCAGAAAGTCTTCATGAGAGATCATATAGATGGAATAGCAGCACACAAAAGACATCTCAGGCCCAAAATGCACTAGAAGACCGCCTAACTCTCCCTGAGACCGCAAACCAACAAAAGCCCAGCATTGCCATCACTAAGGAATTCCGAGACATAAAAGTACAATTAAATCTCCTATATGCTGCTGCGGCAGAAAAAGCCCTGAACTACCCAAGCCACATACTGTAGATTGGCCACCAAGCCTGATAGGTTGCTGGTAGCGCAGCTCAGAACAAAAGAGCATCAACTCCGTGTACGCGATTAGGACCAGGAATGGGGCCTGTACCTCAAATCTGGGCAAAACCACTAAGATCTTTGATGAGTTTCTGTTCTCTTTACAAATATAAGCCGCAGGAAGTCCCTTCAGCCCCCACAAACCTTCTACAACATGTCGCTCCCACCACAGATAGTAGCCACAAATTAAACAGTCCAATTTCTGAAGAGGAAATAACTGATACCATTAAAGACCTTAAACAAGATAAAGCCCCAGGTCCCGACGGCTTTATATACCATACTGAAAGTGTTGGATCTTATCCATATATTCCAACCACAAAGTACATTTTTGCGGTCCTTGAAAAAAAAAAGGGTCTCCACGGCCCTTTTGTAACGACCCTACGGGCATTGTACTCCAACCCCTCCGCAATCTTGAAACTTCCCAGCTCTAGCCTAAGTGTAATCCCCATTCAGAGAGTCACGGCTGCCCTGTATCCCCAGCCTGTTCGCTCTAGCCATAGAGCCATTAGCCCATCTAATTAGAAATAACCCAATGTGGCAGGTGTAGTGCAAGACGGGAAAGAATACAAAGCCAATCTTTTTGCAGACAGCATTTTCCTCACCCTCACTAGACCGCTCACATCCCTGTCGAACGTCATGGCCATGCTACAAGCTTTTGCTGAAGTTTCGGGTCTTCAAGTAAACATGGACAAAACGGAGGCCTTTTACATTAATCTTCCCCCAAACATGTGGAAATTAATTGAACTTAACTTTGGGTTTCAGGCGCCTCAGCACTATATCACCTATCTTGGTATCAAGATCACCACCTCCCTAAACACCCTATACAAGTGGAATTACCTGCCCCTATTTACCAAACTCAAGAATGACCTAAACAGGTGGGACCAACGCACACTTTGCTGGATAGGGCGCATTAATTTGGTTAAAATGAATATATTGCGGCAGTTGCTCTACTTGTTTCGATGTCTCCCTATCCCCATTCCCGCCACAGACATGACAGAAATGCAGAAAGCAATTTTCCAATTTATCTGGAAGGATAAAAGGCCCGTATAAAACAAAAAATAATGCATTACCGCCGGAGGCTGGGAGGATTCTCGGTCCCAAATATACATAAGTACTAAGATGTCCCAGCTTCCTTCTGTGTTTGCAGGGGAGAAGGCGCCCCTATGGGTAGATTTAGAGGCTTCCCTCGCATCACCACTGGATTTGGGGGCCCTGTTCTGGGACAGTTCAGTTAAGCCCCATGTCTTGCAGGGAAGTTCACCCCTGACCTGTAATCTTTTTCTAATTTGGAGGAAAGATGGGTTTAGATATTTTCTTATGTCAGATCTTCCGCCAACATTGCCAATCAACCCTAACCAAGCATTCCCACCAAGCAGCCAGGAGCACGAGTTGGCGTGGTGGCAGGCTAGAGGGCTGACTTTAATGCATCAATTTTTTGTGTTTAACAGACCCCTCACCCCGTCACAAATCTCAGAAAATTATTCAGTCCCTACCTCTGGATGGAGGTCAACCAAATCTGTAGTTTCATTTGTTCTAAACTACCTAGACCATCTTTGTGTATGGCATTCACTACCTTTGAGAGGCCCTCAAAAATGATTTCAGGGACTTGGGGTCCAAGCTTAGGGCACGGTCCTCCAGGGTAGTTTTCTCGGAAATACTACCTGCACCTAAGGCCACACTAGAAAGGCAGCAGGATCTTAGGGAGGTATACAAGTGGCTCCGGAGTTGGTGTAAGAAGGAGGGATTTGGGTTCCTGGAGAACTGGGCGGACATTGCTGTCGGCTACAGGCTCTATTGTAGGGACGGGCTGCATCTTAATAGGGAGGGTGCAGCTGTGCTGGGGGAAAAGATGGCTAGAAGGCTGGAGGAGTGTTTAAACTAGGGACTGGGGGGGAGGGTAAAATGAGAAATAGTGGGGTAGTCAGTGTAGCTAGCGACCTGGGTCTAAGCAATGGGAATGGGGGTCGAACAGGGGGTGGAGTTAGTACAGTTAGAACTGACAGATCAGTCAATAGTACCATTAGTAGAAAAATGAATTTAAACAAAAAAAACCTGTATAAATTGTATGACCACGAATGCAAGAAGTCTGATCGGCAAAGTGGGTGAGCTTGAAGCGAGAATGGCTGATGAAAACTATGATATAGTCGGAATAACGGAAACATGGTTTGATGATAAGTGCGATTGGGCGGTGAATTTACAGGGTTACAATCTCTTCAGAAGAGACCGAAGGAACCAGAAAAGGGGAGGGGTGTGTCTATACATTAAACCATACTTATTGCTGAGGCTACGGGAGGATATAGGGGCAGGAGAAGAACAGGTGGAATCTGTGGGTAGAAATACAGGGAGACAAAAAAAAAAAAATCCTGATAGGGGTCTTCTATAGACCACCGAAAGCAACAGAAGAAACTGAAAGCTTACTACTAAGGCAGATAGAAGAAGTGTTAAACCGCAATGAAGTAATTATCATGGGGGACTTTAATTATCCAGATATAATATGGGAGAAGGAAACCTGCAAATCTCACAGGGGTGATAAGTTCTTGAGAGTAATTAAAGATAATTACCTGAACCAACTTGTGCAGGAACCAACTAGAGGGAGGGCCATTCTGGACCTAGTACTAACCAACAAACCGGAACGTATAAAGGGGGTGCAGGTTGAGGGACACTTGGGGAACAGTGACCACAATATAATCAACTTCCAGCTGTCAATCAATAGGAAGCCTTATCAGGGAGTGACAAAGAAACTAAACTTTAGTAAAGCAAAATTTGATGAGCTTAGAACTACTATCGGTAACATTAATTGGGACAACATCCTCAAAAATATCAGTACAGAGGACAAATGGGAGGAGTTTTAAAGGATCCTAATCACCTCATGAAGCAGTTCATTCCCTTCAAAAATAAAAGAACTTCAAGTAAAAGGAAACCAGTGTGGCTCGACAAGAAGGTAAGGGGGGTGATAAGTGAAAAAAAGAAAGCGTTCAAACTACTAAAGCAAGAAGGCAGCGAAGAAGCGTTAAAATCGTACAGGGAAAAAAAACAAAATATGTAAAGATAAGATCAAAACTGCTAAGGAGGAGGCAGAAAGACTGATCGCCAAAGAGAGCAAAAACAACCCGAAACTATTCTTCAACTATATTAACAGCAAAAGGATTTGCACTGAGAGCGCTGGCCCTTTAACAAATAATGCGGGAGAAATCATTGAGGATGATGGAGGGAAGGCAAATCTATTAAATAGTTTCTTTTCAAGCGTATTCACAAACGAAAAGGAAATGCCACATGAAATGCAGGGGAATAAAATGAACCCCTCACAAAATATCTCATATCTAACGCAGGAGGAGGTGCGGAACAGGTTAAAGAAGATTAAAATCAATAAATTGCCAGGCCCAGATGGAATACACCCAAGGGTACTAAAGGAACTAAGTGATGTGATAGCTAGGCCGCTATATCTAATATTTCTGGATACTATCAAGACCGGGGTTGTACCATTGGATTGGCGCATTGCCAATGTGGTTCCAATTTACAAACAGGGGTCCAAAAGTGAGCCTGGTAACTACAGGCCGGTAAGTCTTACTTCAGTAACTGGAAAAATATTCGAGGGGTTTCTGAGAGATGCCATTCTAGAACACCTCAAGGAGAACAATGGAATAACTCCTCACCAGCATGGGTTCATGAAGGGTCGATTATATCAGACCAATCTGTTCAGCTCCTACGATGAAGTAAGCTCTAGGCCGGACCTGGGAGAGTCTATTGATCTTGTATATCTGGACTTCTCTAAAGCATTTGACACCGTGCCACATAATAGGCTGATATACAAAATGAGAAGCTCGGATTGGGTGAAAACGTGTATCTGGGTAAAGAATTGGCTCAGAGATAGAAAGCAGAGGCTGGTAATAAATGGTTCGTACTCTGATCGGGCCACCGTCACTAGCGGGGGCCACAGGGTTCAGTATTGGGCCCCATTCTGTTCACTATATTTATCAATGACCTGATAGAGGGGCTGCACAGTAAAATATCAATATTTACAGATGCCACAAAATTATACAATATAATTAATGCAATGGAGGACAATGTGCGGCTACAAACGGACCGAGATAAGCCGGGGGATCGGGGGGGGGGGGGAATGGTGAATGAAGGTCAATGTGGATAAATGTAAGGTTATGCACATGGGCAGCAAGAATGGATGTCACAAATATTCTCTTAATGGGGTACTGCTAGGGAAAAGTGATATGGAAAAAGACCTGGGGTACTAGTGGACTGTAGACTAAACTGGAGTAAGCAATGTCAGTCAGCTGCTGCAAAGGCAATTAAAGTTTTGGGATGCATTAAAAGAGGTATAGGGGCGAGGGGCGAGAACATTATCCTTCCACTATATAAGGCACTTGTCAGGCCTCACATGGAATACTGCGCACAATTCTGGTCACCGGGGCTCAGGAAAGATGTTACAGTGCTGGAGGGGGTTCAAAGATGGGCGACTAAACTAATACATGGAATGAGGGGACTGGAATACCCAGAGAGGCACCAAAACTGGGATTATTCACCCCGGAATAAAGATGACTAACTCTGTATAAATAGATGAGGGGACGATACAAGAATTTCTCGCATGATCTGCTTATAGCCAGGACTGCAATGGTAACAAGAATACACCTAGAGGAACAAAGGTTTTATCACAAACACAGAAGCGGGTTCTTTACTGTAAGAGCAGTGAGACTGTGGAACTCTCTGCCAAAGAACGTGGTGATGGCAAAATCGATAGAGGAGTATAAAATGGGACCAGACATCTTACTAGACCGCCATGATATTACGGGATATAGACATTAGGTGCAGAGTGGAATTGTTGATCCAGGTCTTGGAGTCAGGAAGGAATTTTTGCCTATCTCTGGATCAACAAGGAAGGGTGTGTGTGTGTGTGTGGGGGGGGGGGGGGGGGGGACAGGCTGAACTAGATGGGCATTGTCTCCCTTCAGCCTAACATACTATGTTACTATGAAATCATTCAGATTTTTTGCCTTTTGTGTGGATGTAGGTGAGGCATGAAGTGTGTTTTAGATGCTCTGGTGATGATGCTTTCACTGACTAAACTATCTAAAATATACCTTTTAATAAAACTGGGATTATTCACCCCGGAAAAAAAGACAGCTAAGGGGCGACCAAATAACTCTGTATAAATCCATGAGGGGACAATACAAGGATCTCTCCAGGATCTGTTTACACCCAGGACTGCGACGGTAACAAGAGGGCATCCGCTACGTCTAGAGGAAAGCAGGTTTCATCACCAACACAGAAGGGGGTTCTTTACTGTAAGAGCAGTGAGACTGTGGAACTCTCTGCCTGAGGACGTGGTGATGGCAGGATCCATAGAGGAGTTTAAGAGGGACTTGATGTCTTTCTGGAGCGGAAGGATATTACAGGATATAAATCTTAGGTTAATTGTTAATCCGGGTATACAGGCAGGTAGGAACTATTAGGGGTTGATCCAGGGAACAGTCTGATTGCCATTAGGGAGTCAGGAAGGAATTTTCCCCCAAAAGGGCTAATTGTCTCCTGTCTCCTGGAGTTTTTGCCTTCCTCTGGATCAACAAAGGATTAATAGGCTGAACTAGATGGACATTGTCTTCATTCGGCCTTACATACTATGTTACTATGTTACTATATGGTCCCCTCTGCAACCAGGGATAATTTCATCCCTATACTCCACCTTAAATCAACCCCCACAGGAGACTTAGCTCCCCTTTATGAGGCAGTGGGAGTCTGACTTAAATATAACCTTTCGCTTCCAAGATGGCACCATTGCTGTACCTTTATTTCCAAGGGGTGCCACCAAGTTACTTTGACCGAGTCATCTTATAAAATTCTACACAGAGCATATTAAGTTCCTACAATTATCCACAAGTTTTTTCCAACCTCTTCTCTAGATTGTTTCAGGTGCTGTGGACCACTGGGAACAGTCTCTCACATATGGTGGACATGCCCATCAGTGAAGGCCTTCTGGGAACAGGTAACCCACCTGATATTTAGAGTTCTGGGTAAGACATTCCCCCTTGTCCCATCGGCTTGCCTCCTAGTGGACAAACCAACTGGCTACAGTAACAAGCAGTACAAGCTTTCACAATATATTTGCATGGCGACAAGGGCCTATATCGCATCCCAGTGGCTATCACCATCTCTTCATATAGATCCAATTTTAGTGAATCTCCAGAATGATGTTGTAGAAGAAGTTGTCCGCCATGAGGGAAGACTGCATGGAGAGTTTCCTTACGACCTGGTTGCCCTGGGCCATGTATTTGACCATCCTGGAGCTGCCCCGGATGCTAGCCTACTGAGGTGAAGCGGTGCAGATGTGTGATGGGGAGGGCAGGGAGAAGGGCCTCCTGACTCTACTAGGTGGGGGGCTAGTCGACTAGAAGTGGTACTAATATGTCAGGTAATTTTATTACATATTTGATAGCATATGATTTAATTATTATTCTGAGGTATTGTTTGTGTTACGAGCGTGTGGGCAAACTGAGCACGGGGGCCCACATGATCGTACCCAAATGGTAAGTAGTAGCATGCACGCACACGGTCTTCTCCTCTGGCATGCTTGACAAAGACCGGTAGGAGGCTGGTCAAAACGTTGCAGTCATTTTTTATGACGGATAAATAAAGTTTGCTGTGTTTTATTGCATCCGAGTGCTGCCTCTACATCTTATTCTCTCCTTGGATTGTGGAATCGTGGTCCAGGTTCCGTTCTGAGGCTGTGCACCACTGGATCCTGCCCTCGTGGGGCTACTAATGAGTACTGCTTGTATGGTATTTATACGTAATTTAGTTAGGTAGGAGGAGAGGGTCATTTTTAAATAGATTTTTGAGATGATGCCTCTAGCGTGGTAATATTTGAGACAAAAAGTTTCAAAAGAAGTCACGGATAATGGGAAGGTAGTGTTTTTAAGGAAGGTGGAAATAACTAACTAATTCCGAGGAAGATAATAGACGTGTTTTCTGAAGGGTAGGGAATGGCGTGACACCCTCCTTAGAGAGTACATGATAAACTTTGGTGATTCCCCTGTCTGTCCAGGCCCGAAAAGCTTAAGGGGATTCATTGCTGGGGAAAAAAGAGGATTTTCCAGAAGTGGTAAGAGGGGCAAATGAGATGACATCAGGCTCCCCGAAAACTTTATGGAGTCCCATATTTTAAGAGCATAGTTGGGTGTATGTTGTGGGGGGTCCATAATATTGATTGACTTTTAAGAGGATGTCGTTCAGGGGCTTCTAAGGATAGTCAAATTGGGGTATTCTCTTGTGAAGGAAGTAGGGCCAATTGGGCTATGTGATCTGCCTGATAGTATTTTTGAATATTAGGGCCCCCTAACTCCCCTTGCCGTCTATTTCTGTACAAGGTTGAGGATAGAGTCTTGCCATACAAAACAGAGTGAAATTTGTTGGAATACTTTTAATATATGCCCTGCGACCAAAACCGAAAGGGCCCTAAATAAATAAAGGAGTTTAGGGAGAAAAGTCATTTTCGAGGAGTTCGCCCTACCAATCCAGGAAATTTGATAGTGTTTCCAAGTTTTTAGGAGTAGCCAAAGTCTCCTAAGAAGAGGGGGATAGTTTTGTACGTATAATGGAGTAATTATTAGTAAGTCGCACTCCTAAATAATCGAATGATTCCGAGACCCGTTGGATTAGGGAGTTTGATTGGAGTTGTGAGACTGAATGTGGAGGTAATGTGAGGTTAAAGGCTTTGGATTTGGCAGTGTTCATTTTTAAGCCTGCTAGGGACCGAAACATGGACGGTTCCGCCAATAAATTAGGGAAAGTGATCCGAGGGGAGGATATTAACAATAGGATATCGTCCGCGAACAGACTGATTTTATGTTGTTCTGAGGCAATCAAGATCCCTGATGTTTGGATTGCTTTGAATTTTCCTTGCTAATGGCTCCATGGCCATTATAAACAGGAGGGGAGATAGGGGACCTGCCTGTCCTGTGCCCCCATGACTGAGATAGTGGACATCCCTGTCCTGTGCCCCCCAGGACTGAGATAGTGGAGCCTTTGGAGATGACTATAGTAATTGTAAGACCGTTAATAATTCTTTTGGAAATTTCCATTTTTCGAGAACTGCAAAAAGGTATTACCAGTTTATGGTATCAAAGGCCTTATATATGTCTACCCCATGTTGCCGTTTACACATATTGCGCAAAATACGCACGCAAGAAAGATTGCAGCATGTTCTACCTTGGCGCAAATTACATACGCATATATGCTAAGATGCATGGCGATAGTTGGACGCAGCATGCATACATGTCATTGTGTACTTGCTGCATGCCGCACACGTATCTCTCATGGACAGCAAGCTGCGAACTACAATCATATGAAACTACCCATATACTATAGGGGGCAGAAACCCATGAGAATACATGAGTTTGCCTACTTTTTAACCCCTTAAAGGGGTTGTCCAGTTGTAAGCTATAGATGGCCTGTCCTCAGCTCCCCTACAGACCACATATTGGTTTATTCCCCATTGAGTTTGTTGGGCATTACTCTTGTGCCGGCTTCTTCTGTAGAGCCCAACATGCAGCACTAGTTATCTCCTCTGGTATTAAAGGGTTTCCTGGGACTTAGGGCTTATTTTCAAGGAAGGGAATAAAGTTTGCGTGACTCCAGATCTTGTGTAATGTACTAGCCCATTGTTTCCAGTGGTTAATGCTCATGGACAGTTTGACTCTTCTAGCGATGCTGCGAGATGGAAAAACTGCAGTGTGTTCTACTTTCTCTAATATCACAGAAAACTCAGCAATTATTTGCTATGAAGGAGTTAAAAATCACTTCCCGCTTTTATACATGCAAATATCATGACAGAGCGATTTACGATTTTTTCCTATTATAACAACACGTGATTCTCACAAAGGACTTGTTAAACCCCATGTTCAGCAATGTAATTTTATTGCAAAATGCTTTGCAGTCGCAGTGAAAATCGTAGGTTTAAGAGTGTGATATGGGTCTGTGGTTCTTGTACCGATACCAAGCTTACCTGTGTAAATACATCCATAACCCTGGATGACCTATGCTCAGGATATACATCATCAATGGTTGATCAGTGGTGATCCACCACTCAGGACCCCAGGGGATCAGCTGCTATCAGGCCCACTGTCAGTGTGGATGGAGCCAGAGGCTGATAGCTCTGTCCGTATTGCAGTGGCGTGGGTTGGTAATGCAGGCACAGCTCCCGTTGAGCTGAAGGGAGATGAATACGGCCCATGGGTTGTTTATTCAATGGAAGACTTACTAGGTAATCTAGTTATTGCAATGCTGAAGGCAATGCCCCATGATCTGATTATAATATAGGCCACCTCTGTATATAAGCCTAGTCTTACCAATGCATTCATGCCATGTGGGGTCATAGATTTACAACAAGAACTCTCAACACTAGGGAAGAAGAGATCTTCTACATGTAAGACACCAACATTGGTAAGGAAGATTATCCGAAATCACTATTGACAAGATATTGGCCAATATTCCCAGTCTATCCTCCAACCCCAATAACCACCAGCTCCCCCTGTCCGATAATGGCTGTGAAGCCATGTATGGTCTTCTCTTCACGCCTCTAGCTCCGACGCTTCTTTCTGCTGATGTCAGTGAATTTCTTCTTGCGGGCTCTTTCACACGGCTGTATGCGTTTTTACGTTTTCTCATCCTCGCCGTATATTCCCATGAACGGACATTTTTTCCGCGATTACGGCCAGCGTTTTCTTGCCCATTCACACGACCATGAGCGACGTTTTTAGTTAAAAAATATGTTGCACCTCAGAAATCCCTTACTCTGCAAACCTCCTCGGGACGCCGTCCAATGCCTACAGAGAGGCACCTGTAAGCTTTCCACAGTATTGGACGCTGCTGAAATGCCTCCCCCTCCCTTCCCTTGTCCAGCTCCCATTGGAGTCTATGGGAGCCGCCGCCGCATATTGGGCAAATGATCTTTGTATCCACCATTTCATATTTCGCTCGCGTATGTTCCATTTTTTACGGTCCGCCGTTTTTACGCACCATATATTCTCCTGTGTGAATGCCTTGGAAACCAACGCCTCAGATGGTCGCGTATATTGGTCGGACGTAAAAATGCGCCGTACATGCACTCGTGTGAATGAAGCCTTAGCATGACTTAAATAATCAAACTCTCAAAATGTTGGAAAATGTAAAATGACCCCCTGGTCTTGGACAAACAAAGATGGCCGCCGCACTTCTCTGACTAGGTGATGCACGCTATGTATGAGTATTCATCATTATTCTGACACTCCACCTGTAAGCAGCGCCGGCCAGTCAGAGCAGAACCTAGTGCCCTAGACTATTGATGCCTACTAATACACAGTGTGCTCCAGGCAGTCAGAGAAGTGGTGCCGCCATCTTTGTTCAGAATTGGAGGGTCGCTTTAAGCTTCTTTTGGTTTTCTTCTTTCTTTTAACCCCTTAGTGACCGCCGATATGCATTGTGATGGCCTCACTAAGTGGGCCCTATTCCGAATGGCCTCACTATGAAATAAAGCCCCGGGGTCTGTGCGGGCGACCCCTCCCTGCTATCGGGTCCCGGCGGTAGCCAACAGCCTGGAGCTGTCATAGGAGGTTGCGGTGAGCGATCCCCAGTCACGTGATCGCTGTTATTCAATGGATAATGGCATTTGCATAAAAGTGTAAAACAAAAGCTAAATATATTTAAAGTTTCAGCTCTTCTCACAGATTGAATCCATGAGGAAAGCTGAAAGTACTCACCCTGTCCTCTGCGATGACCGGCGGCGGTCTGCTCCTTCCAGGACCTTACACCGTCTTCAGCGCATGCGCTCCAGACTTCAAATGTTGAGATGCTCGGAAGCCCAGGAAATCTAATATCTCCCTGCTACAGCTAGTATGAGTAGCCAAGAAAAGGGGGATTTCACAAGGAGCCGCAGTATGTGGTTCGCGGTCACATGATCGCTGGTGTGCAATGGATAACGTTGATCATGTAAAATAAAAAAAGTGTAAAAAAAAAAAAAAAAGATATCTGTAAGGGGAGATTAAATTACCTTCCTAGGGCTGTGGACCTTAACCCCAAGTTCTGTGCACGCGCCTATCATCAAAATGGCGGTTGCATATGCAAAAGCCGCGGATTGCCGGGATAAATTAAAATCTCCTGGATGCCAACGGTAGCGAAGAACGTGGAGCAGCGACCAGTAGCCCCGTTGAGCGGTCCACGGTCACGTGATAAAAAGATCCACCTTAGGCCGGTCTCACATGACTGGATAGGGATTGCAGATTCCACAAGCGTCTGATCCGCAGTAATACGCGGCTCAATCAGATGCATTGGATGACACAATGCCGCTCACCTTGGCGGCTCGGAATTACGTAAGAAAACAGAACGCAGCATTTTTTTTCCGCACAAGGGAGCAGCGGGGCCTGGAATTTATCCAGTGGTGCCCTGAAATCCAGCGGGTGCTCCTCCATTAGAGGCCGAGCCGTGGGTCCTGTAAGCAGATTGGGGCCACAATGGGTTGGTGTCTGAACACAGGAAAAAGCAATGACAGAATTACTTGGATATACAAAACCTTACGGAGTTTTTCTATGGAATGCTTCCTTCACACGAGCGCATATCAGCCGGCTGATACACTCTGGGATCTGAAACATTAGATTCCAACGCGTCAGATCACATGGCCGTATTCCTGAGACGTAAAAGCACTCGGCCGGCCAATAGAGCGCCGGGCATTTTTACGTGGCACTAAACTCCCCCCCTGTGTAAGCTCATCATTCTTCTCCTCCCCACTGGATCTCTGGAATGGGAGGGGATGGGAGGTGGAGCTAAGCGCTGGTCCATCCCACCTTCTTCTATTGCTGGCTGTAGACAAGGGGTGGGACGTGAGTAGAGCTAAACTCCTGCCCTCTCTCCGCCCCTTGTCCCTTGCCATCAATGGGAGGAGGCGGGACGGGCTGGCGCTTAGCTCTGCCCCGTCCCACCCCCTCCCATTGAAAGGACGAGCGGGGAGGAGAGGACAGGTGAGCCTGCAATGGGGAGACAGGAGAAATTTGTGACGGCATAATGAGCTCGGCTTGTATGCGCCAGGCCCAATGTTGTATGAACGGGCACACAAACGATAGATTTGTGCGCCCGTTCACGAGCTTCTACGCCCCAGATGGAAGTGTGTATTGGCCGGTAATGAAAACGCAAGTCAATATGCGCTCGGGCGAAAGAAGCCTTAAAGTGACACTTGTCAGATTGCCTACATTTGTCCTGGTCATTAAGACCCAAACAGGCCTGGTCACTAAGGGGTTAAGTTATGTCCTCTTTGCTATTATTTACAGTTACTGCAGGTTTTGCTGCGCTGTCATTTACTTTCATGAGTAGATGGGATACATTTCCCGCGATTCCATTAATGATGTCATTATAGAACTCCTAGTGGCAGCTCCTAAATACATTAGTGATGACTGACCTGAACGAGTGTTACTTGTCTATTGGATAGTAATCTACAAGAAAGGCTCCAGGTGTATTTGGGTTTCTGCTGACTGGGGCGATAGGATGAATAACTGCAATGCAATCATTCCCTGTATACTCCTGACCTGGAGCATAAACTCTCATACATGAGGCCAACATTCAGGGTTGTGCAAAGAGAAGCAGCAGACATGGGGCGACACGATCCGCTCCTCACCGGGAGGAAGGGTCAGAGTGTCTTATGCCGTACCAGTAGGTTCCATATTCTGCACATCGTGTAGCCGGGTGTCCCCTTTAGTTTTATGGTCCGCATGCATAAGCAACCAAGTTCAGCAAATTTTCTGTGTTTCTCGTAAATTTTCCAGCGACGAGGCGGCTGTTTTTGGATAAACAATATAGATGAGCGAGCATTGCCTTTAGCGAGTATCTCCCCTGCAGGTTCGGGTGCCGGCAGCGGGCACGGAGCTGCGGGGGAGAGCAGGGCGGAACGGAGGGGAGATCTCTCTCTCCCTCTCTCCCCCCCGCTCCCCCTTGCTGACAGCCGCTACTCACCGCTCCCCCGCACCGGAACCCGAACCTGCAGTCTCGAGCGGTGGAGATACTCGCTAAAGGCAATGCTCGCTCGAGTAGTTGCCTTTAGCGAGTATACTCGATCATCTCTAATAAACAATGGATTCACACTGCGAACTCAAGAACACAAAACGATTTCTCCTGTGGAGTCGCCATTTTCCTATAAGCTGTGAACAGGAAACGGCGCTGCGATGTGACAGGAAAGGGAACCTACTGGTACGGCATAAGACTCTCTGACCCTTCCTCCCAGTGATGAGCGGATTGTGTCGCCGTCTTTTGTAGTCGGTGTGTAATTAATTCCCCATGTCTGCTTCTCTGATTAACCCCGTAGATTGAGCCAGTTGTCGGTCTAATGTTGCCATAGTCTTATAGCTGACACATACGGCGAAGTACGAGACGCTAATGACCGGACAGCAGCACGCGGCATCTGATGGCCTCCGC
Source organism: Eleutherodactylus coqui (assembly GCA_035609135.1). Classification (NCBI taxonomy): domain Eukaryota; kingdom Metazoa; phylum Chordata; class Amphibia; order Anura; family Eleutherodactylidae; genus Eleutherodactylus; species Eleutherodactylus coqui. Next base: position 139,259,476 of record CM069414.1, read on the forward strand.
TTTATTCAGTTAATAGGAGAGAGAAAACGTTTCCTCCATAATAAGTCCGTCCACATGTGATACAGTTTACATACAGAGATATAACATACATGTAAGATTAGGTGCGTGTAAATACATCCCACCACAGAGGTGCGCTCACCGTGCGTTTAGACCATTATGGGTCAAAAAATCATTCAAGCTGAAGTCAACGGGGCTCATTCAGGCTAAACGTGGGCGAATGGGCGAATGGCGAAAGATCGATCGCTTATCACTCGGCCATCTTATGCAGGCATAAAAATCACTATTGGCTCGTTCACTTATTGTTCGGTTTAATTGGCGCTCGTTCAGTCCCTCAGGCTTCATTCCCACAAGCGTATATCGGCCGCCGTTTACACGGCCAGCTTATGTACACTACCATCTGGGCCGTAAAAGCTCGTGAATGGTCACACAAATCTACTGTTTGTGCGCCCGTTCAGACTAGTGCATATACGCCAAGGTCACCATGCTGTGTCATTTAGCTCTGCCCCATCCCGCCCCCTCTCATTGCAATCAGATGGAAGGGAGGAAAGAAGAGGGCGGGGATTTAGCAGTCACGCTGCTAACTCCCTCCCACCTCCCTTCTCCGGACGCTGTCATTGGCTCCCATAAGAGCCCATGCAGCGGCTGATGTATTCCGGCCCAAAATATAGTTCCAGGACTATATTTTGGGTCCGACATAAAGACACCCAGCACTATATTGGCCGGCCGCGGGAATACGGCCATGTGATCTGATGCATTGGAATCCAATGCATCAGGTCACAGCGTATATAGGCCAACCGTGAAAACGGCGGGCCAATAAACACTCGTGGGAAAGAGGCCTCATGGTTCTTTCCCACGAGTGGATATACGGTGATAGCGTTTTCACGTCTACTCCGTATAAGCGCCTGAATGGGCATTTTTCAGCAATCACAGCCAGCGTTTTCCTGACCACTTACACGACCGCAAGCAATGTTTATAGCAAAAAAAGTACGCTGCACCCCGGAAAACCCTCGCTCTGCCAACAATGCCTATATAGAGGCACCTGTAAGCTTTTCGCATGGTTGGATGCTGCAAAAATGCCTCCCCCTCCCTTCCATTTCCCTGCTCCCTCAGGAGTCTATAGGACCCACCAGCGTATATTGGCCCGAACATAGTTCCAGAACTATCTTTTTGCTGAGCGTATATGTTCTAGTTTTCACGCTGCCAGCGTATTTACGCGCCGTATATTAACCCGTGTGGATGGCTGCCTTGGGTACCGTATATGCGCTCGTGGGAATAAAACCTTGACCAGCCAATGTGAACGACTGAATGATCTTTTATTGAACGAGCCAACGATGTATCTGTCTGTATAAACAGGCTGTATGAGAGCAAACGAGCTAGCGATGATGTCACCGGCCCGGTCTAACGATAAACCGGCTTATTTAAAAAGACTTTTAGCTTCCTTGTAAACTGGAAACCTTCTCTGTCCGTTCGGAAGAAAACATCCAGCTAAACGCTAACCTTCTTTCTGCCTCCAGGGAAGCTGATAAAGTGGATATGAAGGGGAGAATTGTGTCCCATCCGTGGTGGTGCCAGCTGACCTGGAAGCCTCCCTCTAAGAATCCTGCATCTGCCCCTGCGGTATTAGCCTTTTACTCCATATTTCGGCCCTAACAACCAATGAGGTTGAATCAGAGAAGCCAAACAACCAATGAGGTTGCTGGAATTGTGAATCAGAACCAATGAGGTTGCTGGATTGCTCCATAGTACTGAGCTGATGAGTAAGAGGCTAATATGTTTCCCAGCAGTATTATCCTCTATTGATCCTGCGCTGTAGAGATGCCCAGAGCTGCATTCACAATTCTGCTGGTTCACTCGGAAACAAATCAAAAACCTTATTGAAAGATACATTGTTATCAGTCAGCTGAGCTCCCTTAATACATTGCATAGTCCAAGGCTGCACTTACAGTTTTATGCACTTTTTTACCCACAAGGAGCTTGTACTGGTGATTTGCATTCTGGGAAGTTTCTGCTTAGCATTAAGCAACTAATATATGTAGAAAATAAAGTGACCCTTCGGGCCTGGAGAAACACAGATCAGCTTCTCCGTCTACCTGACGCACACAATACATAGTGCGCATTGTTAATCTAAGACACTACATGCTGATATGACCGGTCAGCACCGCTCATGTGGACAGCACTGGTTAGTGAAAGCAGGCGTAGTGCCTTATACTAATGTACAGTGTGCGTCAGATGGCCAGAGAAGCTGGTGCAATCCACACGGGTTTAACTCGCAGCACACCTCAGGGTTCTTCAAACCAAACCGAAAAGGGGACTAATAAGTCCAACGGGTGCACGCCAGCAATGTGGGGGTCAGAGCCTCAGAAGACCCCCCAAAGTATATCACAGTATCTCACAAAAAGGTTTGTGGCAGCATCCAGGGCGTAATGCAAAAATAAATAATTTATTCCTCCAAGAACATGCATGTTCTTGGAGGAATAAATTATTTATTTTTGCATTACGCCCTGGATGCTGCCAGAGAAGCTGGTGCGGCCATCTTTGTTTCTCCAGGCCCGGAGGCTCGCTTTAAATATCCTGCTTTGATTAACCATAATATATATAAGAATATATAAATTCAGTGTTCATCCAAGTAGAGCTCCTATTTCTCCTAGGACAGTCTATGACAATCGGCCAAGACACTTTTTTCTTTAATGCATCAAAATAGAAAAAAATGAAGCAACTTTGCAAAGACTTTTCATTAAAATACTCCACCGCTTTGTGTCTACAGCTCCTATGTAGACCCATATATCTCCATGATAACATACTGCAAACAAACCCTGCTTAACCTTTTCCTGCAGTCATACTCCCTTCTATCTGTATCTAACATACATTTGGTAGATAAGGAAGAAGTAGGAGACAGATAGCAAGACGTATAACTACAGGATCAGACCACACAGGGTTTGTTTGTTGTCTGTTACCATGGAAACACATTTATGGTACGTAAATTCTAATATAAAGAATTAGTTGCTTTTATAGTTGGCCCAGAATTGACTAGTATCTCGCCTTTCATTGGGCCCATGATGGTTTCATAGTTGTCCGGTTTTGACCAGATCATGTCATCATTCATTGTCCTAGTGGGAAATATGGAAGACCTACATTGTCATGAACACTCTATGGACATGTGGACTTATGTGATTATATTTGAGATTTATCTTCTTGAGGAGATGTAAAATAGAGGTCGTAGTTGACCAAGTAGCCATCATTGTACATGTACAGCTTACGGTCGTTGGGATTGTAAGACAGACTCTGCACGTTCTCCTTTGGTTTTTCCAGGGGAACTCTCGGCCACCCTTCCTTATTAGTCTTGGTATCATACATGTAAAATATCTCTTCTTTTTTTGTACTGAGGGCCCTAGTGACATACAAGACACCACATGCCATGAATGCGTTGCTGGCTGCGGGCTTGTATTGGGTAGTGTTCCAGGTCTGCTGTACTGCAAGAGTTATGGGATCTATTTTACTGATGACAATGTTGCCGGCATTTACTTCAGTAGAATGAATTGCCCAAAGGCCTTCTTCATCACTGGCCATGTCAATGTCTTGGTAAGGTGAAGACGAATAGCTGAAGCGGTTGTTGTAAGCAGCATTAGGGAGATTAACACTTGGTTCCATTGTATTGAGCTGTGGATTGTATTTGCATAAGTTTCCAGAGTTGTAGCAATTATAGTACATTGTTTTATTAAACATGATCATTCCACCTCCTTGTCCGTCGTAATAACCACCGATGTCTCGGTCAATGTTGTGTTGATAGATGAGAAGATCATTGAAGTTAGGGTAGACACGTAAGTAATTCATAGTCCTTGCATTTGTATACAGAGGAGCCACCCACTGTATGTTCTGGTCAGCTCCAGCCAATGAATCTGATCCCCATCCTCCAGATTTGTACCCGAATCCATAATAGTTCAATTGTACTACAGATGGTTTGCTGATGTTCGTAATGAATCCATGTTGGCAGGTACCTGCACAATAAAACAGTCAATGCATAAAGTTGGCCTCACATAACATGTAAGCAACACCTAGGAAACAAGTGTAGTGGGCCAATACATCATCCTGGTCCCCTCCATAAATGTCATGTTTGTCCTATGTTGATGCACTGTGCAAAGCTGTCTTGGTATTTCCAGTATGTGTGTTGCACAGCTGCAGCGCTACAGGGGTTAAATGTTTATTAAAATCCAAGCCTGTATGTAAATGTATCAAGTCTGTCATGTCATGTGGTATGAGAGTAGGGTATTAAAAGGAGTGATTGAGAGCAGGAAAGCGGTTCCATCTTTTGGAGTTGAGAGAGTCTAACACAGAGCCACATGAAGGCAGCTTCAGCCTCCCTGTGGTAAAGATGGAGGAGGAGGAGAGATTTCTCGTGCTGCTTGTGTTCTGGATGTAAGTGGAGTGAGCCCCCAAAAGTGAAACAGCATTTGTGAGTAACTACTTCTTCTCAAGGCCAGTGCAGAGGTACTAACTAATATTCTAATTTTCCTACACGGCCGTCTGGAGTCAGGATCACTGTGTAGAGGTACACCCTTTAATTGTCACATCCACATGTCTTCAAGTCGGGATGGAGGTACTGCAAGATAAGAGTCTTTGTTCACACATGTGCCTCTTTGAGTTTATGAGAGCTGTGTGGAGGTACTACATTCTGAAGTCATTTGCCTGCACTGTAAAGTCCTTAATTTTACTGCCTTGTGTTGTCTGTTTACAAGTTTTCAAGTAAAGTTTATGCCGGGCTCTAACCATTCCTAGAGACCCATGGTACTAAAATATGGCTGTGGCTACATTTATTCCCCGCCACGGGTCATTCCAGTGAGTAGAGGAATGGTGGTGTCACCCGTGACAACTACAACCCCTGTTATCCTGTGTGTTGGGCATCTCCCTATCCTAGGGGTGTCCCTGTGGCCTGCAGTGATACTCTGGCCTTGGCTGTGTGTTATTCCTCTGGTAAGTGCCGCTGTGACAAGCCAACACTTAACCCTCCCAGCTCTTCACATATGTTGGATGTCCGTGGTCTCCCTATGGGACGCTGCACAAGGAACTATAGAGTTCCCTTAAATAAGAACTCTTGCAGGAATCTCTTGAACATCTTGGACTCTGAAACAACATTAACATTGGCACCAACCGTTCAGCCAGCCATGAAATTATGTTACGCCAAATTAATCAATGGGTCGCAGTGTTCTGCTGAGACAAAGATGGAGACTGCGATGGCCCAGCAGCCGAGAGAGGCCATCAGGAGCCGAAGAGACAAACTTCTCAGCAGAGCACAGCTCATTCATTCTAGTGCTCCGCTCAGGCCGCCACTGATGGGAACTTCTGATTTACTTCTATGATGTGTCAGAAGTTTTAAGAAACAGTAGGCTCTTGTATTTATTATATGTTGTCCTTGGAGAGCGTCAGTGATAAGGGCGAGACATATATTATTAAAGGAGTGTTCAGTATTAGGTACTTAGGGCTCAGTCACACGGGCTCAGTCAGCCGATGCGCCCGGGTGACTGAGCCGTTACTGCAGGAAGAAGACGGCCGTACCTCAAGACGGACGTCTCTCTGCAGCGCTGATGAAAGAACACATGCCCGGCAATGAAGTTGGTCACATGTTCTTTCCTCCGGCGCTGCAGAGAGACGTCCGTCTTGAGGTACGGCCGTCTGCTACCTGCAGTAACACGGGCGCCGATGCGCCTGTGTGACTAAGCCCTTAGAAGGGTCTTAGCTGCAGTACCACACACAGACTACAGATGAGGGACACTTTTCTAGGAAAGAGCTGTTTTTCCTAATCCTGGGCAACCCCTTTAATTTGGACAGTGATATCAAGCAACCAATGCACTTCATGTTGAAACACAATATAAAGCATGTAGTCCCAGGTCAACAAGGACAACTATAAAATAAGACAGTGGGGCACTTGGGGGTCCCTTCTCTGCAGCCCGGATTAGATGTGCTATTCGCCACTTCCACCATACTGCAGCTTGACAGCTTGGCTGCTCTTTAGGACTTCACCTAGAAACTGCATTTAGGGGGAGATGTTGCAACAGTACTAGAGCCCCATATTTACATCCATTTTCTGTTATCTTCTATCTCCTGGTCTTCAGTGCCTGCTCTTCCAGTTGAGGCAATGGCCAGGCACCATATTAACTCCTTATATACTGTATGATGGCTACACCATGCTGCTGCACAAAGTAACTATCAGTGACATTAATTATGGTGGTCTAGTAGGCTCTGTTCACATCTGTGTCATGGTTTTCATTTATAATGGGGTCCACAATGGAGTGGCAGAACCATCATGCCACGGATACCAAAGGCACCCAATCACCCCAACTGATTTACAGTGGGATCCATTGAGTCCAGTTGAGGTGTTTAACCGCTGAATGGAAAAAGTAGCAGGAATAAGCTGATGAGCGGGGATCCAAGCAGCGGGTACCCGCCGATCATCTAAAATAATAAATATAAATCCTGTATAGAGATGAGCGAACGTACTCGTTCAGGGCGATTTCGCAATCGAGCATCGCTTTTTTCGAGTAACTGACTACTCGGGCGAAAAGATTCGGGGGGTGCTGGGGGTGAGTGGGCGGTTGCAGAGAGGAGTTGGACCGCCAACAGGTCATGTTTTCAGGATTTCCTCAGTGTTGCACAGGTGATGTAATTATTGTCGGTGCCTCATACATTGCCACAAGTGTTCTTACCATAGGATATCCTGAAAACATCACCTGTTGGGGCCCCTGAGGACTGGAATTGGGGACCCCTGAGTTAAACAGTTAAACATGTTCATATACAAACTTGTCCAGAATGTCTTCGGCCCGTGCATCTTCCTCCCCCTCATGTTTCTCACAGAGCAGTTGTACATTCTGATTGGATAAGCGTCTCATTTACTGATAACTAGAGATGAGCGAACCTACTCGGCCACGTCCCTTTTTCGCCCGAGCGCCGCGGTTTTCGAGTACTTCCGTACTCGGGCGAAAAGATTCGGGGGGGGCCGTCTGTGAGTGGGGGGTTGCAGCGGGGAGTGGGGGGGAGAGGGAGAGAGAGGGCTCCCCCCTGTTCCCCCCTGTTCCCCGCTGCTACCCCCCGCTCCGCCATGCCTCCCCCCGCCCCCCGGCGCCCCCCAAATCTTTTCACCCGAGTACGGAAGTACTCGAAAATCGCGGTGCTCGATTGAGTAATTACTCAAAACGAGTAGGTTCGCTCATCTCTACTGATAACGCTATATGCTTTCTGCGAATTCTTTCACTTCTGATACTTTACTAACGTGTGAATTATCATATCCTGGGACTGACCAATCCTGTATGAGCACAATAACACCTAGTTTGTGATGTAACGCTTGTCCGTAAAGCGATTGTATTCCTTTGAATCAATCAGAAGCGTCCGGCCTGATACCGAGCGTTGTGGCCATCTGTTACCTTCTGTGCACAAAACCTCTCAATAACAATTTGGACCATGCGGTGAACGTAAGAGGAGCTCTACGAGCGCCCATAACAAGCTACAGCCCCTAATTTATTGCTTGGACGGAGGTATTTGCATGTGACACTGTACACTGTATCTATGACTGAAATCCTGAGGTGTGCCGACCTTGTAATTCATTAGCCCTACCTATAAATATGGTACAATTATCACATAACCAGAATGCCCAGGAAGACATCAACATGGCTCCTCCCCCTCCTCTCTACTACCTACCCGTTTAGTATTAAGGGTACACATACTTTCCCTATACAGACTTGTATTTGCTCTGGTCTACTGACTTCCTATTGGCTCTGGTTTGTCTGTTCTGTTATTATAGGCTGATTATTATCTTTCAGGATAGAATATTAAGGTGGAAGTAACTTGTAGTTTGTTAGAAGTTGTGGTCACCCCTATCACCTTCCCTCATTGGTCCCTGCTGTCACCTGTGGGGTGCATGGCTTTGCCTTCTATCAGTCTATCTTTGCTGCCCAATGATGCGCGTATGCCAACAGTCTTAAAGGGCCGGTGTGAATCCTGTATGTCTGTTCCCCTCCAATCTGTGAGCATCTCTGGTTATATCAAACACCATCCGCCCTAAGTAATGTGCCTAAGGTTTTGGTCTCTGTCCAGCTGAAGGTGCTTCTCATTTGTGCTTACTTTACTGACCATTCTCCTTACTGCTGCCTGCCCTGACTCCTGCCCTGCTTGTAGTGCCCTGCCCTGACTCCTGCCCTGCTTGGAGTGCCCTGTCCTGACTCCTGCCCTGCTTGGAGTGCCCTGCCATGACTCCTGCCCTGCTTGGAGTGCGCTGCCCTGACTCCTGCCCTGCTTGGAGTGCCCTGTCCTGACTCCTGCCCTGCTTGGAGTGCCCTGCCCTGACTCCTGCCCTGCTTGGAGTGCGCTGCCCTGACTCCTGCCCTGCTTGGAGTGCCCTGCCCTGACTCCTGCCCTGCTTGGAGTGCCCTGCCCTGACTCCTGCCCTGCTTGGAGTGCCCTGCCCTGACTCCTGTCCTGCTTGGAGTGCCCTGCCCTGACTCCTGCCCTGCTTGGAGTGCCCTGCCCTGACTCCTGCCCTGCTTGGAGTGCCCTGCCCTGACTCCTGTCCTGCTTGGAGTGCCCTGCCCTGACTCCTGCCCTGCTTGGAGTGCCCTGCCCTGACTCCTGCCCTGCTTGGAGTGCCCTGCCCTGACTCCTGCCCTGCTTGGAGTGCCCTGCCCTGACTCCTGCCCTGCTTGGAGTGCCCGGCCCTGACTCCTGCCCTGACTCCTGCCCTGTTTGGAGTGCCCTGCCCTGACTCCTGCCCTGCTTGGAGTGCCCTGCCCTGACTCCTGCCCTGCTTGGAGTGCCCTGCCCTGACTCCTGCCCTGACTCCTGCCCTGCTTAGAGTGCCCTGCCCTGCCTCCTGCCCTGCTTGGAGTGCCCTGCCCTGACTCCTGCCCTGCTTGGAGTGCCTTGCCCTGACCTCTAGACTGTCTCTCGTGTTGAAGTACAGACTGCCTGCCTCGATCCCTACTCCTTTGACTATGCCTCTGTTTACACTCTCAGGTACCGTGCCTTGATCTCTAGTTGTGTCAGCAGCCACATAAACTGGGACTACTTTTAATTTAATGGCCTGAGGACCCGGCAGTGAAGCCCAGATCCTGACTGGTGGGGTCAGAAGGTGAAGACCAGGGTTCCTCAGGCGTTGCCTCCAGACTTGGCCATACGTTAAACTAGTATGAGGCAGAGTGGATCTACATCTGCTGATTCTGACTTATGTTCTAGCAGTTTCTAGTTGTTGACTATATTCATATTAAGTGTTTTTTGTAATTTATGTAAAGATGTCATTTATAATGTGAGTTTGTTTATGTGTTTGGTATACGGCATTGGGCTATTTGCACACTAGTCTTCTCTTCTCAGCTTGTTTTTGTTTGGAAGCCATCTTTTTGGGGAGGGTTGCTGTACGTGATTGGGGTCTGTCCTGGTGAAAGTCTTCATATAAACATGAACTACCAACAAGCACCTACTGCTTTACGTACCGCTGTCCGCTGGAGGGTCCGGCTTTGGGTTTGTCTGGTTCTTTTCACAATTTTCCAGTCGTTTCTTCAGAGCTGCAATTTCTCTTCTGATGACCAAAACATTGTTCTTGTCGTAGACCTCCAGCTGGCTCACCGTTATAGAGAGGTTGTGGATCTATTGCGGAATAAAGAGAACACGGTGACATAGTCTATAGCAATGGGAGAGAAACAGAAAGAAAAGGATAGAAAGCATATTTACCTACACTTTTTTAAAGTACAGAATAGGTGATTCAAAGCATATTTGGAGTTGGTTTCATTAGCTTATTTTGTACATTTTTTTACAAAACCCGTTTTCTGCAAGTGCAATTGGGTCTGGCATGGGCCAAGAGCTGTGAGGGGAGAAGCTGTCTGCAAAAACGAGCAGCTTCTCCTTTAGAGCTCCCAGGCACAGCGGCATATGAGTGGGATGGGAGAGCAGTAAAACACATGGGGGGGGGGGCAGACTTACTAATGACTGTGATATGGGAACAGAACAGGTGTGTCTGCAGCTGTTCTATAGAGCAGAGGGGCAGACACATGTGGAGCTCCCTTTATTGTTATGCAGCTAGATGCAGATGGATTTTTCAGCCCCATCTTTACTTTGCTGCATAGAAGAATAGGGCTTTTGTAAGAAAAATGTACAGAACAGACTAATAAAACCGATTGCAAAAATGCTTAGAATCGCCCATGATCTTTAACCACTTTAGGACCAGAGATTTATCACTTTTTTTTATTTTTGTCTTTTCGTCCCCACATTACAAGAGCCATTACTTTTTAATATTTCCATTGCCATAGCCGTATGAGGGCTCGTTGTTATGTGGGATGAGTTGTTTTTATAATGGTATTATTTAATGTACGGAGAAACGTTTAAGTGGGCAAAATGGAAAAAAATGCAATTGCGCCATTTTAGCTGGTTTAGTATTTACACTGTTTCCAGTGCAGTAAAAATGCCATTCGCCCTTTGTTCCATGGGTCAGTACCATTATGGTGATGCCAAGGTTAGATCTATTCTTTAATGTTGTTCGATTTTTAGTAAATAACATTTTTTCTTAAACAATTAGCTTCTGGCGCCATATTCTGAGACCTGCAATGTGTCACGGCTCAAGTCTTGCAGGGTGAGCTGTAGTTTTTATTATTACCATTTCGGGGTGCATATATCTTTTTTCTGACCTTTTACTACATTTTTGGGGGAGCTGGGATTTAAAAAAAATTCCATCTGCCATTCCATCCTTTTTTTCTCAGCCTTCACCGCAAAGGATAAATATTGTGATGTTTTAAAGGTTTGAGCCCTTACATACACAGCAATATCAAATGTGTTTTTGTAAATTGTTTAGTTTTTTTTCTGGCAAAAATGGGAAAAGGGGGAGTGAAATTGTAATTTTTTTTAACTGTTAAACTTTATAAAATATTTTTCAACACTTTTATTTAGTTCCCAGAGAGAACTTGAATTTGTGATCATGTGATTGCTTGTAATATATACTGCAATACTTCAGTATTGCAGCATATAGCCGTTTTTGATGCTGTCTTACAAGTCTTGCCTGAGGCAGGGCTTGATAGGTATGGTAGCCTTGGGAGTCTTCAGTAGGTTTCCAGCTGCCATACTAGCCCATCGCCACCCTCCGTTCCCACTGAGTGTTTAGATGTGCGGTCAGCTTTGATTATCGCACCTAAACAGTTAACTGCCATGATCTGATCGCTGCAGTTACCGACGGCTGTCAATAACCGCTCCATACACACTTCAGGACCGCAGGATGCTTATAGTCATATGGTGACCATGATGTGGTTAAGTAGGACCCACGGTATAGTAATAAGTGACAGGTATCGCCTCACCTCCACATATAGAGCTTCAATCAGAACGTTGGTGCCATTCATTGAAGTTTTCATCTGCAGTACCAGAGCCTCAATTTGTCTAATCTCCAACTTCACCAGCTCGAAGTCCAACTCGGTGTATGAGATGCCTCCCATCTCCATCACCTCCACACGTTTGGTCAGGTTCACCAGCCGCTCCATGTAAATGATCAGTGTACTCTCATAATGCTGGATCTATGACATCAGGACAGGTCTGTTTAGTGTCAGCCAAATACGAACTAAAGGCCAGAAATAGAGGACACATAACTTCAGAGGTTGCATGTATAGTAGAGCATATTGGCGTACATCGGCATTATGGGGCTCCAGAGCAAGAATTATAACTTCCCCCTTTAAGAAAGTAAATTTCTGAGACTCCATCCTGAGATTTAGTGCGCTGCTGCGGCAATCAGGATGAGTGAATCATTATTAGATCATCACCTGCACAATGTAGTCAGTGACTGTCTGTCAGACACTGTAGGTAACTCAACATGGTCTGCAAGCCTTCCCAGGAGCCAGCAGGTGAACACTGAAGATGCTCCCGTGTGACTAAGCCCTCAAAGTGACACATGGCAGATTTCCAAAATTTGGTCTGGTCATTAAGGTGCAAACAGGCTTGGCCACTAAGGGGTTAATATAAGCTATGATGATTGTATAATTTGGTTTTCTATGAGTGTATCATCGCATGGACTATAAACCTCTCAGTAACAGACCTGTTGAGCCTAGTTAATCCAGTGCTAACATCCCCATTGTCTGAGTAAGGTCTTGTTTGACCAGACTTTATTGTACTCTAAATGTGGCCACTCTGCATGTCTGATACCTTCAGGGAAACAAACCTTTGTACTTTGTGAAGATGCAGCTTAGGACATAGTAGATGACTAAGCTGGTTTATAGTGTCTAGAAGATTGGAGATGATGCACGGGGGACAGAGGCCGTGGACCCATGAGTAGGGAGCGCCTTCTCATGGTGTGCTCTGTTTTCCGCTGCCCCCTTCTCCAGTGGACGTCCAGACAGATGATGCTCCTACAGGCTCCTACAGATTGGATTGGTTCTCTGTCTTTCGCTGCCTCCTCCTGCAGTCGATGTTTCAAGACAGATGAGGTGATTGTGATGTGAGTATATTCCTAGGTCAGGTGAATAGGATTCATGTATAACCCTTGGTGATGTCAGTACTGAACCTTTGCATAAGAAATATTGTAAAAGTGTATGTACAGCTAGAGAGCAGCATAGATATGGAGCCGCACAGTGCATGTAGTACAGATATAGAGCAGCATAGTGCATGTAGTACAGATATGGAGCAGCACAGTGCATGTAGTACAGATATAGAGCAGCATAGTGCATGTAGTACAGATATAGAGCAGCATAGTGCATGTAGTACAGATATAGAGCAGCACAGTGCATGTAGTACAGATATAGAGCAGCACAGTGCATGTAGTACAGATATAGAGCAGCATAGTGCATGTAGTACAGATATAGAGCAGCATAGTGCATGTAGTACAGATATGGAGCAGCACAGTGCATGTAGTACAGATATAGAGCAGCACAGTGCATGTAGTACAGATATAGAGCAGCATAGTGCATGTAGTACAGATATAGAGCAGCATAGTGCATGTAGTACAGATATAGAGCAGCACAGTGCATGTAGTACAGATATGGAGCAGCACAGTGCATGTAGTACAGATATAGAGCAGCATAGTGCATGTAGTACAGATATAGAGCAGCACAGTGCATGTAGTACAGATATAGAGCAGCATAGTGCATGTAGTACAGATATAGAGCAGCACAGTGCATGTAGTACAGATATAGAGCAGCACAGTGCATGTAGTACAGATATAGAGCAGCATAGTGCATGTAGTACGGATATAGAGCAGCATAGTGCATGTAGTACAGATATAGAGCAGCATAGTGCATGTAGTACAGATATAGAGCAGCATAGTGCATGTAGTACAGATATAGAGCAGCATAGTGCATGTAGTACAGATATAGAGCAGCATAGTGCATGTAGTACAGATATAGAGCAGCATAGTGCATGTAGTACAGATATGGAGCAGCACAGTGCATGTAGTACAGATATAGAGCAGCATAGTGCATGTAGTACAGATATAGAGCAGCATAGTGCATGTAGTACAGATATAGAGCAGCATAGTGCATGTAGTACAGATATAGAGCAGCATAGTGCATGTAGTACAGATATAGAGCAGCATAGTGCATGTAGTACAGATATAGAGCAGCATAGTGCATGTAGTACAGATATGGAGCAGCATAGTGCATGTAGTACAGATATGGAGCAGCACAGTGCATGTAGTACAGATATAGAGCAGCATAGTGCATGTAGTACAGATATAGAGCAGCATAGTGCATGTAGTACAGATATGGAGCAGCACAGTGCATGTAGTACAGATATAGAGCAGCATAGTGCATGTAGTACAGATATAGAGCAGCATAGTGCATGTAGTACAGATATGGAGCAGCACAGTGCATGTAGTACAGATATAGAGCAGCATAGTGCATGTAGTACAGATATAGAGCAGCATAGTGCATGTAGTACAGATATAGAGCAGCACAGTGCATGTAGTACAGATATAGAGCAGCATAGTGCATGTAGTACAGATATGGAGCAGCATAGTGCATGTAGTACAGATATGGAGCAGCACAGTGCATGTAGTACAGATATAGAGCAGCATAGTGCATGTAGTACAGATATAGAGCAGCATAGTGCATGTAGTACAGATATAGAGCAGCACAGTGCATGTAGTACAGATATAGAGCAGCATAGTGCATGTAGTACAGATATAGAGCAGCATAGTGCATGTAGTACAGATATGGAGCAGCATAGTGCATGTAGTACAGATATAGAGCAGCACAGTGCATGTAGTACAGATATAGAGCAGCATAGTGCATGTAGTACAGATATAGAGCAGCATAGTGCATGTAGTACAGATATGGAGCCGCACAGTGCATGTAGTACAGATATAGAGCAGCATAGTGCATGTAGTACAGATATAGAGCAGCATAGTGCATGTAGTACAGATATGGAGCAGCATAGTGCATGTAGTACAGATATGGAGCAGCACAGTGCATGTAGTACAGATATAGAGCAGCATAGTGCATGTAGTACAGATATAGAGCAGCATAGTGCATGTAGTACAGATATGGAGCAGCACAGTGCATGTAGTACAGATATAGAGCAGCATAGTGCATGTAGTACAGATATAGAGCAGCATAGTGCATGTAGTACAGATATGGAGCAGCACAGTGCATGTAGTACAGATATAGAGCAGCATAGTGCATGTAGTACAGATATAGAGCAGCATAGTGCATGTAGTACAGATATAGAGCAGCACAGTGCATGTAGTACAGATATAGAGCAGCATAGTGCATGTAGTACAGATATGGAGCAGCATAGTGCATGTAGTACAGATATGGAGCAGCACAGTGCATGTAGTACAGATATAGAGCAGCATAGTGCATGTAGTACAGATATAGAGCAGCATAGTGCATGTAGTACAGATATAGAGCAGCACAGTGCATGTAGTACAGATATAGAGCAGCATAGTGCATGTAGTACAGATATAGAGCAGCACAGTGCATGTAGTACAGATATAGAGCAGCATAGTGCATGTAGTACAGATATAGAGCAGCATAGTGCATGTAGTACAGATATAGAGCAGCATAGTGCATGTAGTACAGATATAGAGCAGCATAGTGCATGTAGTACAGATATAGAGCAGCACAGTGCATGTAGTACAGATATAGAGCAGCATAGTGCATGTAGTACAGATATAGAGCAGCACAGTGCATGTAGTACAGATATAGAGCAGCATAGTGCATGTAGTACAGATATAGAGCAGCATAGTGCATGTAGTACAGATATGGAGCCGCACAGTGCATGTAGTACAGATATAGAGCAGCATAGTGCATGTAGTACAGATATAGAGCAGCATAGTGCATGTAGTACAGATATAGAGCAGCACAGTGCATGTAGTACAGATATAGAGCAGCACAGTGCATGTAGTACAGATATAGAGCAGCACAGTGCATGTAGTACAGATATGGAGCAGCACAGTGCATGTAGTACAGATATAGAGCAGCATAGTGCATGTAGTACAGATATAGAGCAGCATAGTGCATGTAGTACAGATATGGAGCAGCACAGTGCATGTAGTACAGATATAGAGCAGCATAGTGCATGTAGTACAGATATAGAGCAGCATAGTGCATGTAGTACAGATATGGAGCAGCACAGTGCATGTAGTACAGATATAGAGCAGCATAGTGCATGTAGTACAGATATAGAGCAGCATAGTGCATGTAGTACAGATATAGAGCAGCACAGTGCATGTAGTACAGATATAGAGCAGCATAGTGCATGTAGTACAGATATGGAGCAGCATAGTGCATGTAGTACAGATATGGAGCAGCATAGTGCATGTAGTACAGATATAGAGCAGCATAGTGCATGTAGTACAGATATAGAGCAGCACAGTGCATGTAGTACAGATATAGAGCAGCATAGTGCATGTAGTACAGATATAGAGCAGCATAGTGCATGTAGTACAGATATGGAGCAGCATAGTGCATGTAGTACAGATATAGAGCTGCACAGTGCATGTAGTACAGATATAGAGCAGCACAGTGCATGTAGTACAGATATAGAGCAGCATAGTGCATGTAGTACAGATATAGAGCAGCATAGTGCATGTAGTACAGATATAGAGCAGCATAGTGCATGTAGTACGGATATAGAGCAGCATAGTGCATGTAGTACAGATATGGAGCAGCATAGTGCATGTAGTACAGATATAGAGCAGCATAGTGCATGTAGTACGGATATAGAGCAGCATAGTGCATGTAGTACAGATATAGAGCAGCACAGTGCATGTAGTACGGATATAGAGCAGCATAGTGCATGTAGTACGGATATAGAGCAGCATAGTGCATGTAGTACAGATATAGAGCAGCATAGTGCATGTAGTACAGATATAGAGCAGCATAGTGCATGTAGTACGGATATAGAGCAGCATAGTGCATGTAGTACAGATATAGAGCAGCACAGTGCATGTAGTACAGATATAGAGCAGCATAGTGCATGTAGTACAGATATAGAGCAGCATAGTGCATGTAGTACAGATATAGAGCAGCATAGTGCATGTAGTACAGATATGGAGCAGCACAGTGCATGTAGTACAGATATGGAGCAGCATAGTGCATGTAGTACAGATATGGAGCAGCATAGTGCATGTAGTACAGATATAGAGCAGCATAGTGCATGTAGTACAGATATGGAGCAGCATAGTGCATGTAGTACAGATATAGAGCAGCACAGTGCATGTAGTACAGATATAGAGCAGCATAGTGCATGTAGTACAGATATGGAGCAGCACAGTGCATGTAGTACAGATATAGAGCAGCATAGTGCATGTAGTACAGATATGGAGCAGCATAGTGCATGTAGTACAGATATAGAGCAGCACAGTGCATGTAGTACAGATATAGAGCAGCATAGTGCATGTAGTACAGATATGGAGCAGCACAGTGCATGTAGTACGGATATAGAGCAGCACAGTGCATGTAGTACAGATATAGAGCAGCACAGTGCATGTAGTACAGATATAGAGCAGCATAGTGCATGTAGTACAGATATAGAGCAGCATAGTGCATGTAGTACAGATATAGAGCAGCATAGTGCATGTAGTACAGATATAGAGCAGCATAGTGCATGTAGTACAGATATAGAGCAGCATAGTGCATGTAGTACAGATATAGAGCAGCATAGTGCATGTAGTACAGATATGGAGCCGCACAGTGCATGTAGTACAGATATGGAGCAGCACAGTGCATGTAGTACAGATATAGAGCAGCACAGCGCATGTAGTACAGATATAGAGCAGCATAGTGCATGTAGTACAGATATAGAGCAGCATAGTGCATGTAGTACAGATATAGAGCAGCATAGTGCATGTAGTACAGATATAGAGCAGCATAGTGCATGTAGTACAGATATAGAGCAGCATAGTGCATGTAGTACAGATATGGAGCAGCACAGTGCATGTAGTACAGATATGGAGCAGCATAGTGCATGTAGTACAGATATGGAGCAGCACAGTGCATGTAGTACAGATATAGAGCAGCATAGTGCATGTAGTACAGATATAGAGCAGCACAGTGCATGTAGTACGGATATAGAGCAGCATAGTGCATGTAGTACAGATATAGAGCAGCATAGTGCATGTAGTACAGATATAGAGCAGCATAGTGCATGTAGTACGGATATAGAGCAGCACAGTGCATGTAGTACAGATATAGAGCAGCACAGTGCATGTAGTACAGATATGGAGCAGCATAGTGCATGTAGTACAGATATAGAGCAGCATAGTGCATGTAGTACAGATATAGAGCAGCACAGTGCATGTAGTACAGATATAGAGCAGCACAGTGCATGTAGTACAGATATAGAGCAGCATAGTGCATGTAGTACAGATATAGAGCAGCATAGTGCATGTAGTACAGATATAGAGCAGCATAGTGCATGTAGTACAGATATAGAGCAGCATAGTGCATGTAGTACAGATATAGAGCAGCATAGTGCATGTAGTACAGATATGGAGCAGCATAGTGCATGTAGTACAGATATAGAGCAGCATAGTGCATGTAGTACGGATATGGAGCAGCATAGTGCATGTAGTACAGATATAGAGCAGCACAGTGCATGTAGTACAGATATAGAGCAGCATAGTGCATGTAGTACAGATATAGAGCAGCATAGTGCATGTAGTACAGATATGGAGCAGCATAGTGCATGTAGTACAGATATAGAGCAGCACAGTGCATGTAATACAGATATAGAGCAGCATAGTGCATGTAGTACAGATATAGAGCAGTATAGTGCATGTAGTACAGATATAGAGCAGCATAGTGCATGTAGTACGGATATAGAGCAGCACAGTGCATGTAGTACAGATATAGAGCAGCACAGTGCATGTAGTACAGATATAGAGCAGCATAGTGCATGTAGTACAGATATAGAGCAGCATAGTGCATGTAGTACAGATATAGAGCAGCATAGTGCATGTAGTACAGATATAGAGCCGCACAGTATGTGTAACACAGGTAGAGAGCCATATGAAGGGTGACATGAGCACTGCAGATTTGGGGCACAGGACACGGACCTCTAGGCTGAATCCCTCAGTGATTGTTGCTCACAACTGTATCAGTGTCTGCAGGATAACTATGGTAGAACAGGGAGTCACAGC
Organism: Eleutherodactylus coqui; assembly: GCA_035609135.1. Classification (NCBI taxonomy): domain Eukaryota; kingdom Metazoa; phylum Chordata; class Amphibia; order Anura; family Eleutherodactylidae; genus Eleutherodactylus; species Eleutherodactylus coqui. The sequence continues at coordinate 139,278,062 of CM069414.1, forward strand.
CTCTCTGCATTATCATTCTCTGTCACCAGAACCTCCCGGAATGTAATTAACAAAATGAACATTATACTCGCTAATCTCCAATCAGCGCAGCATCTCCATCACGCACTGTCACTGTGTTGGCGCAGAAGGTGCAATGACATCACTATGTACCAGCTGTGCCAGGCTGGCAACGGTGCATGAAGGAAAGGAGACGTTGTGCTGATCGGCGACTAGGTGACTATAATGTTTTTTCTCTGGTGCGCTCAAAGGGATCATTATTAGTATATAAGGAGGCTTTCCAAACAGAGGAGAAGCAGAAGTATTACAGATAAGTGCTGGTAAAGCAAACATAAGCGAGCGTGCGAGCTGAGTGAGTGTGCTGTATACTAAGTGTGCTGTATAATAAGTGTGCTGTATACTAAGTGTGCTGCATACTAAGTGTGCTGTATACTAAGTGTGGTGTATACTAAGTGTGCTGTATAATAAGTGTGCTCTATACTAAGTGTGCTGCATACTAAGTGTGCTCTATACTAAGTGTGCTCTATACTAAGTGTGCTGTACTATAAGTGTGCTGTACTATAAGTGTGCTGTATAATAAGTGTGCTGTATACTAAGTGTGCTGTATACTAAGTGTGCTCTATACTAAGTGTGCTGTATACTAAGTGTGCTGCATACTAAGTGTGCTCTATACTAAGTGTGCTCTATACTAAGTGTGCTCTATACTAAGTGTGCTGTATACTAAGTGTGCTCTATACTAAGTGTGCTGTATAATAAGTGTGCTGTATACTAAGTGTGCTGTATACTAAGTGTGCTGTATACTAAGTGTGCTCTATACTAAGTGTGCTGTATACTAAGTGTGCTGCATACTAAGTGTGCTCTATACTAAGTGTGCTCTATACTAAGTGTGCTCTATACTAAGTGTGCTGTATACTAAGTGTGCTGTATACTAAGTGTGCTCTATACTAAGTGTGCTGTATACTAAGTGTGCTCTATACTAAGTGTGCTCTATACTAAGTGTGCTCTATATACTAAGTGTGCTCTATACTAAGTGTGCTCTATACTAAGTGTGCTGCATACTAAGTGTGCTCTATACTAAGTGTGCTGTATACTAAGTGTGCTCTATACTAAGTGTGCTGTATACTAAGTGTGCTGTATACTAAGTGTGCTCTATACTAAGTGTGCTCTATACTAAGTGTGCTCTATACTAAGTGTGCTGTATACTAAGTGTGCTCTATACTAAGTGTGCTCTATACTAAGTGTGCTGTATAATAAGTGTGCTGTATACTAAGTGTGCTCTATACTAAGTGTGCTCTATACTAAGTGTGCTGTATACTAAGTGTGCTGTATACTAAGTGTGCTCTATACTAAGTGTGCTGTATACTAAGTGTGTGATTGGGATTAGTGGAATTGCTGCCTGACTCTTTCCCTCTTTTATTTGCATTTGTTTATTTGTGTTTATGATCTTTTAGTTTATGCCTTGTGCTATATTGTCTTTCCCTAGAGGATACATATATTGTGCTGAGTTGATGCATTGGGGGTTCGATTGTTATATGTTGTTACATTTAAATGCACACATATTCTGCTTGTGAGTTTCACTTTCCATTGCTTTGCATAGGTGATTAATTAGGGGTGGAGTTACCCAATCAGGGTGTGATAAATTGTGGAACTTGCTGTGTCCTTTCCATCCAGAGAAGAGCAGGAGTCCTACAGATAAGTGCTATATAAGTCAGACATAAGTGAGCGTGGCTGTATTCTAAAGGCACTTTAAAACAGGTTCTGCTCACAAAATAGTTCAAGCGAGTGAACGATATCATTCAGTCTAAACGCCGCTAACGATGAAAGATATTCGTCACTTTTCGTTTGTCAATCCTTTTATGCAGACAGAAAAACCCTCGTTGGATCGTTCACTAATTGTTCAGTTTAAACAGAGTTTGTTCAGTCTTTCTCTATTACAGCAAATGTGAAGGACTGAACGACTTCTCGGTTCAACGAGGCAACGATGTATCTGCCTGTATAAACAGGCTGCCGAGCGGACAAGCGACATTGTTCACTCTTTCAAACAGTACATTGCTTGGTGTAAACGGACTCTCAGGGCTCCTTCTCATCGGTGTATTTGCGCTCGTATTTGCATGCACAATAGGCACGGTATAGAGCCTACTGATTCCAATGGGTTCATTTACATTTCTTTTTTTGTGGGCAAATAATAGAACATGCTGTAATTTGTGCGTATTTGTATACAAAATGGCCCCATAGAAGTGTTTTAGGGGTTCGCAAAGAGTGCACAATACGCAAGGGAATGTGTGGAATACAGTGCAAAACCATGGGAACACATCTAGACGTCATTTGGGTAATAACTAGAGATGAGCGAACACCAAAATGTTCGGGTGTTCGTTATTCGGAACGAACTTCCCGCGATGTTCGAGGGTTCGTTTCGAACAACGAACCCCATTGAAGTCAATGGGCGACCAGAGCATTTTTGTATTTCGCCGATGCTCGCTAAGGTTTTCATGTGTGAAAATCTGGGCAATTCAAGAAAGTGATGGGAACGACACAGAAACGGATAGGGCAGGCGAGGGGCTACATGTTGGGCTGCATCTCAAGTTCACAGGTCCCACTATTAAGCCACAATAGCGGCAAGAGTGCCCCCCCCCTCCCAACAACTTTTACTTCTGAAAAGCCCTCATTAGCATGGCATACCTTTGCTAAGCACCACACTACCTCCAACAAAGCACAATCACTGCCTGCATGACACTCCGCTGCCACTTCTCCTGGGTTACATGCTGCCCAACCCCCCCCCCCCCACAGCGCACACCAAAGTGTCCCTGCGCAGCCTTCAGCTGCCCTCATGCCACGCCACACTTATGTCTATTTAGAAGTGCGTCTGCCATGAGGAGGAACCGCAGGCACACACTGCAGAGGGTTGGCACGGCTAGGCAGCGACCCTCTTTAAAAGGGGCGGGGCGATAGCCCACAATGCTGTACAGAAGCAATGAGAAATAGAATCCTGTGCCACCGCCATCAGGAGCTGCACACGTGGGCATAGCAATGGGGAACCTATGTGCCACACACTATTCATTCTGTCAAGGTGTCTGCATGCCCCAGTTAGACCGGGCTTTTTAATTCATAGACACAGGCAGGTACAACTCCCTATTGTGAAGTCCCTGTCGACCCACAGCATGGGTGGGTGCCAGGAAGCCACCGGCGGTACATAGAAATATCCCATTGCAGTGCCCATCACAGCTGAGGTAGTAATGTCGTGCGTAATACAGGTGGGCTTCGGCCCACACTGCATGCCCCAGTCAGACTGGGGTTCTTTAGAAGTGGACAGATGTATTAAAAACTCCGTGTGCACCTACAGCATGGGTGGCTCCCTGGAACCCACCGGCGGTACATAAAAATATCCCATTGCATTGCCCAACACAGCTGAGGTAGTAATGTCGTGCGTAATACAGGTGGGCTTCGGCCCACACTGCATGCCCCAGTCAGACTGGGGTTCTTTACAAGTGGACACATGTAGGTTACACTCCCTGTGGACCCACTGCCTGGGTGGGTGCCAGGAAGCCACCGGCGGTACACAATAATATCCCATTGCATTGCCCAACACAGCTGATGTAACGTCAGCTGTAATGCAGGTGGGCTAAAAATTAATTTGATTACACTGTAGGCGAGGGCCCACAAAAATTGCTGTATCAACAGTACTAATGTACATCCCAAAAATTGGCCATGGCCAGCCAAGAGGGCAGGTGAAACCCATTAATCGCTTTGGTTAATGTGGCTTAAGTGGTAACTAGGCCTGGAGGCAGCCCAGTGTAACGAAAAATTGGTTCAAGTTAAAGTTCCAACGCTTTTAAGAGCATTGAAACATATAAAAATTGTTTAGAAAAATTATTTGAGTGAGCCTTGTGGGCCTAAGAAAAATTGCCCGTTCAGCGTGATTACGTGAGGTTTCAGGAGGAGGAGCAGGAGGAGGAGGAGGAGGAATATTATACACAGATTGATGAAGCAGAAATGTCCCCGTTTTGGATGGTGATAGAGAACGATGCTTCCATCCGCGGGTGCAGCCTACGTATTGCTTAGGTATCGCTGCTGTCCGCTGGTGGAGAAGAGAAGTCTGGGGAAATCCAGGCTTTGTTCATCTTGATGAGTGTTAGCCTGTCGGCACTGTCGGTTGACAGGCGGGTACTCTTATCTGTGATGATTCCCCCAGCCGCACTAAACACACTCTCTGACAAGACGCTAGCCGCAGGACAAGCAAGCACCTCCAGGGCATACAGCGCGAGTTCAGGCCACGTGTCCAGCTTCGACACCCAGTAGTTGTAGGGGGCAGAGGCGTCACGGAGCACGGTCGTGCGATCAGCTACGTACTCCCTCACCATCCTTTTACAGTGCTCCCGCCGACTCAGCCGTGACTGGGGAGCGGTGACACATTCTTGGTGGGGAGCCATAAAGCTGGCCAGGCCCTTAAAGACTGTTGCACTGCCTGGGATGTACATGCTGCTCGATCTACGCACCTCCCCTGCTACCTGGCCCTCGGAACTGCGCCTTCTGCCACTAGCGCTGTCGGCTGGGAATTTTACCATCAGCTTGTCCGCCAGGGTCCTGTTGTATAGCAACACTCTCGAACCCCTTTCCTCTTCGGGAATCAGAGTGGGCAGGTTCTCCTTATACCGTGGATCGAGCAGTGTGTACACCCAGTAATCCGTCGTGGCCAGAATGCGTGCAACGCGAGGGTCACGAGAAAGGCATCCTAACATGAAGTCAGCCATGTGTGCCAGGGTACCTGTACGCAACACATGGCTGTCTTCACTAGGAAGATCACTTTCAGGATCCTCCTCCTCCTCCTCCTCAGGCCATACACGCTGAAAGGATGACAGGCAATCAGCCGGTGTACCGTCAGCAGCGGCCCAAGCTGTCTCTTCCCCCTCCTCCTCATCCTCCTCATGCTCCTCCTCCTCCTCCTGTACGCGCTGAGAAATAGACAGGAGGGTGCTCCGACTATCCAGCGGCATACTGTCTTCCCCCGCCCCCGTTTCCGAGCGCAAAGCGTCTGCCTTTATGGTTTGCAGGGAATTTCTCAAGATGCATAGCAGAGGAATGGTGACGCTAATGATTGCAGCATCGCCGCTCACCACCTGGGTAGACTCCTCAAAATTACCAAGGACCTGGCAGATGTCTGCCAACCAGGCCCACTCTTCTGAAAGGAATTGAGGAGGCTGACTCCCACTGCGCCGCCCATGTTGGAGTTGGTATTCCACTATAGCTCTATGCTGCTCATAGAGCCTGGCCAACATGTGGAGCGTAGAGTTCCATCGTGTGGGCACGTCGCACAGCAGTCGGTGCACTGGCAGCTTAAAGTGATGTTGCAGGGTGCGCAGGGTGGCAGCGTCCGTGTGGGACTTGCGAAAATGTGCGCAGAGCCGGCGCGCCTTTACGAGCAGGTCTGACAAGCGTGGGTAGCTTTTCAGAAAGCGCTGAACCACCAAATTAAAGACGTGGGCCAGGCATGGCACGTGCGTGAGGCTGCCGAGCTGCAGAGCCGCCACCAGGTTACGGCCGTTGTCACACACGACCATGCCCGGTTGGAGGCTCAGCGGCGCAAGCCAGCGGTCGGTCTGCTGTGTCAGACCCTGCAGCAGTTCGTGGGCCGTGTGCCTCTTATCGCCTAAGCTGAGTAGTTTCAGCACGGCCTGCTGACGCTTGCCCACCGCTGTGCTGCCACACCGCGCGACACCGACTGCTGGCGACATGCTGCTGCTAACACATCTTGATTGCGAGACAGAGGAGGAGGAGGAGGAGGAGGGTGCTTTAGTGGAGGAAGCATACACCTCCGCAGATACCAGCACCGAGCTGGGGCCCGCAATTCTGGGGGTGGGTAGGACGTGAGCGGTCCCAGGCTCTGACTCTGTCCCAGCCTCCACTAAATTCACCCAATGTGCCGTCAGGGAGATGTAGTGGCCCTGCCCGCCTGTGCTTGTCCATGTGTCCGTAGTTAAGTGGACAGTGGCAGTAACCGCGTTGGTGAGGGCGCGTACAATGTTGCGGGAGACGTGGTCGTGCAGGGCTGGGACGGCACATCGGGAAAAGTAGTGGCGACTGGGAACTGAGTAGCGCGGGGCCGCCGCCTCCATGATACTTTTGAAGGACTCCGTTTCCACAACCCTATACGGCAGCATCTCAAGGCTGATGAATTTTGCTATGCGGTTAACGTTTGAGCGTGCGGGTGCGTGGCGGCGTACTTGCGCTTGCGCTCCAACAGTTGCGCAAGCGACGGCTGGACGGTGCGCTGAACTACACTGCTGGATGGGGCCGAGGACAGCGGAGGTGAGGGTGTGGGTGCAGGCCAGGAGACGGTAGTGCCTGTGTCCTGAGAGGGGGGTTGCATCTCAGTGGCAGGTTGGGGCACAGGGGGAGAGGCAGGGGTGCAAACCGGAGGCGCTGAACGGCCTTCGTCCCACCTTGTGGGGTGCTTGGCCATCATATGTCTGCGCATGGTGGTGGTGGTGAGGCTGTTGGTGTTGGCTCCCCGGCTGAGCTTTGCGCGACAAAGGTTGCACACCACTGTTCGTCGGTCGTCAGGCGTCTCGGTGAAAAACTGCCAGACCTTAGAGCACCTCGGCCTCTGCAGGGTGGCATGGCGCGAGGGGGCGCTTTGGGAAACACTTGGTGGATTATTCGGTCTGGCCCTGCCTCTACCCCTGGCCACCGCACTGCCTCTTGCAACCTGCCCTGCTGATGCCCTTGCCTCCCCCTCTGAAGACCTGTCCTGTGTAGGCGTTGCACACCAGGTGGGGTCAGTCACCTCATCGTCCTGCTGCTCTTCCTCCGAATCCTCTGTGCGCTGCTCCCTCGGACTTACTGCCCTTACTACTACCTCACTGACAGACAACTGTGTCTGATCGTCATCGTCCTCCTCACCCACAGAAAGTTGTTGAGACAGTTGGCGGAAGTCCCCAGCCTCATCCCCCGGACCTCGGGAACTTTCGAATGGTTGGGCATCAGTGACGATAAACTCCTCTGGTGGGAGAGGAACCGCTGCTGCCCAATCTAAGCAGGGGCCCGAGAACAGTTCCTGGGAGTGTTCCCGCTCCTGAGCATGTGTCATTGTAGTGGAGTGAGGAGGCTGGGAGGAAGGAGGAGCAGCAGACAGAGGATTCGGATTTGCAGCAGTGGACGGCGCAGAACTGCGGGTAGACGATAGGTTGCTCGAAGCACTTTCTGCCATCCAGGACAGGACCTGCTCACACTGCTCATTTTCTAATAAATGTCTCCCGCGTGGACCCATTAATTGGGCGATGAATGTGGGGACGCCAGAAACGTGCCTCTCTCCTAATCGCGCAGCAGTCGGCTGCGACACACCGGGATCAGGAGCTCGGCCTGTGCCCACACCCTGACTTGACCCTCCACGTCCTCGGCCGCGTCCACGTCCTCTAGGCCTACCCCTACCCCTCAGCATGCTGTATTACCAGTGATTTGATTTCACAGGCAGCTAATAAATTGGCGCAAGACTGCAGGCCAAATATAATTTTTTCCCTTTTTTGAAAACGAAAGGCCCCACTGCCTCTAGTGAATGTATAATCTAAGTTTAATAACTGTGCTGTTTTCCTGCTAATGTGTCACAGAACGTGAGGGTAGCAGAGTTATTAACTGTGGCAGAGCAGGTATTTTTTTTCCCAATTAAGGAAAGCAAATGGCGAAGCCAGGAGTAAAACGTAGCTGGGTGCGTCTGATTTTTACAGGTTGCACACGCAGCCGACACGTGTCCACCGCCCTTAGGACGGACAGAGGCTGGACAAATAGAATTATTTTCACTTGTTTTACAAGCAAAAGGCAGCACTGCGTATATTCAATGAATAATAACTGTGTTGTGGCCCTGCCTATACAATTCTTTCCCTGCAGTATCAATGGAGGGTGCAATGCTCTGCAGAGGCGATTTTGAGAAGCAAAAAAAAATGCAGCACAGCTAACAGCAGCCTGGACAGTACTGCACACGGTTAAATATGGCCCTAGAAAGGACCGTTGAGGTTCTTGAAGGCTACACTCACTCCTAACACTCTCCCTGCCTATGCAGCACTTCTGTCCCTAATGCCAGGTGCAACGCTCTGCAGAGCCGATTTTGAGAAGAAAAAAAAATTGCCACTGCTAACAGCAGCCTGCACACAGCTATCAGTGGCCCTAATAAGGACCTTTGGGGGGTCTTGAAGCCTACACTAACTACCAATTCTTTCCCTACAGCAGCTCCGGTACAAACAGCACTGTCCCTCATCTAACTCACCAGGCATCTGAGGCGAGCCGCGGGAGGGGCCGACTTTTATGTTCGGGTGACACCTGATCTTCCCAGCCACTCACAGCAGGGGGGTGGTATAGGGCTTGAACGTCACAGGGGGAAGTTGTAATGCCTTCCCTGTCTTTCAATTGGCCAGAAAAGCGCGCTAACGTCTCAGGGAAGGAAGTGAAAGTAACCAGAACACCGCATGGTGTTCGTTACGAATAACGAACATCCCGAACACCCTAATATTCGCACGAATATCAAGCTCGGAAGAACACGTTCGCTCATCTCTAGTAATAACCTTATGAATTAGGGCATGGGTGTGTCCCGCACCCATGTGAACATGTCCTGCATGCACAAAAAACTGCAGTAAACTGCACAGAAATGTGCGCAAATCAACCGTGTTCATAGTGCAAATATGTTGTGCGGAGGCATGCGCAAAAACCTGTGTGAAGGTGAAGAAGCCCCAAGTGTACTGTCTTCTAAAGTGTGCTGTTTATTGAGTGTGTGACTTCGGATTAATGACTTTGGATTCAGAGACTTTAGAAGAGTCCCTTGTATTCATTTACTGCTTATCTATAAGAGTTTTTGCATATATCACTTTTATCTAATCTATCTGTACCATCACCATTTAGAATGAGCTCCATGATTGACAATGCCGTCCAGTGTACATCTTGTGCCATGTATGCAGTCCTTGACCAGCTGTTGGAGCGCGCATACTGCTGTACTAAATGTGAGCGTGTTGTGCATTTGGAAGCCCAGATCTTGGATCTAAATGTGCAAATTGCAACACTGGCATCCAGTTGCACCATGGAAAGGAGTCTGTTTCTCACTGAGCGGGCACTCACTGGGGCAGATGTTGGGGTAAATGGTAGCATGGAAGTGAAGGATGAGAAGGCAGCTAGCTGGGTGACAGTTAGAAGGGGGTAGAGGGAGGAGACCCAGGGAGGCAGGTCCTCAACTGGCACAACCCAACAAGTTTGCAAAGTTATCAGATGAGGGGGATGCCATTACAGGATTAACACTGCTGTAGCACAACATGCCCTCTGACCACCATAGGGATGTATGCTCCAATAAAAAGGGGAATAGGAGTGCAGGGCAGGCTAGACAGGTCCTGGTAGTGGGAGACTCAATTATTAGGTGGGCAGACAGGGAAAACTGTTAAAAAGACTGGGATCGTCAAACTGTGTGTTGTCTTCCTGTCGGTTGAGTTTGTCACATTGCGGATCGGGTTGACAGATCACTGGGAGGAGTTGGTGAGGATACAGTGGTTATGGTACACATTGGTACCAATGGTAAAGTTAGAGTTAGGTGGGTGGAAGGTCCTTAAAAACTATTTTAGGGACTTAGAATGGAAGCTTAGGGTAAGGACCTCCAAAGTAGTATCTTCTGAAATACTAGCCATCCCATGTGACACACCAGAAAGGCAGCGGGAGATTAGGGAGGTAAACAAGTGGCTCAAGAGTTGGTGTAGGAAGGAGAAGTTTGGGTTCCTGGACAACTGAGCCGACTTTGCAGTTGGCTACAGGTTTTACCGCAGGGACGGGCTGCATCTTAATGGGGAGGGTGCAGCTGTGCTGGGGAAGAAGATGGCTGGGAGGGAGAGATAAGAGGAAGATAATGTAGACAGTTACCTGGGACTAAGTGATGGAAATGGGGATGGAGCGGTAGGAGGGGGTTAGTACAGTTTGAACTGGCAGAACACTTAATATGAATACACATAATATAAAACATAACCAAACCCTTCTAAAATGTATGGTGACTAATGCTGGAAGTCTGACCAATAAAGTTGCTGAAGTGGAAGAAATAATGTCTGAGGAAAACTACGACATAGCAGGAATAACGGAGACCTGGTTGGATGAAAGATGTGACTGGTCAGAGAACTTACAGGGTTACAGTCTTTTCAGAAGGGATCGTAAAAAACTGAAAGGGGGAGGGAAATGTCTTTATGTAAAATCCTGTTTAAAGCCCACCTTACAGGATGATATATGGGAGGGAGATAAACATGGAGGGAAAAACAATAATAAAATCCTTATAGGGGTTTGCTATAGGCCACCAAATATAACAGAAGCCACTGAAAATCTATTACTGAAGCAAATAGATGAAGCGGCAAATCACAAGGAGGTCATTATTATGGGGGACTAACTATTCGGTCATAAACAGGGGAGCCGAAACTTGTGGATCTCATAAAGGTGACAAGTTTCTGTCAATAACTAAAGATAATTACCTCCCCATACCTGTACAGGAGCCAACATTTGGACTTAATACTAACCAACATACCTGACAGAATAACAGGGGTGCACTTTGGGGGCACCTGGGAAATAACAACCATAACATAATAATAAACCATTTATTGTTTTATCAGGTAGATATGAAAATACTTAACTTTAGGGAGGCCAAGTTCCATCAGCTCAGAGATGCCCTGAACCTTATTGACTGGGACAATGTGCTCAAAAATAAGAGTACAGACAATAAATGGGAAATGTGTAAAAACATCCTAATTACTTCCTGTGAGCGGTCCATACAATACAGGAATAAAAGACTTAGTAATGGGAGGAAACCAATGTGGGGCAATAAAGATGTAAAGGGGGCAACAAACAGCAAAAAGAAAGCGTTTAAACTACTAAAGAAGAAGGCAGCGAAGAAACACTAAAAACCTACAAGGAAAAAATAAATGATGTAAAAAGCAGATAAAAGCAGCGAAGGTGGAGACAGAGAGGCTTACTGCCAAAGAGAGAAAAACTAAACTGTTCTTCAACTATCTGAATAGTAAAAAGACCGAATAGTGAAAATGTTGGCCTTTTCATAAATAATGTAGGAAAAATGATCGAGGGTGAAAAGGAAAATAAAATGTCAGATGAGATGCAGAATGATAATATAAACTCTCCACTAAACCAGCCTAACCCAGGAACAAGTGCAGAGCCACCTTAAAAATAGTAAACTGGACAAATGGCTGGGTGCTGGGACCTGTTCTTATTATTATACATTTATTAATGACCTGGTAGAAGGATTTCACAGCAAAATATCAATATGTGCAGATGACCCAAAACTGTCTACAAGTCACCGGTCAGACCACACATGGAGTATTGGGCACAGTTTTGGGCAGCGGTACTCAAGGACATGTCAGAGCTTGAGCGGGTACAAAGGGGGCAACTACAGTAATAAATGGAATGGGCGGACTGCAATAGCCAGAGAGGTGATCAAAGTTGGGGTTATTTAATTTAGAAAAAAACACGGCTGAGGGGCGACCTAATAATTATGTATAATATAGCAGGTGACAGTACAGAGATCTGTTTACACGCAGGACTGTGACTGTAACAAGGGGGCATCCGCTAAATCTAGAGGAAAGCAGGTTTCTGCACGGAAACAGAAGGGGGTTCTTTACTGTAAGAGCCGTGAGACTGTGGAACTTTCTGCCTCAGGACGTGGTGATGGTGAATTCGAAAAAGAGTTCAGGAGGGGCCTGGGCATCTTTCTTGAGTGTTACAGTACTACTTATTATAGTCACTAATTACTTCAGAAGGGTTGGTGATCCGGGGATTATGCTGATTGACAGACTTGGCTTCTACTTCGTTAGTTTTTTTTTGCCTTCCTCTGGATCAACATTGGGGGGGAATTAATGTCATGGGAACAAGTAAGCCACTATTTCTAAAAGGCACAAAGTAAACATTATTACTTTCATGGGAGAACTATTGTGGCTACTATTACTATGTGCGGGCAAACAACTGGCATTATTATAGTGTGGGAGCATAAATGGGGCAGACGTATGTAACATTACAATATGTGAGGTACTACGGAGAGCACCATTACTGCTTGGGGTACAAAACGGGAAACTTCTTATTGATGTAGACGGACAAATAAAAGCATGGCTGCCGATTGGTTCGAGCACACAGTAAAGTCCCTCTGATGTACAAGTAGGCCACATTGTCTAATGTCCGGGGGTCAGTATTATGTCTTATTTCAGCATTGTTTCTTTACCTTACTGATTTGCTTTTCAACAGAGATGGTCAAGTTATAGTTGGATATCTGCAACATCTCAAAACGATCTGCAGGAAAGGTGGAGTCTGGGAGGACAACAGAGCAGTGACAGACCCCCAGCTCGTCCAGCGACCCCGTGGAGTTGTGAACCTGTGGAGACAGAGCAATAGTTATGTAAGAAACATCTACTTTAGTCAATATAACACTTAACATATTATAATGAATGTAACATGCAGGCGATAAAGACTAAAACCCTATGACTGAGCGAGCAAAAAAGATGTAGACTTAGGTACATGACTATCGGTGGATGCGGGGGTTGTGTTACATCCAGGACCTGGGCCCGAGGTGGCCATTGAGGAGACCAGTACTGTAATTGACATGTGCTCTTTGGAGCGCCCTAGGATTTTGCATTGGGGCCAAATCAAAGACACAACCCTCGAAGAGCTGCTTCAAAGACATCTTACCCAACCTACAAGAACCCTACTCTATACTGATCAGGAGCAAAAATATGGAGCAGGGCTGTCTACAGATGGGTGTCTCTGGTTACATTATTATCCCTAGTTGTATCTTAATAGAGAAAAGATAGGTCACCAGCAGCACAGCCTTTGTAAGCTCAATCTGAGCGAGGTGTTTGTCTACAAAGCCCAAAGAAGGTCCTATGGACCAATATAGTCCTAAAAACATCCACAAGCATAAGAGAAGGGCAGCAGGCGTGTCAAGCTGGACAAAGACCCACATTGGGTCGAAACATTGTGTTTTCTGTATGTCGCGAATAAAGAGGATATGGTGTGAACCCTACGCCTGTGCACTGCTGCCCTTCTCTTATGCTTGTAGTTGTATCTTAACCCTTTGCAATCCAATTTTGGATTCAGGGTTTCCTAGGGGGCTGTCTCTTTCTGCCATTATACAATGGCACCATCTGCTGGCTAGAGCCAGTACTACAGTATGGGATATGCTGGAGAGGCCCCTTGAGCAGCCAGTAATATACAGTAAGAATACCCTGCTGGACGTCTACCAACATCGAGCTGTACAGCCTTCAATTACAATGTCTTCAGACGTCAGACAGTGGATTGCAAAGGGTTAAGACTATGTTAGGGTGAATTCACAAATGTGTTCCAGAAGCTTCTGCAACTGGAAGTCTGTTACATTCATCCAAATAGTATTGCTTTAGAGTCAAGCATGTGGATTACTTCATGCAGCATTCAGATGAATGGATAGTCGCAGACATTTCTGCAACAAATCTGCCACATATGAATTCCCCCTAATGGGTTAGATATTGATTCACAGGATAGCTACCTGTAGGTGGCGCTGGAGAGGTCATTTTCTTCCATGTACTTGGGAACTAGTTTGCATAATTTTCCCTAGGAGCATTGCCTAAAAGACTCCCTACACCAGTTAGGTCTCCACAAGAAGTAACAGGAATGCGGATTAGAGATTTTACCCTAAAATCCCCCGTGTGAACACCCACTTATATCTCTCCTCAGTGCATATGTATAAGTGAAAAACGTACATAGTCCTAAAAGAACTAATAAATGTAAGGCTTTAAGAGTCAGTAGACTGAGGGGGATTATATTAAAGGGGAACCACTTTCTAAAGACTTCGGACGTGTTCCAGTGATGTCAGAAGTTTTCATCCTATTGCTAAAATGTAAAGGCAAGAAAGCAAACTTTGTAATCCTTGTAGCTTATAAAGTAAATGTATTTGTATTCACACGGCGGCACCTATTACAATACTTAAATGGCTTTATCCCAGAAACCCTTCAAGGATCTTTTATAGTAGTTTATAAGAGATAGTAAGCTTTGACAACACAGAGAGTAATGGCATCTGACTTACCAGACTGGCGGCATGATTATGGCCGATGCCAAGGAGCAAAATGAAGAAGGTGATCATGGTGTCCTCCTTGTCATCTGTACCATCAGCTGGTGCTAACCCTCTATATATATATATAGATCAATGTGTATCCTCCACCCCTCCCACTTGGTATCACATCATCTTGTGTTTCATCCAATAAACAATCCTGTGATTTGATTGGCCTGTAAGCTGTGATGAAGAAATATTCTATATCACATGAAATCTGCACAATGACAATCAGGTGACTGCAAGAAAAAGTAAGTGAACCGTTTGGCATTAACTGGATTTCTGCATTGGTTACTGATATAATAGGGTCTGATTGTTATCTGTAACCACCCTGTTAGTCTAATTAATAATACCCTCAAGAAGGTCACAGCCCCGAGGGCTCCTTTAGATTATAGTATTTATGTTCACAAAAGCATTATATTGATATCAATGAGTTCTTACACATCTTCCGCCTTCTTGCATGCACAAAAAATAAAACCACCTCTATTTTGGGCGCAGTTGCATGCTAAAGGTTCCCATGGAAATCAATGGTAGGTGCGCAAATGCAGGCGCAACGCCTCACAGGTGCGCAATACGCTTTGCAATTCCACGAAAAAAGAACAAATCTGGAACTCATTAGGCTCAATAGCCATTTAAATCAGAGCGTGTTCGTCTGCTGGTCCTTTGTTGGGGCCTTCTGTCGTTTTGGCCGCTCAAGGGCTCTACTAGTGGGCGATGGGGCCTAAATCACCTTCAAGCAAAATGTCTGCTCTGAAAGCCCCCGGCTGCCCCCTTCAGTTTAGAACCGATTGTGCATACAGACCTAATTTTAGGGCCACAATTGGTATGTTTCTGAACAGGGGACAAACAGGGTATCCATTTTGGGGTGAAAATCTTCATTGATATGTGTGTTGTACAAAAAGTAAATTCAGCGCTGCCTGTGATTGGCTGAGCGCTGTGAGCAATCACAGGCAGCACTCAGCTGTCATTCAATGATGGCTGGGCGCTGTCTCTAAATTGGTCACAGCGCTCAGCCAATCAGAGGCAGCGCTTTCTGGAGGTGGGGATTTTTCAATCCCCGGCCTCCAGAAGACGACTGCCAAGGCCAGCTGTGTCATGGGAGCGTGATGTACTCCCTATGTTTTTAATGGGGCTGGCACTGCTACCCCCGGCCCCATTGAAAACAATGGACAATATCACAGATTTTTCTTAGCGCCTGCGAGGCTTCGGTAAAAACATCACAAATGAATATGAAACCATTGATAATCATTGGTTACATAATCATGCATTTTCACTCGCTGCAGCATCGCAAGAAAACACATCGCTAGGAGGAGCCCCAGACAAACCTAATCTAATAACACAAACAGTTGTACAGTTCACGTCTTTTAGGGCAAAGTCAGACCAGCATTTTTCGCGAGCGCCTATGTGTGCAAAAAAAGTGCATCTATTAGAGCCCTTGGTTTCCTAAGCCGTGTTCACATGTCCGATTTTTACAGGCACAGAAATCTTGTGTGCACCGGCAAGGTCCAGGCTGCACGTAAAGAATCCCCACGGGGAGTCCCTTCATCACCGATCACTGTGACAGCACTGTCATAGCGTTCAGTGATGATGGGACTCCCCACGGGATGAAAAAATCCCCTGCCACAGCTGTCACAGCTGTGGCAGAGAATCATGATGTTCTCCCTGTGCTTTCAATGGGGCCAGTGCAGGTGCCGACTCATTGAAAACAATGGGATGCAGGCCACCCCCACAGTGATTTTCAGGGAAGGACTTGAAATATGAGCCCTTCCCTGAAAATAAGCCCAAACTGCTTGAAAAAAAAAAAAAATATATATATATATACATCACTTCTCAGGCGCAGTCCAGCTCCGGCATGTCTTCTTCCTGGCTCCCCAGTACTCTTCTGAGCAGCATTGAATTCAACGAATGGCTGAGTGCTGCCTCTGATTGGACACAGCGCTCAGCCAATCAAACCAAGCACTTTCTGAAGGCCGGGATTTTTATTTCCCAGCCAGGAGAAGATGCTTCAGAAAAGTGCTAAGGAGCCAGGGAGAAGACGCGCCAGAGCTGGACTGTGTCGAGAGGTGATGTGTGTGTGTATATATATATGTATGTGTGTGTGTGTATGTGTGTGTGTATATATATATATATATATATAATTTTTTTTCAAGCACCTTTGGCTAATTTGAAGCGCTTACCTGAAAATCACTGCGGGTGTTTGCATCCCATTGCTTTCAATGGGTCAGAACCAGTGCCGGCCTCATTAAATACATA
The DNA here is from genome assembly GCA_035609135.1 of Eleutherodactylus coqui. NCBI lineage: Eukaryota > Metazoa > Chordata > Amphibia > Anura > Eleutherodactylidae > Eleutherodactylus > Eleutherodactylus coqui. Next base: position 139,294,395 of record CM069414.1, read on the forward strand.
GTATGTTAGGCTGAATGAAGATAAAAAAAAACAAGAGGCAGAAGCCAATCAGCTCATTTAGGGAAAAAAATTCCTTCCTGACTCCACAATGGCAGCCAGAATAATCCCTGGATCAACCTCTGATGGTTCCTACCTGAATGTAAGTCCCGGAACAATAATCCTCTGGTCAACTAATGTCCACATCCTGTAATATCCTATAATAGCGCTCTAGAAAGACATCTAGTCCCTCTTAACCTCCTCTATGGATCCTGCCATCACTACGTCCTCAGGCAGAGAGTTCCACAGTCTCACTGCTCTTACAGTAAAGAACCCCCTTTCTGTGTTGGTGATGAAACCTGCTTTCTTCTAGACGTAGCGGATGCCCTCTTGTTACCGCCGCAGTCCTGGGTATAAACAGATCATGGGAGAGATCCTTGTATCGTCCCCTCATGGATTTATACATAGTTATTTGGTCGCCCCTTAGCCGTCTTTTTTCCGGGGTGAATAATCCCAGTTTTGGTGCCTCTCTGGGTATTCCAGTCCCCTCATTCCATGTATTAGTTTAGTCGCTCTTCTTTGAACCCCCTCCAGCACTGTAACATCCTTCCTGAGCCCCGGTGACCAGAACTGTGCGCAGTATTCCATGTGAGGTCTGACAAGTGCCTTATATAGTGGGGGGATAATGTTCTCATCCTTCGCCCCTATACCTCTTTTACTGCACCCCAAGACTTTATTAGCCTTTGCAGCAGCTGACTGGCATTGATTGCTCCAGTTTAGTATACAATCCACTAGTACCCCAGGTCTTTTCCATCTCACTTTTCCCTAGCAGTACCCCATTTAGTGTATATTGGTGACAGATTAGAAAACAATAGGCACAGAGCTGCGGTCACGCGCATTTTCTACATGCATGGAGTGCATTTTTTTGCGCACATAGGCGTGCAAAAAAAATTGCTTGTCTGACTGACCCCCTACTGAGCACATTGAGGAAACATTAACAGTGCAGGAAGAAAAAGATAATGTTAATGACTTTGCTTGTTTACTTTTGTTTGCTCCTCTCCACTTTCCATCGCCATCGCTGAGGACTTGTTTTTTGCAGGATGAGTTGTATGTTTTAATGTGTTGTATAATTGTGCTTCTTTTGTGTGAGATTGTCTTGTTTTCACAGCGTACGCACTGCGGTAAAATGGCGTGATCATTAGTCCACTTGATTTGGCTTTAGTTATTTATACGACTTTGAAAAAATAGTCCAATAAATTGTTTGCAGAAGACAGCATGAAGGGAGACGCATAGAAGAAAGGATTACAAAGCCTTTATTTTGCCCATGGTACAAGCGCCAGCATCATTTCCACCACAACGGGTTTTTTCAAGCTTTCTTATATGCGCCCCCTTTGATGCTGTCTTCTACATACAATTAATTGGACTATTATTGGGGTCTGTGGATCCAGTTCCATAGAAGCGAGTATCTTGTTTTCCTTCTACTCCTCGAAATAAATCGTGCACTGAGCAGGGGGTTGGACCCGATGACCCCGGAGGACCCGATGACCCCGGAGGACCCGATGACCCCGGAGGACCCGATGACCCTGGGGGACCAGATGACCCTGGAGGTCCCTTCCAACTCTACCATTCTATGATTCTACTCCGCCAGATTTTTTTTTCCATTTGATCTACTTAAAAAAAATGAAATATCTTGAAAAAAAATGTTGCCATTTTCTGACCACCATAACTTTTTTAGCTTTTCTATCGGTGCAGCTGTATGAAGAAGGCTTGTGTTTTTGAGATGGCCTATGGGTATTATTGGTACCCTTTTGATTGTTTTTTATTATGTTTTTGCTTGGATATGGGGTAACAAAAAACGCTGTGATTTTTTTTCTAATGACGTTCAACTGTGTGGGATGATTATTACTTTATTATTAATTTTAATAGATCAGACTTTTACTGACGCAGCAATATCCAACATGTTTTATGTTTGGATTTCTTAATTGTAAATATGAGAAAAGGGTTTTTAAAAATTTTTCATATTCTTTTGGAATAATTTTTTTCACATATGTTTTTCCCCCAGTCGTCTCCACGACAGCACCAATTGAGATTGCCTCCTCCTGATAGGACAGGAACAAACTGAGAGGTTAAAAGCTCCCCCCCTTCCCCACTTTCCTCAGTGTCTTCCTGTCCTGCCAGGAGGCAGGATCTCTGAGAGGAGCTGGTGGAGAAGCCAGCCAGGATTACTTACAGGCGGATCGGAAGGCAGTGGCTCACCCTGTCCTCCCTTCCCAGCCAGACGACTCCCGGGACGCCACATCGGGTGGTAACCCCCGGGCCAGGTTCCTCCCGCGGCGGCCCATGGGGGGTACAAAGCGGGAGCCTCAGTCCCCCTCGTCCTCCCTGCAGAAGTTACAGCGCGGCGCTCCAGGAAGCCCTCCGACGGCGGGGGGCGGGGCGCCACGTCACGTGTCCAGCGCGATGACGTCATCGCATCTGCATCAGGAGCGGAGGGGGCGGGGCTTAGCGCAGGAGCGCAAAAATTAAAAAAAAAAAAAATAGGAACCTGAGAGAAGCCAGAACAAACCAGCACTACAGGTCGCATGGTGTCTGCAGCACTGGTATAGTAATGAGTGCTCCAGCCCCAGAGACAGCTAAAACCTCAGCCTCAGCGGCCGTAAGTAGCCAGTGCGGCAAAAAATACAATGCAATTATCCAGTGTATTGTGTATGGAAAATTGCATATTTACCCGCAAAAAATACAATGCAAATATCCAGTGTATTGTGTATGGAAAATTGCATATGTACCCGCAAAAATACAATGCAATATCCAGTGTATTGTGTATGGAAAATTGCATATGTACCCACAAAAAAATGCTTTATTTGTCAGGGGGATATAAAAAGACATCACCCCTAGAACAAAACTCAGAAAATGCGCGGATTGCGGGATAAAACTGCCAGCTACGTACCAGAGGCCTCTATGCAAGGCATGCGTAGCTAGGCTAGTTAAAGAGGAATCAGGAGGACGTTAGGAAGCTGGTGAAAGAAGAGGTAGATCAGCCCTAACGTCACAGCTGGCGCCGCCAGCAAAACGCCAGAAAAGGGCGTATGTTCCTGACGAGCCTTCCGACTCAGAGAGTTCCATCGGTCGGAGCAAGAGGAACAGGCGGCCGAGGAGTCCTCAGATTAGGAGGACTACAAAAAATACTTATTCCATCAGGACGACTTAATGGAATTGATTAAGTCAGTCAGGGCTACACTAAAAATGGAAGAGCCCAGAGAACCACATACCCTACAAGATGAGATATTTGGGGGACTAGGGGAGAGGCGCAAGCATACCTTCCCTGTCCACAAGAATATCACCAAAATAATCCAAAAAGAGTGGAGGACGTCGCACAGTTAAAAGATCCCATGGATCGCAAAGCTGAGGGCCTCCTAAAGAAATCATGGGAGGCAGCGGCAAACAGACTTAGGCCAGGGATCGCAGCCACTTGTGTGGCGCGAACTCTGGGGGTACGGCTAAAACAGCTACAGCTACACCTAACCAATAAGACGCCGATGGAACAGATCCTAAATTCCCTTCCGATCCTGCGTATGGCAACAAATTTCCTAGCGGACGCCGCGGCCGAAACTGTCAAACTCTCGGCGACAGCTACAGCCCGGTCTAACTCAGCCAGAAGAGTGTTATGGCTGAAATCGTGGTCAAAAATAAGCTATGCGCCCCAAAAACCCCGGAAGAAAAGCCACAGAGAGGGAAGACCTTCTTCCGGGCCCCAAGGCAACAGCCAGAGACCTACCGAGGCAGGGGCAAGACAGGCCGCTGGAGTTACCCCAAGGGGGGCAGAGGAAGGAATATCCTCTTTTACCCCCACCAGGGGGAGCGAAATCAGAGACCCTGACGCCATCCCCGTAGGGGCAAGGCTGGAGGGCTTTGTGGATCAAGGGGCCACGATTTCCGAAGGCCCATGGATCCCAAAGATCTTACAGCAGGAATACCGGATAGAACTGGTGTCCCTCCCCAGAAGACCAGAAGAAAATTCATTATCACAGGAGGCTCCAAACAGTTACACCTACTAAGGCAAACCGTTGGGGACCTGCAACAACTAAATGCAATATCCCCCGTACCGCAAAACGAGGAGACCCAGGGCCATTATTCCAGGCTCTTCCTAGCAGGGAAACCCTGTGGGAAACAGCGGATGATAGTGAACCTGAAACCTCTGAACACCTGCATCAGATACAGAAAATTCAAGATGGAGTCCATCTCCTCAACGATAAGGTGGATTCCCAAAGGAGCCTACAGGGCATCCATCGATTTAAAGGATGCTTATTTCCACGTACCGATCCACGAGGGGTCCCGGAAATACCTAAGGCTCGCAGTGGGATATGGGCAAAGGAATAGAGCACCATCAATGCAGACGCCTGCCCTTTGGGATCTCCTCAGCACCCAGAATCTTCACCAAAATTATGGCGGAGGTAGCCGCCTACCTGTGGAAGAAGTCGGTCCAAATAATAGCAGAGTCCAGAGCCTGAGGATAGTGCTAGAACTTCCCCAATCCTTGGGACGGATCATAAACTGAGAAAAACCCAGCCTAGATCCCGACAAACAGAAAACGTTTCTGGGTATAATGCTCGACTCAGAATCGCAATGCTCCTGCCTAACCGAGGAGAGAATACAAAAAATCCGACTGCTAGTCAAAACCTTTTTACGGAGACCATTATGCACAATTCGGGAAGCCAGGTCTCTCCTGGGAAGCTTGATTCCAGGCATTCCAGGAGTGGCATGGGCCCAGGCTCACACCAGAGCCCTGCAAGCCTCAGTCCTATCCACGTGGGACAAAAAGCGGTCCTCTCTAGGGACAAGAATGTACATTCCAAGCGCGGCGAAAACATGCCTGCGTTGGTGGGCATCCCCAGAGAACCCGCGGAGAGGGGTTCATTGGCTACAAAACCCAGCCACTCGCATCACAACGGATGCAAGCGCCTGGGGATGGGGAGCGCACGTGGGGAACCAGTTCTTTCAGGGCCCATGACCTCAAAGAACAAAAGAACAGTCCTCAAATCACAGGGCGATCACGGCAACCCACTTGAAGGGGACGCTAAACCAAAAGCGGCCTTTCTCAGCAGGAGGCAAATAGACCCAGGAGAATGGTCTCTCTCCCTGAAAGCATTCAGAATCCTGATCAATCAGTGGGGGACCCCACAATTGGACCTGTTCGCAACCAGGGAAAAATGCCAAAGTAAGCAATTTCTTCTCCCTCCGGCCAGGAGATCGTCCGACAGCAGTAGACGCCCTAGGCCAAGACTGGGGAGAAGGGCTGGTGTACGCCTTCCCCCCTATACCGTTAATCCCCAGAGTCTTACAATATTTCAGAACCCAGGTATGCACACTAATCCTGGTGACCCCCTTCTGGGCCAAAAGAAGCTGGTTCGGTCTTGTAGCAACTGAGCGTCCAGGACCCAGTCATCTTCCCTACCTGGACAGGTCTTCTATCGCAGGGCCCACTGAGCCATCTGAGCCTAGACAGGCTCCACTTAACAGCATGGCTCTTGAGGAATCCTCACCAAAAGAGAAGGGATTCTCAGAGAGAGGAGTAGAAACATTAATGTCCAGCAGAAAAAAGACTACCCACCTTATCTACCAGAAAGTTGGAGAAGGGTCTCCTCATGGAGACAGGGAAGGGATCGCGGGGATTCTATCCCGGACATCCCTCTAATCTTGGAGTTCTTGCAGAGGGGCCTAGAGACGGGCCTCTCTCCAAGCACCCTGAAGTTCCAGGTCACAGCCCTTAGCGCCAGATGTGACACAAAGTTCTCAGACAACAGATGGGTCAATAGGTTCCTAGCAGCAGCAACTAGATTACGGCCTGGGCCCATAAATCTTTTTCCAGACTGGAACCTTAACTGGGCCCTAGGGGCCATGACAACGGTACCATTCGAGCCGATCGAAGCACTACCCATAAAAATGCTTACTATTAAGACCATTTTCTTGGTAGCCATCACCTCCGCAAGACGGGCTAGCGAGCTGTAGGCCTTGTCCATTCGCCACCCGTTCCTGAAAATCTCGGCCACCGAATTAGTACTTAAAACGGACCCGGCGTTTATGCCAAAAGTAGGATCACATTTTCATAGGTCCCAGGACATAATAATCCCCTCAAATTTTAGTAAACCTAAAAACGAGGAAGAAAAAAACCCTCAACTGCCTGGACGTTAGGAGAGCAGTCCTAGGCTACATAGAGGCGACAAGCCACTGGAAGCGGGACGACAACCTGTTCATCCAGTTCAGTGGCCCAAATAAAGGGAGCAAAATAGCAAAAAGCTCCATAGCCAGGTGGATCCACCTGGCCATCAGAGTCCTATAAGGCCCTCGGGAAGGAAATCCCCTTAGCTCTTAAAGCCCATTCTACAAGGGCAGTAGCATCCTCATGGGCCGAACATAGCTCAGCTTCGGTCGAGCAGATATGCAAAGCCGCAGCCTGGAAGAAACCCCACATGTTTGTTAAACACTATAGGGTAAAAGTGCAGCAGGACGAGGACAGGGCCTTCGGCCGCAAAGTCCTCTCGGCAGCAATCCCACCCTAGGGAAACTTTAGTTGGTACGTCTCAATTGGTGCTGTCGTGGAGACGACTGGGGGAAAAAATGGATTATACCTACCTGATAATCAGGTTTCCAGTAGTCTCCACGACAGCACCCGTACCTTCCCTCCCTAAATTGATAGAAAAGAAACTATATAATATAAAGAAATATATATATATATATATATATATATATATATATATATATATATATATATAATATAATTTTATTAAAAAAAAAAAAAAATTTAAGTTGAGCTCCTACCCCGGCAATTCGTTAGAATCCACTGAGGAAAGTGGGGAAGGGGGGGAGCTTTTAACCTCTCAGTTTGTTCCTGTCCTATCAGGAGGAGGCAATCTCAATTGGTGCTGTCGTGGAGACTACTGGAAACCTGATTATCAGGTAGGTATAATCCATTTTTTCTTACATATTTTTACATTTTTTTTAGTCCCCTAAGGGGACTTGACCTTTCAATTATTTGATCTTTTATACAATATACTGGGATACTTGAGTACAATCTTAACATATAGGGCGATGTGTACTGTATGTTTGCTTTATGACTTTTCTAATATATATAAGGTACATCTTAGCTCGATGCAATGATGCTCCTGTGTATGCATTACATATGTAGATATACACTCACTCATCGTCACCATAGCATCTATAACGCACCTCATGCCTCGCATCACCTACATCCACACAAGTGGTGCAAATTGATGACAATTTCATGAAGTGGCAAAATCTTGATTTAACTAATTCCAAACTAAGGGCTTATTCACACATCCGTATATCAGCCGGGTTTTCACGCCTGGCCGATATACGATGTCCCTTTTAACAGGGGGAGAAGGCGGGCCGGGAGCAATGCACTGAGCTCCTGCCCCCTCTTAGCCCCTTGCCATTTACAATGGGAGGGGTGGGCAGGGGTGGTGCTAAGTTCTGCCCCGCCCCCTCCCAGTGTAAATAGTGGCGAGGGGAGAGAGGGGGGGGGGGGGGAGCTCAGTGCACTGCTTCCAACCCGGCCCACCTGCTCGCCCTGCAGAAAGAGACACTGCATATCGGCCGTCCATGAAAACCCAGCCGATATACGGACGTGTGAATAAGCCCTTATTCTGGATTCACACAGACAAGCTCGATCTCGGCCCGAGATTCTCAGCACTTCCCAATGTGCGTTTTTCACACGAATGCAAGGCGTTTTTTACTCCTTGCTTCACTTCTGTGAAATTGCGATCCTCAGACGCATTGATTTAATTGGGAAACATCACATCCTACTTGCATGCAAATTGCACAACATGCGAGTGCCATGCAACGTCCTTTAACCCCTTCAGCACACGGCCAATTTTGGGCTTAAGGACGCAACAATTTTTGGTGGATTTTCATCTCCATTTTTCAAAAGCCATAACTTTTTTATTTTTCTGTCGCTGCGGCCGTATAAGGGCTTGTTTTTTGCGTGGCGAACTGTAGTTTTTATGTGTGCCATTTTTGGTTACACAGACTACATTGTAAAACTTTTATTATATTTTTTATGATAGCAGGGAGAGAAAACGCATCAATTCTGCCATAGATTTTTTTTACACCGTTAATCATGCAGCATAAATGACATAATACATCTTTTCTGCGGGTCGGTACAATTACAATGATACTAAAATTCTTATTTTTTTTAACTTTTCTGCTATAAAAACCTTTTTTGGAAATCATTTTTTTCCTAAATCGCTGTATTCAAACTCCTATAACCTTTTTATTTTTCCATAGATGGAGCTCCATAAGGGCTTATTTTTTCTGAGACGTGCTGTAGGTTTTAGGCATAACATTTTGGGGTACATACGGATTTTTTGATCACTTTTATTGCATTTTTTGGGAGACAAAATAATAAAAATTAGCATTTGCCTCAGTTTTTTAGGTTTTTTTTAACGCTTGTTGCCGCTAAGGATAAAAAGCATGTTCAACTTATTGTATGCGTCGTTACGGATATGGTGATACCAAATATGTGGGATTTTAATTTTTTTAAACTTTTTTTATGCGAATAAGAGAAAAAGCACAAGAAAAAAATTTTTTATAGATTTTTTTTTTTACACTATTTGCGTCCCTGTGGGGAGTTGCACAGTAGTACCTTGAATTCCTATGATAAAGCATTAGCTATAGCGATCATATGCAATGGCAATGCAGGACACCTGTAGCTGACATCTTGTTGCCATGGCAACCAGTCGAGCTCGCCGTGATTATCGCAAAGGTCCGATGATGTTACAGAGGGAGCACGCTCCCTCTGTGAACCCTTCACATGCCACAATCTACATAGATTGTGGCAGCAAAGGGGTTAACAGCGGCGGCGCTGCTCCGATGCACCCCCGCTGTTGCCATGGGAGACTGGCTATCGATGACAGCCGGCTCCCACTGCTGGACAGTGCGAGATCTATTCTGATCTCGCACTATCCTCAGGCCTCAGTCAGACGGGTGTTTTTTCGCGCGATTTGCGAATGCGCATGTGTCCGGCGATTTTTAAAAACCATTGCTTTGCAATGGTATCGGACACATGAGCGCTTTTTATGCGCTCGTCCGATAAATTATAGAACAGAAATCGCAGATCGCACCTATCTGCGATCTGCGATTCCTGTTCTCTTCTCTATATGCACTCAATGGGGCCGGCGGCAGCAGTGCCGACCCCATTGAGAACATATAGAAGACAAATCATTTTTCTCTGCCACAGCTGTAACAGCTGTGGCAGAGAAGAACGATGTTTGCCCATTGAATTCAATGGAGCCGGAAATACAACAGGTTCCACTGAAAGCAATGGGCTGCCGGCGTGCGCGGGATGAATTGTTGGGAAGGGCTTAAATATATAAGCCCTTCCCTGCAATTCATCCAGAAATGTGTAAAAATAAAATATATATACTCACCTTTCCGCTGCAGCCAGAGTTCAGCTGCGGCCGCCGGCAGTTCTCCTGAACTGCTTCTCTATACTATTCAGCAGCCGGGGCTTTAAAATCCCCGCCTGCTGAATGAGCTGCCTCTAATTGGTCACAGCCTGACCCATCAGAGGCAGCTTTCACTCACACCCATTCATGAATTCATGAATGGGTGAGTGACTGCTGCCTCTCATTGGCTCAGTGAAGGGACCAATCTGGCGAGCTCACATCAGCACTGCCATATCTACCTGTGTGCATCGCGCCGCTGCAGCTGGCCCTGCTCTGTGTCACTGTGTGAGCTGCTGTCTTCTGGCAGCGTCAACTTAGGCAAGACCAATCTGTGGCTTCACGTCCCCCGGGAGGTGTAAGCCGGCGTCCACATCGCTGCTGCTCCTGCTGCATCCTCATCATAGTCAGCGACCAGCACAGCAGATTTTGCAGCTGCAAATGTGGAATAATCCTAACCCTAAAACTAAACCTAACCATATCCACTAGCGAGAGAAAATGCTGCAATATCGTTCATTGCTTTTAATGGGGTCGGTGGCAGCAGCGCCAGCCGTGTTGAAAACATAGGCAGTACATCGCAGACTTCTGCCACAGCTGTGACAGCTATGGCAGAGGATTCCTTCATCCCCATGGGGAACTTGCCAAAATCATGCCACCTTCTCTCTAATCTGTACCTTACAGACTTCCTACTTTTCCACCTCCTGCCACATCCTGCATGGGGAACTTGCTTAGACTAGAAGAATTTACTCATGAGATTGAAATCCCAACTATTTTCGTGATTGGATGCTATATAGAGCTAATAATAAGGTCATTGGAGTAGTCGTCTCATTATGGTAACACCCTTCAATATTTCCTCCTAGATGTATCTCCCAACTCTCAAAGAATGGCTGGAGGGACAACTCCCGGTATACGTTCTTGTGATACGCCTTGCCCAGTGATATCTGGGCTCAGTGATTGGATAATGGGAGAAGGTGGAGGCGCTGCAGGGTTGGTTGTGCAGCTGTACTGCGCTGATGGCGGGCCAATGGAGATAACAGGACAAGCAACACAATCCTGGGATAAAGCCTAAAATCGAAGACTGTCCTCTTGGATCTGGGACAGCTATGAGGCATATATTAGGGCAGATGTCAAGAAAGGGAGTCCCATTCTGGATGAATCAAGACTATTTATGACTATGGATTCCCTTTAATACTACATTTTCCCATGCTGCTGAAGGGGAAATACATGGCTCGCCAAATAACTGATTTTGTGGATTTACTGAGAAACTGGTCAGCCATACATTTTCCCAGCATTGGCCACTGCAGAGGAACTGCTGAATTGCATGGTGGCTAATTATATTATACAGTGATGAGAGGGGTCCACCAGGCTGGGAGCTGCTGATACCGTGTGACTCTTCAGTCTGGCTCATGGTGGACGTCCCATAATGAGATGACTACTTTAATACTGCAGATGTGATGTCATTAGTTCATTGAAATCAATAACTGGCTCATTGACCTGTCGGGGTACCTTGAAGAGAAGAGCTTGATAACATGACTTGTTGGGGTTCTTCGGGACTCAGAAAAATCAGGTTTAGAGAATTGGTAGAAAGCCCAAACTGCTAAATACTTGTACTTTGTGTTGAAGTGATGAAATGTTTACCTTGTATGTTTCCGTTTCCCGATTCGAACAATGAGATGATACATATAGAGTATAATATACTGACGTCTTCAGGTATTTACATAATACAAGGTTCCTGCACAGAAAGGGAAAGCAAGCCAGGTCTGAGATCCTGGAGACGTCACATTCATGACATTCATTATTAAGACAAACAGACATAATCTTAGGGAAGTTAACGAGGGCCAACTTCATAAAAAGGTAATAAATGTTCATTAAGCTAATTAATACAGCCATTACATTTATACTACAGGAAGTTGTGCTAACAATGGCGTTATTATCAGGGCTGCATTACACAAGCAGGTGGTGACCATGTATTGCGCGGTTGGGTTTTGCTTGTCTAATATGTTGTACCAATCTACCTTAGGCTCCCATGTTGCCGCTCACACATATTACGTGAGATACGTGCGCAAGAAAGATGGCAGAATGCTCTACCGTGGGTCATATTACACTCGCATCCACGCTCAGATAGTGCGCGGCGAATGTCATTGTGTACCTCCTGCATGCAGCGCGTGGGTGAAGCCACCCTTATACTGTAGTGGGCAGATCCAAATGAGAATACATGGGTTTGCCTGCTTTTTAACCCCTTAAAGGGGTTGTTCCGCTGTAAGCTATAGATGGCCTGTCCTCGGCTCCCCTACAGACCACATATTGGTTTATTCCCCGTTGAGTTTGTTGGGCATTACTCTTGTGCCGGCTTCTTCTGTACAGCCCAATAACATGCAGTAATAGTTGTTATCTCCTCTGGTATTAAAGGTTTCTCCGGGCTTATGGCTTATTTACAAGGACGAGAAAAGCGTTTGCAGATCCTGTGTAATGTACTAGCCCATTGATCCTAAAGACTAATGTTCACGGGCAGTTCTGCTCTTGCAGCGATGCTGCATGATGGGAAAACTGCAGGAGGTCCTATTTTTTCTGATATCAAAGAAAACCCACCCATTATTTGTAATGGACAAGTTAAAAGTCGCATCACACTTGCTGGAAACTTGGTTCTACATGTACATATGTATCTATTATAACAACACGTGAAAAACATATGTGACAATCACATGTACAGCAGCGAATTTCACACAAAACACTTTGCAGTCGCAGTGAAAATCGTGGGTTTAAGAGTGTGATATGGGTATGATCTTGTACCGATACCAAGCTTACCTGTGTAAATGCATCCATAACCCTTGATGACCTATGCTCAGGATATATAGACCATCAATGGTTGACCAGTGGTGATCCACCACTCAGGACCCCAGGGGATCAGCTGCTACCAGGCCCACTGTCAGTGTGGATGGAGCCAGAGGCTGATAGCCCTGTCCGTATTGCAGTGGCGTGGGTTGGTAATGCAGGCACAGCTCCCGTTGAGCTGGAGGGAGATGAATACGGTCCATGGGTTGTTTATTCAATGGAAGACGTACTAGGTAATCTAGTTATTGCAATGCTGAAGGCAATGCCCCATGATCTGATTATAATATAGGCCACCTCTGTATATAAGCCTAGTCTTACCAATGCATTCATGCCATGTGGGGTCATAGATTTACAACAAGAACTCTCAACACTAGGGAAGAAGAGATCTTCTACATGTAAGACACCAACATTGGTAAGGAAGATTATCCGAAATCACTATTGACAAGATATTGGCCAATATTCCCAGTCTATCCTCCAACCCCAATAACCACCAGCTGCACCTGTCCGATAATGGCTGTGAAGCCATGTATGGTCTTCTCTTCACGCCTCTAGCTCCGACGCTTCTTTCTGCTGATGTCAGTGAATTTCTTCTTGCGGGCTCTTTCACACGACCATGAGCGACGTTTTTAGTTAAAAATATGTTGCTCTGCAAACCTCCTCGGGACGCCGTCCAATGCCTACAGAGAGGCACCTGTAAGCTTTCCACAGTATTGGCCGCTGCTAAAATGCCTCCCCCTCCCTTTCTTTATCCAGCTCCCATTGGAGTCTATGGGAGCCGCCGCCGTATATCGGGCAAAAGATAGTTCCAGACCTATCTTTCTACCCACCATATAATTGCTGGGTCCGTATTTCGCTCGCATATGTTCCATTATTTACGATCTGACTTTTTACGTGCTGTATATTCGACCATGTGAACGAATGCATTGGAAACCAACGCCTCAGATGGTCGTGTATATCGGTATTTTGTAAAAACGTACCGTATATCGTATATCTGCACGTGCGAATGAAGCCTTAGCATGATTTAAATAATTATTTAATCAAACTCTCAAAATGTTGGAAAATTTAAAATAACCCCCTGGTCTTGGTCAAACAAAGATGGCCGCCGCACTTCTCTGCCTACGTGATGCACGCTATGTATGAGTATTCATCATTAGTCCATCAAAGTCCAAATGACAAATGGTGGCGTCAGCACGCGGCCGACCAGCTTCCGGCGTTTTACATTCTTGTCATCGGCTCCATATGGTAAGATATGATATATATATATATATATATATATATATATATATATATATATATATATAGGAGGAGATTGCAATAACACTTTATGCTTGGAAAAGGCGTTATTTAGAGCGCCGAAACGCGTTGCAGATTGTCGTGGGTTAACAACCACTGTTATCTTCATTTGTCATTTGGACCTTTTAATAAGTTCCTGGCATCATTATTAATAAACCTTGGAGGACGTTTCACTTTACTAAGGAGTCCATAACAAAAGTGCGGAATACTTTGCACTTATGATAAAAAGATAGCGATTTGCCTTAGGCCGGTCTCACATGACTGGATAGGGATTGCAGATTCCACATGCGTCTGATCCGCAGTAATACGCGGCTCAATCAGATGCATTGGATTACACAATGCCGCTCACATTAGCAGGTTGGAATTACGTAAGAAAACAGAACGCAGCATTTTTTTCCGCACAAGTGAGCAGCGGGGCCTGGAATATATCCAGTGGTGCCCTGAAATCCAACGGGTGTTCCTCCATTAGAGGCCGAGCCGTGTGTCCTGTAAGTAGATTAGGGCCACAATGGGTATGTGTGTAAACAGGGGGCAAACAGGGGGATCCATTTTTGGGGTGTAAATCCTCGTTTTCTTGCGCTCTATACTAATAAATCTTGTCTTTAGAATGACAGATTTACAAAAATATGAAATTTTATTTTTTCTCCTCTTCAAGTTGCATTAACTCCTGAAAAGAAACTGTGGGGTAAAAATCCTCCTGACCCCCTCAGTGAGTACATTACGGGGTGTAGTTTTTAAAATGGGGTCATTTGTGTGTGGGGGGGGGGGGGTCTCTATCATTCTGACTAGAGATGAGCGAACGTACTCGTCCGAGCTTGATGCTCGGGCGAATATTAGGGTGTTCGGGATGCTCGTTACTCGTAACGAGTACCACGCGATGTTCGGGTTACTTTCACTTTCATCTCTGAGACGTTAGCGCGCTTTTCTGGCCAATTGAAAGACAGGGAAGGCATTACAACTTCCCCCTGTGACGGTCAAGCCCTATACCACCCCCCTGCAGTGAGTGGCTGGGGAGATCAGATGTCACCCGAGTATAAAAATCGGCCCCTCCCGCGGCTCGCCTCAGATGCCTTGTGAGATAGCTGAGGGACAGTGCTGCTGATGCCGGAGCTGCTATAGGGAGAGTGTTAGGAGTTAGTGTAGGCTTCAAGAACCCCAACGGTCCTTCTTAGGGCCACATCTAACCGTGTGCAGTACTGTGGAGGCTGCTTTTAGCAGTGTTGCACCTTTTTTTTTTTTTGCTATATCGGCCGTGCAGAGCATTGCGCCCTGCAGTAATACTACAGGGACAGAAGTGGTGGTTAGGCAGGGAGAGTGTTAGGAGTGATTGTAGGCTTCAAGAACCCCAACGGTCCTTCTTAGGGCCACATCTAACCATGTGCAGTACTGTGGAGGCTGCTTTTTGCAGTGTTGCACTTTTTTTTTTTTTTGCTATATCGGCCGTGCAGAGCATTGCGCCCTGCAGTAATACTACAGGGACAGAAGTGGTGGTTAGGCAGGGAGAGTGTTAGGAGTGATCGTAGGCTTCAAGAACCCCAATGGTCCTTCTTAGGGCCACATCTAACCGTGTGCAGTAGTTTGGAGGCTGCTTTTTGCAGTGTTGCACTTTTTTTTTTTTTTGCTATATCGGCCGTGCAGAGCATTGCGCCCTGCAGTAATACTCCAGGGACAGAATTGTGGAGGCAGGGACAGAAGACATATATTATTGATTGAATATACGCAGTTGGCCTTTTCAAAAAAATATTGGGCAAAAAATCTATTTGGCCTGCCTGTCACTGTGCTCAGTGTTCTGGGTCTGTGTGTGCTGGGGGTAGTACTTCAACAAAATAATACGCAGGCCGCTAAGTGTTACAGCAGGCGTGCGCCAAATTATTTCCTGGCGTTCCGTAAGCGAAGTCAGCCTCCAAGCACAGGCCAATAAGCGGCACATTTAATTACAGCGTTCTGTTTCTGCATTCCTGGTAATACAGCATGCTGAGGGGTAGGGGTAGGCCTAGAGGACGTGGGCGCGGCCGAGGACGCGGAGGCCCTAGTCAGGGTGTGGGCACAGGCTGAGCTCCTGATCCAGGTGTATCGCAGCCGACTGCTGCGGGATTAGGAGAGAGGCACGTTTCTGGCGTCCCCACATTCATAGCACATTTAATGGGTCCACCCGGTAGACCTTTATTAGAAAATGAGCAGTGTGAGCAGGTCCTGTCGTGGATGGCAGAAAGTGCTTCCAGCAACCTATCGTCCACCCACAGTTCTGCGCCGTCTACTGCTGCAACTCAGAATCCTCTGGCTGCTGCTCCTCCTTCCTCCCAGCCTCCTCACTCCATGAAAATGAGACATTCTGAGGAGCGGGCAGACTCCCAGGAACTGTTCTCGGGCCCCTGCTCAGATTGGGCAGCAGTGGTTCCTCTCCCACCAGAGGAGTTTATCGTGACTGATGCCCAACCATTGGAAAGTTCCCGGGGTCCGGGGGATGAGGCTGGGGACTTCCGGCAACTGTCTCAAGACCTTTCAGTGGGTGAGGAGGCCGATGACGATGAGACACAGTTGTCTATCAGTGAGGTAGGAGTAAGGGCATTAAGTCCGAGGGAGGAGCACACCGAGGATTCTGAGGAAGAGCAGCAGGAAAATGAGGTGACTGACCCCACCTGGTTTGCTACGCCTACTGAGGACAGGTCTTCAGAGGGGGAGGCAAGGGCAGCAGCAGGGCAGGTTGCAAGAGGCAGTGTGGTGTCCAGGGGTAGAGGCAGGGCCAGACCGATTAATCCACCAACTGTTTCCCAAAGCGCCCCCTCGCGCCATGCCACCCTGCAGAGGCCGAGGTGCTCAAAGGTCTGGCAGTTTTTCACTGAGAGTGCAGACGACCGACGAACAGTGGTGTGCAACCTTTGTCACGCCAAGATCACCCGGGGAGCCACCACCACCAGCCTCACCACCACCAGCATGCGCAGACATATGATGGCCAAGCACCCCACAAGGTGGGACGAAGGCCGTTCACCGCCTCCGGTTTGCACCGCTGCCTCTCCCCCTGTGCCCCAACCTGCCACTGAGATCCAACCCCGCTCTGAGGACACAGGCACTACCGTCTCCTGGCCTGCACCCACACCCTCACCTCCGCTGTCCTCGGCCCCATCCACCAATGTCTCTCAGCGCAACGTCCAGCCGTCGCTAGCGCAAGTGTTTGAGCGCAAGCGCAAGCACGCCGCCACGCACCCGCACGCTCAAGCGTTAAACATGCACGTAGCCAAATTTATCAGCCTGGAGATGCTGCCGTATAGAGTTGTGGAAACGGAGTCCTTCAAAAGTATGATGGCGGCGGCGGCCCCGCGCTACTCAGTTCCCAATCGCCACTATTTTTCCCGATGTGCCGTCCCAGCCCTACACGACCACGTCTCCCGCAACATTGTACGCGCCCTCACCAACGCGGTTACTGCCAAGGTCCACTTAACAACGGACACGTGGACAAGCACAGGCGGGCAGGGCCACTATATCTCCCTGACGGCACATTGGGTGAATTTAGTGGAGGCTGGGACAGAGTCAGAGCCTGGGACCGCTCACGTCCTACCCACCCCCAGAATTGCGGGCCCCAGCTCGGTGGTGGTATCTGCGGCGGTGTATGCTTCCTCCACTAAAGCACCCTCCTCCAACGCAACCTCTGTCTCGCAATCAAGATGTGTCAGCAGCAGCAGCACGTCGCCAGCAGTCGGTGTCACGCGGCGTGGCAGCACAGCGGTGGGCAAGCGTCAGCAGGCCGTGCTGAAACTACTCAGCTTAGGAG
Source organism: Eleutherodactylus coqui (assembly GCA_035609135.1). Lineage (NCBI taxonomy): Eukaryota > Metazoa > Chordata > Amphibia > Anura > Eleutherodactylidae > Eleutherodactylus > Eleutherodactylus coqui. The sequence goes on from CM069414.1 coordinate 139,311,723, forward strand.
ATAAGAGGCACACGGCCCACGAACTGCTGCAGGGTCTGACAGAGCAGACCGACCGCTGGCTTGCGCCGCTGAGCCTCCAACCGGGCATGGTCATGTGTGACAACGGCCGTAACCTGGTGGCGGCTCTGCAGCTCGGCAGCCTCACGCACGTGCCATTCCTGGCCCACGTCTTTAATTTGGTGGTTCAGCGCTTTCTGAAAAGCTACCCACGCTTGTCAGACCTCCACGGAAAGGTGCGCCGGCTCTGCGCACATTTCCGCAAGTCCCACACGGACGCTGCCACCCGGGCGCACCCTGCAACATCGGTTTAATCTGCCAGTGCACCGACTGCTGTGCGACGTGCCCACACGGTGGAACTCTACGCTCCACATGTTGGCCAGGCTCTATGAGCAGTGTAGAGCTATAGTGGAATACCAACTCCAACTTGCACGGTGCAGTGGGAGTCAGCCTCCTCAATTATTTTCAGAAGAGTGGGCCTGGTTGGCAGACATCTGCCAGGTCCTTGGAAAGTTTGAGGAATCTACCCAGGTGGTGAGCGGCGATGCTGCAATCATTAGCATCACCATTCCTCTGCTATGCCTCATGAGAAGTTCCCTGCAAAGCATAAAGGCAGACGCTTTGCGCTCGGAAACAGAGCCGGGGGAAGACAGTATGTCGCTGGATAGTCAGAGCACCCTCCTGTCTATATCTCAGCGCGGTGAGGAGGAGGAGGAGGAGGAAGATGAGGAGGAGGGGGAAGAGACAGCTTGGCCCACTGGTGAGGGTACACATGCTACTGGCCTGTCATCCTTTCAGCGTGTATGGCCTGAGGAGGAGGAGGAGGAGGATCCTGAAAGTGATCTTCCTAGTGAGGACAGTCATGTGTTGCGTACAGGTACCCTGGCACACATGGCTGACTTCATGTTAGGATGCCTTTCTCGTGACCCTCGCGTTACACGCATTCTGGCCACTACGGATTACTGGGTGTACACACTGCTCGACCCACGGTATAAGGAGAACCTTTCCACTCTCATACCCGAAGAGGAAAGGGGTTCGAGAGTGTTGCTATACCACAGGACCCTGGCGGACAAGCTGATGGTAAAATTCCCATCCGACAGCGGTAGTGGCAGAAGGCGCAGTTCCAAGGGCCAGGTAGCAGGGGAGGCACGGAGATCAGGCAGCATGTACAGCGCAGGCAGGGGAACACTCTTTAAGGCCCTTGACTGCTTTATGGCTCCCCAGCAAGACTGTGTCACCGCTCCCCAGTCACGGCTGAGTCGGCGGGAGCACTGTAAAAGGATGGTGAGGGAGTACGTAGCCGATCGCACGACCGTCCTCCGTGACGCCTCTGCCCCCTACAACTACTGGGTGTCGAAGCTGGACACGTGGCCTGAACTCGCGCTGTATGCCCTGGAGTTGCTTGCTTGTCCTACGGCTAGCGTCTTGTCAGAGAGTGTGTTTAGTGCGGCTGGGGGAATCATCACAGATAAGCGTACCCACCTGTCAACCGACAGTGCCGACAGGCTAACACTCATCAAGATGAACAAAGCCTGGATTTCCCCAGACTTCTCTTCTCCACCAGCGGACAGCAGCGATACCTAAGCAATACGTAGGCTGCACCCGCGGATGGAAGCATCGTTCTCTATCACCATCAAAAACGGGGACATTTCTGCTTCATCAATCTGTGTATAATATTCCTCCTCCTCCTCCTGCTCCTCCTCCTGAAACCTCACATAATCACGCCGAACGGGCAATTTTTCTTAGGCCCACAAGGCTCACTCATATAATTTTTGTAAACAATTTTTAGACGTTTCAATGCTCATTAAAGCGTTGAAACTTTCACCTCAACCAATTTTTATTTTAACTGGGCTGCCTTCAGGCCTAGTTACCAATTAAGCCACATTAACCAAAGCGATTAATGGGTTTCACCTGCCCTCTTGGTTGGCCATGGCCAATTTTTTGGATGTACATTAGTACTGTTGATACACCAATTTTTGTGGGCCCTCGCCTACAGTGTAATCAAATTAATTTTTAGCCCACCTGCATTACAGCTGACGTTACATCAGCTGTGCTGGGCACTGCAATGGGATATTTTTATGTACCGCCGGTGGGTTCCAGGGAGCCACCCATGCTGTGGGTGCACACGGAATTCCCATTGCGGAGTTGGACCTGGCTGTGACTATTTATAAAAAACGCGGTCTGACTGGGGCATGCAGACACCTTGACAGAATGAATAGTGTGTGGCACATAGGTTCCCCATTGCTATGCCCACGTGTGCAGCTCCAGATGGAGGTGGCACAGGATTGGATTTCTCATTGCTTCTGTACAGCATTGTGGGCTATCGCCCCGCCCCTTTTAAAGAGGGTCGCTGCCTAGCCGTGCCAACCCTCTGCAGTGTGTGCCTGCTTTTCCTGTGGCAGACGCACTTATAAATAGACATGAGGGTGGCGTGCCATGAGGGCAGCTGAAGGCTGGGCAGGGACAGTTTGGTGTGCGCTGTGGACACTGGGTCGTGGGGGGGGGGGGATTTGGCAGCATGTAACCCAGGAGAAGTGGCAGCGGAGTGTCATGCAGGCAGTGATTGTGCTTTGTTGGAGGTAGTGTGGTGCTTAGCTAAGGTATGCATTGCTAATGAGGGCTTTTCAGATGTAAAATTGGTTGGGGGGGGGGGGGCCCACTCTTGCCGCTATTGTGGCTTAATAGTGGGACCTGTGAACTTCATATGCAGCCCAACATGTAGCCCCTCGCCTGCCCTATCCGTTTCTGTGTCGTTCCCATCACTTTCTTGAATTGCCCCGATTTTCACAAATGAAAACCTTAGCGAGCATCGGCGATATACAAAAATGCTCGGGTCGCCCATTGACTTCAATGGGGTTCGTTACTCGAAACGAACCCTCGAGCATCACGAAAAGTTCGTCTCGAGTAACGAGCACCCGAGCATTTTGGTGCTCGCTCATCTCTAATTCTTACCTCTATGAGCCTTTGCTATCTTGGCTTGGTGCAGGAAAATAAAGTGTTCCTCAAAATGTTAATAATTAATATTGAATTTGTACGTCTCCAATGTGCTTCCAGAATAAAGTAAGCAGATGGAAATATATATCGCATCAAAAAATTGCACAGTATGTTTGCACTTATTTGACATATTGCAGTTGAAAATGTGAAAAAATGGCAACTGTCCCAATTTTGGTGCTTTTAATAGAATATACACAAATTCTATCAGCCTTTTTTTACCACCTAAGGTCTCAGTCACACGAGTGGCGATCCGCGCATACTCCTGTATGCGGTGTGAACGAAAATCTGCATGACCAGGTCCATTGCCAGCCATATGTCCTTCCCTGGCAGGGGCGGATTTTCATCGCCCCTGCTGTGCGGGCGTTTTTACTCACGGATCCACGCTTGTGTGACTGAGCCCTAATGAAGTACAATATGTTGCAGAAAAACAATGACAGAATCCCTTGGATATGCAAAACCTTTACTGAGTTATTCTATGCTAAAGTAACACTTGTCAGATTGCCTAAATTTGTCCTGGTCATTAAGACCCAAACAGGGCTGGTCACTAAGGGGTTAAGTTATGTCCTCTTTGCTATTATTTACAGTTACTGCAGGTTTTGCTGCGCTGTCATTTACTTTCATGAGTAGATGGGATACATTTCCCGCGATTCCATTAATGATGTCATTATAGAACTCCTAGTGGCAGCTCCTAAATACATTAGTGATGACTGACCTGAACGAGTGTTACTTGTCTATTGGATAGTAATCTACAAGAAAGGCTCCAGGTGTATTTGGGTTTCTGCTGACTGGGGCGATAGGATGAATAACTGCAATGCAATCATTCCCTGTATACTCCTGACCTGGAGCATAAACTCTCATACATGAGGCTTCTTTTCTCCGATCGTATATCAGCCGCTGTCTTCACGGCCGGTCGATATACGCTACCATCTGGGCCGTAAAACAATAATAATAATCTTTATTTGTATAGCGTCAACATATCCCGCAGCGCTTACATAGACAGGGGGATACAGAAAGACAAAAGGACAAGCATTACAGAACCGCGGTTACATAGTAATCAGCTGATGGAGACAATAGGGGTGAGGGTCCTGCTCCAACCAGCTTACATACTACAAGTATTGGGGGGATACAGAAGGTAAAGGGCTGGAGATGTGGCTGGTATGGCGGGGTGGAGAGTGAGGGATGTTATACACACAGACAATGGTCAGGCCGTATAGTGTGGGAGTCAGTATGACTGCATGTGCTGGTTGATTACGGCTAGCATGGATTGAAGTCTGTGGGACAGGGAGCATGTCATTAGTGGGAGTACCAAGTGGTTTGGTTTAGGGGATATGGTATGCCTCCCTGAAGAGGTGCGTTTTTAGAGCACGCCTGACGTTTTGTGTGTCAGAGATTGCCCAGATGTTTTTTGGTAGTGCGTTCCAGAGGATCGGTGCTGCTCTGGAGAAGTCTTGGAGGCGGGAATGAGAGATTTGAATTAAAGGGGCGCTCAGTCTGATTTCATTAGCAGAGCGGAGGTTGCGGACTGGGTGGTGAATTGAGATGAGGGAAGCAATGTAGGGCGGGGCGGTGGTATGAAGAGCTTTGTGGATGAAGGTAGTGAGCTTATATTGAATTCTGTATTTAACGGGCAGCCAGTGCAGTGACTGGCACAGGGCAGAGGCGTCCGAGTAGCGGCTGGACAGGAAGACGAGCCTGGCTGCTGCTTTCAGGATGGATTGGAGGGGGTAGAGTCTGGTGCAGGGGAGGCCGATCAGCAGCGAGGTGCAATAATCGAGCCAGGAGCGGATGAGGGCAACAGTGAGCGTTTTTAGTGTGTCTACAGTGAGAAAAGCTCGTGATCGGGTGCACAAATCTAATGTTTGTGCATCCGTTCAGATGGCATGTGCCCTGGTGCATATATGCCGAGGGTGTCCATGCCATCGCCCCTTCCCTCCCCCTCGCCGGCTCACCTACTCTCTCCTCCCAGCCGTTTGATTGCAATTAGAGGGAGAGGGGCAGTGGTGGAGCTAAGTGGCGTCCCATCCCGCCTCCTCCCATTGCTGACTGTGTTCTGCCCCTTGTCCACAGCCAGCAATGGGAGGAGGCGGGATGGGCCGGCGCTTAGCTCTGCCTCATCCTGCCCCCTATCATTGCAATCAGCTGGAGGGGACGAGAGAAAAGTGTGGGAGTTTAGCAGTTACGTTGCTAAACTCCCTCCCACCTTTCCTCTCCTCTCCCATAGGAGCCCATGCAGCAGCCGACATATTCCGGCCCAATAGATAGTTCCAAGATTATCTTTTGGGCCTGACGTAAAAACGCCTGGTGCTATACTGGCTGATTGCAGTGGGAGGGGGCGGAGCTAAACACTGCCCCGTCCCGCCTCCTTCCATTGCTGGCTGCGGACAAGGGGCTGGGAAGGGTGGTGCTTAGCTTCACCCCCCGCTCTGCCCACTCCTAGTGCAATCAGCCAGAGGGCAGGAGAGAAGAGGGAGGGAGTTTAGCAGTCATGCTGCTAAACTCTCTCCCACCTCCCTTCTCCAGCTGCTGTCATTGGCTCCCATAGGAGCAGCAGCCGACGTATTCCGGCCCAAAAGGTAGTTCTGGAACTATACTGGCCTGGCCGGATGCTTTAACGAATCCAATGCATCAGATCACAGCATATATCGTCCGACTGTGAAAACGGTGAGGCAATATACGCTCGTGTGAAAGAGGCCTTGAGCACACAAAACATATGTTATACTGGTACGGCATAAGACTCTCTGACCCTTCCTCCCAGTGATGAGCGGATTGTGTTGCCGTCTTTTGTAGTCGGTTTGTAATTAATTCCCCATGTCTGCTTCTCTGACTAACCCCGTACATAGATGGAGCCAGTTGTCGGTCTAATGTTGCCATAGTCTTATAGCTGACACATACGGCGAAGTACGAGACGCTAATGACCGGACAGCAGCACGCGGCATCTGATTGCCTCTGGTTTATTCAGTTAATAGGAGAGATAAAACGTTTCCTCCATAATAAGTCCGTCCACATGTGATACAGTTTACATACAGAGATATAACATACATGTAAGATTAGGTGCGTGTAAATACATCCCACCACAGAGGTGCGCTCACCGTGCTTTTAGACCATTATGGGTCAAAAAATCATTCAAGCTGAAGTGAACGGGGCTCATTCAGGCTAAACGTGGGCGAATGGGCGAATGGCGAAAGATCGATCGCTTATCACTCGGCCAATTTAATGCAGGCATAAAAATCACCATTGGCTCGTTCACTTATCATGCGGTTTAACCAGCCTCATTCAGTCCTTTTGTCACTTAGGCTGCATTCCCACGAACGTATATCGGCTCGGTTTTTACGCCGAGCCGATATACGTTGTCCTCGTGTGCAGGGGGTGGGGAGGATGGAAGGGCCAGGAGCAGGAACTGAGCTCCCGCCCCCTCTGCACTATTTGCAATGGGGAGAGGCGGGGTGGGGCTAATTCTTGAAACTTAGCCCCGCCCCCGCCCCACCTCCTTTCATTGCAAATAGTGCAGAAGGGCGGAGAGGAGGCAGAGAGGGGGCGGGAGCTCAGTTCCTGCTCCTGGCTCTTCCTTCTTCCCCCCCCCCGTACACGAGGACAACGTATATAGGCTCGGCGTGAAAACCGAGCCGATATATGCTCGTGGGAATGCATCCTTATACAGCAAATGTGAACAACTGAATGATTTTTCATTGAACGAGCCAACGATGTATCTGTCTGTATAAACAGGCTGCATGAGCGCAAACGAGCTAGCGATGATGTCACCGGCCCGGTCTAACGATAAATCAGCCAATTTAAAAGGACCTTTAGTTTCTTTCTGTCCGTTCGGAAGAAAACATCCAGCTAAATGCTAACCTTCTTCCTACCTCCAAGGAAGCTGATAAAGTGGATAAAGTAAACAATTTTGCTGGTTTACTTGGAAACAAATTAAAAACCTTATTGAAAGATACATTGTTATCAGTCAGCTGAGCTCCTGTAATACATTGCATTAGGGCTCCTGTCCACGGGCGTAGCGATATCCCACGGCAGATCGCCGCCGCCGGGGAGCAGGGGAGAGCTGATAGGCTCACCGCAGAGAATCACAGCTAATCAGTCACAACATGCTGCGATTTAAGTCCTGCGAGCGGAGAATCGCTATGATTCACCGCTCATGGACAGCAGGGCTGCGCTTTACATAGCTGTCTATGGAAAGCGTTCACTGCATTCCCCGTGGCCGGATAATCGCCCATGGACAGGAGGCCTTATAGTCCAAAGCTGCATTTACAGGTTTATGCACTTTAGAAGCCACAAGGAGCTTGCACTGGTGATTTGCATTCTGGGAAGTGTCTGCTTCGCATTAAGCACTTTCAACTAATATATCTAGAAAATAAAGTGACCCTTCAGGCCTGGAGAAACAAAGATGGCCGAACAGCTTCTCCGTCTACCTGACGCACACAATGCATAGTGCGCATTGTTAATCTAAGACACTACATGCTGATATGACCGGTCAGCACCGCTCATGTGGACAGCACTGGTTAGTGAAAGCAGGCGTAGTGCCTTATACTAATGTACAGTGTGCGTCAGATGGTCAGAGAAGCTGGTGCGGCCATCTTTGTTTCTCCAGGCCCGAGGCTCGCTTTAAATATCCTGCTTTGATTAACCATAATATATATAAGAATATATAAACTCAGTGTTCATCCAAGTAGAGCTCCTATTTCTCCTAGGACAGTCTATGACAATCGGCCAAGACACTTTTTCTCCAATGCATCAAAATAGAAAAAAATGAAGGAACTTTGCAAAGACTTTTCATTAAAATACTCCACCGCTTTGTGTCTACAGCTCCTATGTAGACCCATATATCTCCATGATAACATACTGCAAACAAACCCTGCTTAAGCTTTTCCTGCAGTCATACTCCCTTCTATCTGTATCTAACATACATTTGGTAGATAAGGAAGAAGTAGGAGACAGATAGCAAGACGTATAACTACAGGATCAGACTACACAGGGTTTGTTTGTTGTCTGTTACCATGGAAACACATTTATGGTACGTAAATTCTAATATAAAGAATTAGTTGCTTTTATAGTTGGCCCAGAATTGACTAGTATCTCGCCTTTCATTGGGCCCATGATGGTTTCATAGTTGTCCAGTTTTGACCAGATCATGTCGTCATTCATTGTCCTAGTGGGAAATATGGAAGACCTACATTGTCATGAACACTCTATGGACATGTGGACTTATGTGATTATATTTGAGATTTATCTTTTTGAGATGTAAAAAAGAGGTCGTAGTTGATCAAGTAGCCATCATTGTACATTGATTTTGTGTTTGTGTCAGATAGCTGAACACCGCTATGGAAATCCTTTGTGCACCCACAGTATAGGCGGACCACTGAGACATTTCTGTAGCAAAAGTATAAGCGAGAACCTGAAAAAATTTGTTTACCAAGAGTATAGGCAAAGGCCTAAAAAAATTGGTGTACTAAGAGTACAAGTGTACCCCTGAAAAATTGGTTTACCGCGAGGGCAGGTGAAACCCATAAACATTTTTATGAAAAATAAAGTTTTTTTTTTCTCCGGCTTTCATCGCTCCACTTTTTATTTAGTATGGATGCGCTTACTACTCTTGCCGAGCAGGTTAGAAGCCTAACTCGTGCAGTGCAAGAATTGTCCAGCAGAGTTGTTCTTCAGGAACAGACTATCTCTATGGTTCCCAGCCCAGTTTTCGAACCTAAGATTCAGTTGCCGGACATTTTTTGGGGGGGACCGGCAAACTTTTTTTTTCGTTTCAGGAAGGGGGCAAGTTGTACTTTAAGTTGTGCCCCCATTCTTCAGGTACGAACGCACAGAGAGGAGGTCTCGTTATATCTAGGTTAAGAGGGGGGTCCACACATTTGGGCTTTTTCTTTGCTGTCCGATTCTCCCGCTCTATTGTCGGTTTTTTAGAGACCTTGGTCACATCTATGATGAGCCTGATCGTGCCGCTTTTGCCGTCAGTAAACTTTTAGATTTGCGTCAAGACAGACGTTCTGCAGAGGACTATTGTTCTCTGTTTAGGCAATATTCTGTAGAATCTGGGTGGAATAACCACGCTCTTAAACATCTGTTTCTCATCGGATTGTCAGAGTCCCTAAAATATTTGCTTTTGTCTCACCCAGAGCCTAGAAATCTGGAACAGGCCATGATGTTAGCAGTCAGGGCTGACCGTCATCTCTGTGCTAGACGCAAGCTTCCTAGGGATCCGGTCGTTACACCTCAGCGGAAGGAGTCCCAGGATTCTCCTTTTTGTCCACAGCTGAACCTATGGATGTGGATTCCAGGTCCCCGCTAGAGCGCAAAAGAGTTTTGCGTCAAGAATCGTGTATGTCTATACTGCGGCCAACTAAGTCATGGGATCGCTGCATGCTATAAGAGGAATCAACAGGAAAACTCCCAGTGCTAGGTGATTTGCGGAAGGATTGTCTAGGAGAACAGGTACTTCCGAGATTTTCTAAATTGTTTGTTCCTTGCGTCATTTCATTTATAACTTTCAAGTTAGAGGGTGAGCCTTCATAGATTCGGGAGCAGCTGCAAATTTTGTCAATGCCGATTTTGCCAAATCTTTGATTATTTCTCTCAGGTCTCCCATCCAGTTTTCTGGGATCGACTCAACACCTCTCCGGGCTGGCTTCATTACTAAAAAAAAGACTCCGGAAGTTTGATTTTCTGTGGGGGCTTTACACACAGAGACGTGTTTGTGTTTTGTTATGGATAATTTATCCGTTGATGTAGTTAGTACGCTGGGGGGCTTCTTGTCAAGATCATTTGGCTCATGTAATTTTCCCTCCCATCTCTGGTACTGAGGTTTGCCTACCCTCATACATTAAAGAATTTGTGGATGTGTTTGCCTCCACGCCGAGAGTGGGATTGCAAGAGAGACCTCATTCCGGGTAGCAAAATCCCGAAGAGAGGGATTTATAACTTGTCTGTTCCCGAACGTAGTGCTATGAAGGAATACATTACTGAGAGTCTGAATAAGGGACACATCCAGCCCTCTAAATCACCCGCTGGTGCGGGGTTATTTTTTGTTGAAAAGAAGGACTACCGCGCTCTAAACGAGATCACGATTAAGAATCAGTGCTTGTTGCCACTTATTCTCGATTTGCTCAATCAGATTGTTAGAGTCCAGTGGTTTTCTAAGTTAGATCTTTGAGGAGCATACAACCTGATTCATATAAAAGAAGGTGATGAGTGGAAAACTGTGATTAATATGCCCTTAGGTCATTTTGAGTGTTTGGTCATGCCATTTGCGTTGTGTAATGCTCCTGATATTTTTCAGGGTTTCATGAATTCTATTCTATTTTGATCGGCCATTTGCAGTTGAGGTTGATACGTCAGAGCATGGTGTGGGTGCAGTTTTGTCTCAGGAGTTCCAAGGAGTTTCTGGCTTGCAGCCCTGTGCCTTCTTCTCTAAGAAATCCAACCTAGCCAAACAAATTTATGATATTGGCAATAGGGAGCTTTTTGCCATAAAATGGGCCTTTGACGAGAAGCAACATTTTCTTGAGGGTGCCCGGCATACAATTGCAGTACTTACAGATCATAAGAATTTAATTTACTTGGAAATGGCTAAACGCCTTAATGCCCGACAAGCCAGATGGCCACTTTTCTTTTCTCGATTCAACTTTATGGTTACGTACATTCTGGGTACTAAGAATATCAAGGCGGATGCCCTGTCATGCAGTTTTGAGGCACCAGATTTTGTGGAGTGCCAACCGGTAAATATTTTACAACCAGGCACGTAGTGGCAACTCTCTCCTCTAGCTTGGCAACTCAACTTCAAGTTGAACAGACAGTACCAGAAGGTCTTCCGGAAGGGAGGTTATTTGTTCCCAGTACCTTGAGATTAGGGGTTTTGGAGGAAGTGCATTCGTCAAGATTAGCAGGGCACCCAGGCATTCGAGGAACCCTGAGTTTATGTTCACGTCTTTATTGGTGGCCGCAAATGTCGCAGGATGTGAAGAGGTTTGTTAGGGCCTGTTCAGTTTGCGCTCGAGGCAAGGCTGTTCACAGACGTCCGGAGAGTCAGCTTCTGCCTTTACCGATATCAAACAAACCGTGGTCGAACCTCTCTATGTATTTTATCACGGACTTACCAGAATCGTTAGGTAACTCTGTCATTATAGTTGTATTCGACAGGTTTACTAAGATCGCTCACTTTGTTCCTCTTAAAAAAAGTACCTACTGCTTCTGAGTTGGCCACCGTTTTCATTAAGGAGATTGTTCGAATACATGGCATATCCCACCAACATTGTTTTTGACCGTGGTGTCCAATTCGTAGCTCAATTTTGGTGAACTTTTTGTTAGAGGATTGGTATTGAGTTATTTTTTCCTCCGCCTTCCATCCTGAATCTAATGGGCAGACTGAACGGATGAATCAGGAACTTCTCCAACACCTTAGGTTGTTTATGGGTCACAACCCTAATCGTTGGGCAGAATTCTTGGCATTGGCAGAATTCGCCATTAACAATCATGTAAATTCTGCTACTAAGAAGACTCAGTTTTTCTGTAATTTCGGTCTGCATCCTCGATTCTTAGTTTTGAGTCGAACGTTCCGGCGGTAGAGGATCGTATTCAGGAATTTCAAGAGATTTGGAATAATGTGCGTATTAATATCGAAAAGGCATTTAATGACATGCAGGATCGTAGCAGAAAGAGGTGTACTATTTCTCAGCCTTTTTCGGTGGGTCAATTGGTGTACTTGTCTACCAAGAACCTTAAATTAAAGGTACCTTCCTCTAAGTTCATGCCTCGGTTTGTGGGACCATTTGCTATTACTCGGGTCATCAACCCGATGGCCTATGAGTTAGATTTGCCAAAAACCTAAAGAGTCCATAAGGTGTTCCACAAGACATTATTATTTTCTAGGGATAGGAGGCAGCAGCTGGCAAGTTTCATTGTCTGTTTCCAGTGTCTGTCTGTATTTAGTGAGGTTAACTAGGTCTCTCTGGTCCTCTTAGTCCTTGTGCTTCAATCCTTGCTTCCCTTTGCTGTAGTTTCACTGAGCCTTTTTGTGTATCTCTGTGATAGTTTCTTCCTTAATTTTTGTGCTCCTTTTTCACCCCGTAGTATCAGGCTATCTCTAGACAGTATAGGAACTGTCACCCGGTTGTTCCCCTGGGTTTAGCCAGGGCAAGGCAAGTACGTAGGGTCAGAGGTGTGGGTGGTTTTTAGGGACTCCCAGTCTTATCTCTGTGCCTGCGTAACAAGAGCCTTTTAACCCACAGAAAAATTGGCAGTTCAGCGTGATGACATGCTGTTTTAGGAGATGGAGTAGGAGGAGTAAGATCCGAGAGGGATAGAGCAAGCTACTTCTCCCCTTTTTTGGGGTGATAGAGGATGCATTTTTCTCCTGTTGCAGCTAAAAAAATCTTTATGATCCGCTGCTTTCCACCAGTGGAGAAGAGAAGTCAGAGGAAATCCAGCCTTTGTTCATCTTAATGAGTGTAAGCATGTCGGCGCTGTCCGTTGACAAGTGGGTACGTTTATCCGTGATGATCCCCCCAGCTGCACTAAACACCCTCTCTGATAACACGTTAGCGGCAGGGCAGGCCAGCACCTCCAAGGCGTACAGCGCAAGTTCATGCCTCTTGTCCAGCTTTGACACCCAATAGTTGTATGGAGCAGAGGGATCATGGAGGACGGTGGTACGATCGGCTATTTACTCCCTCACCATCTTTTTTTTTTATTACTGTAATTTTTGTTTGAGATTTTCAGATTTTACAGTGGTATAATAAACACTTAACTGGAAAGCATTACAGTCTCATTAATATGTAACAAAAGCTATTTGTAGAAATATGGATTGGGGGTGAGAGAGAAGAGAAAAACACATCTGGTAGGCAACTTTTGAAGTAGTCTTCTCTTGTAATATCCTGGTCCAATCTTAAACCTAGACTGTTAATTGAAAGTAACAGAATACGAACGGCCTAGCCAGAGCCTAACCTGGATTTAAGGGGAAATAGGGAGGAATTAGGAAAGATAGGTAAGGGGGAGGGGTGGTTTGTGAGACAGGTGGAGTTTTTCCTATGGGGTGGACGCTGTAGAGCACAGTCTCAGGCTATAGAATGGTAATAAGGTAGGCATTGATTATTATTATCATTCTCTTTTACAGGGAGGTTAGGAATCTATTTTTTTGCGAGGGGCAGGAGTAATCTAGCCATGGGGACCATATTTTAAAAAAAATTTTGTGCTTATCGGCTAGAATGGAGGTCAGCTTTTTGTTTTTTAGGTACCAGTCCATCCTATGCTTGACCTCGGTAAAGTCCAAGGAAGCTTTGTGCCACGAATGGGCAATAACTTGCTTCATGGCCAGAAAAAAGAAGGAGATTATCTTTCTAGAGTCAGGGGGGATATTATTTATATGTTTATTTAAAAGTGCCTCCCAAGGGGTTTTTGCAGATGTTGTGGCCTGTGACTGAGTATATTAAGGAGTAGACTCGAATCCATAGCATCTTAGCCTGAGGACAGGACCACCAAATATGGAGCATGAATACCCACGAAAACAGTTGGGAGATCGCCCGGGTATTGCATGGGCTATTCAGTCTGGGGTTAAGTACCAGCAGAGCAAAATTTTAAATGAGGTTTCTAGCATTAGTATATTTCTGGCGCTACTGTTGGTGGACTCCCATATCTGAATCCAATCTTCCTTGGAGAGTGCTTCGCCGAGGCCCTTTTCCCAGCGCGTTATGTACAGTAATTGTGTACGATAAGAGGAATGCATGAGGACTCTTGCATGTGGGTATTTATAACAGTATCTCTCAAATGGAGTTAAGGTCAGTGGAGAGCTCATGTTCTTAAGGAGAGAGGATATAAAATGTTTTAGTGGCATTGGAAGATTTCTGAAGGCGGTAAGTTAAATCTTTCCTGTAGGATAGGAAAATGGGTCGGTCCGTCTATTGAAAGCAAATGATATAGTTTGATGAGGCCAGATTTCGTCCAATTCACAAACGACTGGGGTGATTCCATTCCCGGCAGAAACATAGGGTTATGCTAAAGTGGCGTAAGAGGTAATTGCGATCGGCGCTATCATACAAAAAAAACAGTTTTTAAATTGACAAAATTGCCAAAAAAATGAAAATCGTAATTTTTTCCTTCTGCTTTGCTTACATTCATTCAAATACTGTGGGGTCAAAATATGCAGTACACCCCTAGAAGAATTTGTTAAGGGGTCTCGTTTTCAGAATGGGGTATTTTGTTGGGGTTCTTTATCGTTTTGGCTGCTCAATGGCTCTACAATTGGGCAATGGGGCCTGGAAATTATTCCGTTGTACCCTGAAATCCAACGGGTGCTCCTTCCATTATAGGCCTAGCCATGTGTCCTTTAAGTAGATTAGGGCCACAAGGGGTATGGTTCTGAACACGGGACAAACAGGGGTATCTATTGTGGGGTAAAAGTCTTCATTCCTATGTGTGCTGTACAAAAAAACCTGTTTTTAAATTGATACAATTGCCAAAAAAAATGAAAATTGTAATTTTTTCCTTCTGCTTTGCTTAGATTTATTCAAAAATTGTAGGGTAAAAATACACAGTACACCCCTAGATGAATGTGTTAAGGGGTCTAGTTTTCAAAATGGGGTCATTTGTTGGGGTTCTCTGTCGTTTTGGCAGCTCAAGGGCTCTACAAGTGGGCAATGGGGCCTAAATCACCTTCAAGCAAAATGTCTGTTCTGAAAGCCACGACTACTCCTTATACTGTATTTTAGGACCCGTTGTGCATCCAGACATAAGATTAGGGCCACATTGGGTATGTCTCTGAACACGGGAGAAACAGGGGTATCCATTTTGGGGTGTCAATCCTCATTTTTATGGACACTATAGGAAAAAAATAGGTCTTTAAAATGACATATTTGCAAAAATATGAAATGTTATTTTTTTCTCCTCTAAATTGAATTTATTCCTGAAAAAAAACGGTGGTGTTAAAATACTCATGACACCCCTCAGTGGATACATTAAGGGGTGTAGTTTTTAAAATGGGGTCATTTGGGGGGGGGGGGTCTCTATCATTCAGACACTATGAGCCTTTGCAAACTGGGCTTGCTGTAAGAAAACAAAGTGTTCCTCAAAATGCTGAAAAGTAGAGATGAGCGAGCACACTGGTCCGAGCTTGATGCTCGTTCGAGTATTAGGGTGTTTGAGATGCTCGTTACTTGGGCCGAGCACCACGCAGTACTCGAGCCAATTCTATTTCCTTCCCTGCGTGTTTTGCGCCATTTTCTGGCCAATAGACATGCAGGGAAGGCATTACCACTTCCTCCTGTGACGTTCCAGCCCTATCCCACCCCCCTGGCTGGCGAGATCAGGTGACCGCTGAATATATAAAGTGGCGCTGCCCGCTGCTCGCCTCAGACACACGCTGACAGAGATTAGGGAGAGTGCTGCTGCTATAGGGAGCGTGTTAGCGTCTAAAAGAACCCCAAGGTCCTTCTTAGAGCCACAGATCACCTAGTGCACTACTGCTGTGGGTGCTGGGAGCAGTTTTGCACTTTTTTTTATATCGGGCGTGTAGGCCCATTACAGCTATAGCATTCTCAGGCTGCAGTCTGTACTACGTAGTATGGGGGAAGTATTGGGGAGGCAGGGACAGTGGGTAGTGTACAAGAACCCCAACGGTGCTTCTTAGGGCCACATCTTACCGTGTGAATTTCAGTTGTTGCTGCTAGGAGCAGCTTTGCACCAAATTTTTTCTTTCATCTTGAGCTCTGCAGACTATTTCGTTCTCAGTCTGCAGCCAATTCTACAGAGTATAGGGGCAGTACTGGTGAGGCAGGGACAGTGCTAGTGTAGAATCCTGTCAACAAGTACCCCAAAAAAGCACCTGTTTAGGGCTATCTGTGTCCGTCTGCATTTAACTCCGTGGCTGCTGGTAGTTGTAGTACCTCATTATTGCACAGCTAGGCGTGCTTGCAGTTTTCCGAATAATTTTTTTCCTGGCTGCAGTTTGCGCTGTCTGACTTCAACTGCAGGCCAATAAGAATTCAAAAATGTTTTACACCGCTGTGTGTCTGCTGTAAACTGCACGCTCGGTGACAGACCCCCATACAGGGAAACTCACATTGGCGCAATATAGCCTGCATTGCATTGCACAAACAGTACCAAAAAAAAAAGGAAAATCATTACGGCTAGCTGTGATGCTGCATTTCACTGCGTGGCTGGTGTGAGCTGAGGAGTATCAGTATTGCATATTGCACAGCTAGGCGTGCTTGTAGTCTTCTGAATTTTTATTTTCCTGGCTGCAGTTTGCGCTGTCTCACTCCAACTGCAGGCCAATAAGAATTCAAAATCTTTTACACTGCTGTGTGTCTGTTCTATTTGTAATCCACCATGCTAAGGGGTAGGGGTAGGGCTAGAGGACGTGGATGTGGATGCAGGTGAGGACGCAGAGTTCCAAGTGAGGGTGTGGCTATAGGCCGAGTTCCTGGTCCAGGTGAATCGCAGCCGGCTGCTGTGGGATTAGGAGAGAGGACAGTTTCTGGGGTCCCCAGCTTCATATCACAATTTTTGGGTCCACGTGGTAGACTTTTATTAAAAATGAGCAGTGTGAGCAGGTCCTGTCGTGGATGGCAGAAAGTGCATCCAGCAATCTATCGACCACCCAGTCTTCTACGCTGTCCACTGCTGCAACTCAGAATCCTCTTGCTGCTGCTCCTCCTTCCTCCTAGCCTCCTCACTCCATTACAATGACACATTCTGATGAGCAGGCAGACTCCCAGGAACTGTTCTTGGGCCCCTGCCCAGATTGGGCAGCAATGGTTCCACTCCCACCAGAGGAGTTTGTCGTCACTATGCCCAACCTTTAGAAAGTTCCCGGGGTCCGGGGGCTGGGGACTTCCGGCAACTGTCTCAAGAGCTTTCAGTGGGTGAGGAGGACGATGATGATGAGACACAGTTGTCTATCAGTGAGGTAGTAGCAAGGGCAGTCAGTCCGAGGGAGGAGCACACAGAGGATTCGGAGGAAGAGCCGCTGGACGATGAGGTGACTGACCCCACCTAGTGTGATAAGCCATCTGAGGACAGGTGTTCAGAGGGGGAGGCAATTGCAGCCAAAGGACAGGCTGGAAGAGGCAGTTGGGTGGCTAGGGGTAGAGGCAGGGCCAGAGCGAATAATCCACCAGCTGTTTCCCAAAGCACCCCCTCGCGCCAAGCCACCGTGCAGAGGCCTAGGTGCTCTAAGGTGTGGCAGTTTTTCACGGAGACGCTGGACGACCGACGAACAGTGGTGTGCAACCTTTGTCGCGCCAAGATCAGCCGGGGAGCCACCACCACCAGCATGCGCAGGCATATGATTGCCAAGCACCCCACAAGTTGGGACGAAGGCTGTTCACCACCTCCGGGTTGCGCAACTGCTTCTCCCCCTGGGCCCCAACCTGCCACTGAGATCTAACCCACCTCTCACCACACAGGCACGAGCGTCTCCTGGCCTGGACCCACACCATCACCTCCGCTGTCCTCAGCCCCATCCAGCAATGTCTTTCAACGCAGCGTCCAGCTGTCGCTAAGAGAATCGTTGGAGCAAAAGCGCAAATATACTGCCACGCACCCGCACGCTCAAGCTTTAAATGTCCCCAGAGCCAAATTGATCAGCCTGGAGATGCTCCCATACAGGTTTGTGGAAACTGAGGCTTTCCAAAACATGATGGCAGCAGCGGCCCCGCGCTACTCTGTCCCCAATCGCCACTATTTTTCACGGTGTGCGGTCCCAGCCCTGCACGACCACGTCTCCCACAACATTGTACGCGCCCTCACCAACGCGGTTACTGGCAAGGTTCACTTAACGGACATGTGGACAAGCACAGGCGGGCAGGGCCACTATATCTCCCTGACGGCACATTGGGTGAATTTAGTGGAGGCTGGGACCAAGTCAGAGCCTGGGACCGCTCACGTCCTACCCACACCTAGAATTGCGGGCCCCAGTTCGGTGCTGGTATCTTCGGCGGTGTATGCCACCTCCATTAAACCTTCCTCTTCCTCCAACGCAACCTCTACCTTGCAATCAAGACATGTCAGCAGCAGCACGTCACCAGTAGTCGGTGTGGCACGGCGCGGCAGCACAGCGGTGGGCAAGCGGCAGCAGGCCGTGCTGAAACTACTCAGCTTAGAAAGGAAGAGGCACGCGGCCCATGAACTTTGGCATGGTCTGACAGAGCAAACCGACTGCTGGCTTTCGCCGCTGAGCCTCCAACCGGGCATGGTTGTGTGTGACAACGGCCATAACCTGGTGGCGGCTCTGCAGCTCGGCAGCCTCACGCACGTGCCATGCCTGGCCCACGTCTTTAATTTTCTGGTTCAGCGGTTTCTGAAAGGCTACCCACACTTGTCAGACCTCCTCGGCAAGGTGCGCCAGGTCAGCGCACATTTCCTCAAGTCCAACATGGACGCTGCCACCCTGCGGACCCTGCAACATCGGTTTAATCTGCCAGTGCACCGACTGCTTTGCGACGTGCCCACGTGGTGGAACTCTACGCTCCACATGTTGGCCAGGCAGTATGAGGAGCGTAGAGCTATGGTGGAATACCAAAAAAAATTCACTGAGGCAGGGGGACACGGAGATAAATTTTAGTAGAATATTCACTGTATGTGTCCCCTAAAATATAACTTTTATTCAAAGATTTTTTTAAAAACGTTAGGTGCCTCACAACACACAAATTCCACAATACCAACTCCAACATGGGCGGCGTAGTGGGAGTCAGCCTCCTCAATTCTTTACCAAGGAGTGGGCCTGGATGGCAGATATCTGCCAGGTCTTTGGAAAGTTTGAGGAGTCTACCCAGATGGTGAGCGGCGATGCTGCAATCATTAGCGTCACCATTCCCCTGCTATGCCTGTTGAGAAGTTCCCTACAAAGTATAAAGGCTGACGCTTTGCGGTCGGAAATGGAGGCAGGGGAAGACCGTATGTCGCTGGATAGTCAGAGCACCCTCATGTCTATATCTCAGCGTGTTGAGGAGGGGGAGGAGCCTGAGGAGGAGGAGGGGGAAGAGACAGCTGGGCCCACTGCAAAGGGTACCCATGCTGCTTGCCTCTCATCCATTCGGCATATATGGCCTGTGGAGGAGGAGGAGGAGGAGGATCCTGAAAGTGATCTTCCTAGTGAGGACAGCCATGTGTTGCATACAGGTACCCTGGCACACATGGCTGACTTCATGTTAGGATGCCTTTCTCGTGACCCTCGCGTTACACGCATTCTGGCCACTATGGATTACTGGGTGTACACACTGCTCGACCCACGGTATAAGGAGAACCTTTCCACTCTCATTCCCGAAGAGGAAAGGGGTTCGAGAGTGATGCAATGCCACAGGGCCCTGGTGGACAAACTGATGGTAAACTTCCCATCCGACAGCGCTAGTGGCAGAAGGCGCAGTTCCGAGGGTCAAGTAGAAGGGGAGGCGCGGAGATCAGGCAGCATGTTCAGTGCAGGCAGGGGAAAACTCTCCAAGGCCTTTGCCAGCTTTATGGCTCCAAAGCAAGACTGTGTGACCACTCCCCAGTCAAGGCTGAGTTGGAGGGAGCACTGTAAAAAGATGGTGAGGGAGTACGTAGCCGATCGTACCGCCGTCCTCCGTGACGCCTCTGCTCCGTAAAACTACTGGGTGTCAAAGCTGGACACATGGCACGAACTCGCGCTATATGCCCTGGAGGTGCTGGCTTGCCCTGCGGCTAGCGTCTTGTCAGAGAGTGTGTTTAGTGCAGCTGGGGGAATCCTCACGGATAGGCGTACCCACCTGTCAACTGACAGTGCCAACAGGCTTACACTCATAAAGATGAACAAAGCCTGGATTTTCCCAGACGTCTCTTCTCCACCAGCGGACCGCAGCGGTACCTAAAGATTATTTTCGCTGCAACCGCGGATGCAAGCATTGTTATCTATCACCTTAAAAAATGGGGACCTTTACCTTTATCAATCTGTGTATGATATTCGTCGTCCTCCTCCTGCTCCTCCTCCTGAAACCTCACGTAATCACCCTGAACGGGCATTTTTTCTGTGGCCCAAAAGGCTCATATAACTTTTGTAAACAATATTTATATGTTTCAATTCTCTTTAAAGCGTTGAAACTTCCACCTGAACCAATTTTTATTTTAACTGGGCTGCCTCCAGGCCTAGTTACAAATTAAGCCACAGTAAGCTAAGCGATTAATGGGCTTCACCTGCCCTCTGGGTTGGGCATGGGCAATTTTTCTGGGGTACATTTGTACTGTTGGTACACCAATTTTTTGGGCCCTCGCCTACAGTGTAATCCAAGTAATTTTTATGGGCTTCGCCTGCACTCATGGTACACCAATGTGTCTGGGGTTGGCCTACACTTTTACTACAGAAATGTAACTCTGTTCTACCTACCTATACTTCTGCCACAGTAATGCTACAGGGGTCTGACTATATTTCTGCAACAGAAATGTAACTTCGGTCTGCCGATACTTCTGCTCCTGAAATGTTGCCTTGGTTTGTGTATACTGTTACTACTGTAATGTTAGTAATACTGGGCTCTGCCCATACTGCTTCTACGGAAATGTTACTGGGGCCTGTCTATACTGCAACTACTGAAATGTAACTAATAGTGGGCTCTGCCCATACTGCTTCTACGGAAATGTTACTGGGGCCTGTCTATACTGCAAGTACTGAAATGTTACAAATACTGTGCTCTCTCTATACTGCTGCTAGGGAAATGTTAATCTGCTGCTTTGCCTATACTGCTTCTACGGAAATGTTACCGGGGCTTGTCTGTACTGCTACTACTGAAATGTTAAAAATACTGTGCTCTCCCTATACTGCTGCAATGGAAATGTTAATCTGCTGCTTTGCCTATACTGCTTCTACGTAAATGTTACTGGGGCCTGTCTATACTGCTACTACTGAAATGTTACTAATACTGGGCTCTTCCTATACTGCTTGTACGTAAATGTTACTGGGGTCTGTCTATACTGCTACTACTGAAATGTAACTAATACTGCGCTCTCCCTATACTGCTTGTACGTAAATGTTACTGGGGTCTGTCTATACTGCAAGTACTGAAATGTTACAAATACTATGCTCTCCCTATACTGCTGCAAGGGAAATGTTAATCTGCTGCTTTGCCTATACTGCTTCTATGTAAATGTTACTGGGGCCTGACTATACTGGTACTACTGAAATGTTACAAATACTGGGCTCTCCCTATACTGCTTCTATATAAATGTTACTGGGGTCTGTCTTTACTGCTACTACTGAAATGTTACAAATACTGGTCTCTTCCCTATGCTGCTTCTACGGAAATGTTACTGGGGTCTGTCCCTACTGTTACTACTGAACTGTTACTGGGAGATGTCTATACTGCTACTACTGAAATGTTACAAATACTGGGCTCTCCCTATAGTGCTTCTACGGAAATGTTACTGGGGTCTGTCTATACTGCTACTACTGAAATGTTACAAATACTGGTCTCTCCCTATTCTGCTTCTACGGAAATGTTACTGGGGTCTGTCCCTACTGTTACTGGGGGCTGTCTATACTTATACTACTGAAATGTTACTCGGGTCTGTCTATACTGCTGGAACTGAAATGTTACTGGGGCCTGTACCTACTGCTGCCAATGAAATGTTACTGGGGTCTGTCCGCACTGCTGGAACTGAAATGTTACTGGGGCCTGTCGCAACTGATTTTACTGAAATGTTACTGGGGTCTGTCCTACTGTTACTACTGCACTGTTACTGGGGTCTGTCTATACGTATACTACTGAAAAGTTACTGGGGTCTGTCTATACTGCTGGAACTGAAATGTTACTGGGGCCTATCTGTACTGCTACTACTGAAATGTTACAAATACTGTGCTCTCCCTATACTGCTGCAAGTGAAATGTTAATCTGCTGCTTTGCCTATACTGCTTCTACGTAAATGTTACTGGGGCCTGAATATACTGCTACTACTGAAATGTTACAAATACTGGTCTCTTCCCTATACTGCTTCTACGGAAATGTTACTGGGGTCTGTCCCTACTGTTACTACTGAACTGTTACTGGGGGCTGTCTATACTGCTACTACTGAAATGTTACAAATACTGGGCTCTCCCTATAGTGCTTCTACGGAAATGTTACTGGGGTCTGTCTATACTGCTACTACTGAAATGTTACAAATACTGGTCTCTCCCTATACTGCTTCTACGGAAATGTTACTGGGGTCTGTCCCTACTGTTACTACTGAACTGTTACTGGGGGCTGTCTATACTGCTACTACTGAAATGTTACAAATACTGGGCTCTCCCTATAGTGCTTCTACAGAAATGTTACTGGGGTCTGTCTATACTGCTACTACTGAAATGTTACAAATACTGGTCTCTCCCTATACTGCTTCTACGGAAATGTTACTGGGGTCTGTCCCTGCTGTTACTACTGAACTGTTACTGGGGGCTGTCTATACTTATACTACTGAAATGTTACTGGAGCCTGTCTATACTGCTGGAACTGAAATGCTACTGGGGCCTGTCCCTACTGCTGCCAATGAAATGTTACTGGGGTCTGTCTGCACTGCTGGAACTGAAATGTTACTGGGGCCTGTCGCAACTGATACTACTGAAATGTTACTGGGGTCTGTCCCTACAGCTGCCAATGAACTCTTACTGGGGTCTGTCTGCACTTCTTTAACTGAAATGTTACTGGGGCCTGTCGCAACTGATTTTACTGAAATGCTACTGGGGTCTGTCCCTACTGTTACTACTGAACTGTTACTGGGGTCTGTCTATACTTATACTACTGAAATGTTACTGGGGTCTGTCTATACTGCTGGAACTGAAATGTTACTGGAGCTGTCTCTACTGATACTACTGAAATGTTACTGGGGTCTGTCCCTACTGATGCCAATGAAATGTTATTGGGGTCTGTCCCCACTGTTACTACTGAAATGTTACTGGGGCCTGTCTATACTGGTACTACTGAAATGTTAGTAATTCTGGGCTCTCCCTATACTGCTGCTACAGAAATGTTACTGGGGCCTGTCCCTACTGCTACAAGTGAAACGTTACTAATACTGGGCTCTCCCTATACTGCTGCTACGGAAATGTTAATCTGCTGCTTTGCCTATACTGCTTCTACGGAAATGTTACTGGGGCCTGTCTGTACTGCTACTACTGAAATGTTAAAAATACTGTGCTCCCCCTATACTGCTGCAACGGAAATGTTAATCTGCTGCTTTGCCTATACTGCTTCTACGTAAATGTTACTGGGGACTGACTATACTGCTACTACTGAAATGTTACTAATGCTGGGCTCTCCCTATACTGCTTCTATGTAAATGTTACTGGGGTCTGTCTTTACTGCTACTACTGAAATGTTACAAATGTTGGTCTCTCCCTATACTGCTTCTACGGAAATGTTACTGGGGTCTGTCCCTACTGTTACTACTGAACTGTTACTGGGGTCTGTCTATACTGCTACTACTGAAATGTTACAAATACTGGTCTCTCCCTATACTGCTTCTACGGAAATGTTACTGGGGTCTGTCCCTACTGTTACTACTGAACTGTTACTGGGGGGTGTCTATACTGCTGGAACTGAAATGTTACTGGGGCCTGTCCCTACAGCTGCCAATGAAATGTTACTGGGGTCTGTCTGCACTGCTGGAACTGAAATGTTACTGGGGCCTGTCGCAACTGATACTACTGAAATGTTACTGGGGTCTGTCCCTACTGCTGCCAATGAAATTTTACTGGGGTCTGTCTGCACTTCTGGAACTGAAATGTTACTGGGGCCTGTCGCAACTGATTTTACTGAAATGTTACTGGGGTCTGTCCCTACTGTTACTACTGAACTGTTACTGGGGTCTGTCTATACTTATACTACTGAAATGTTATTGGGGTCTGTCTGCACTTCTTTAACTGAAATGTTACTGGGGCCTGTCGCAACTGATTTTACTGAAATGCTACTGGGGTCTGTCCCTACTGTTACTACTGAACTGTTACTGGGGTCTGTCTATACTGCTGGAACTGAAATGTTACTGGGGCTGTCCCTACTGATACTACTGAAATGTTACTGGGGTCTGTCCCTGCTGATGCCAATGAAATGTTATTGGGGTCTGTCCCCACTGTTACTACTGAAATGTTACTGGGGTCTGTCTATACTGCTGGAACGGAAATGTTACTGGGGCTGTCCCTACTGATACTACTGAAATGTTACTGGGGTCTGTCCCTGCTGATGCCAATGAAATGTTATTGGGGTCTGTCCCCACTGTTACTACTGAAATGTTACTGGGGCCTGTCTATACTGGTACTACTGAAATGTTAGTAATTCTGGGCTCTCCCTATACTGCTGCTACAGAAATGTTACTGAGGCCTGTCCCTACTGCTACAAGTGAAACGTTACTAATACTGGGCTCTCCCTATACTGCTGCTACGGAAATGTTAATCTGCTGCTTTGCCTATACTGCTTCTACGGAAATGTTACTGGGGCCTGTCTGTACTGCTACTACTGAAATGTTAAAAATACTGTGCTCCCCCTATACTGCTGCAACGGAAATGTTAATCTGCTGCTTTGCCTATACTGCTTCTACGTAAATGTTACTGGGGACTGACTATACTGCTACTACTGAAATGTTACTAATACTGGGCTCTCCCTTTACTGCTTCTATGTAAATGTTACTGGGGTCTGTCTTTACTGCTACTACTGAAATGTTACAAATGCTGGTCTCTCCCTATACTGCTTCTACGGAAATGTTACTAGGGTCTGTCCCTACTGTTACTACTGAACTGTTACTGGGGTCTGTCTATACTGCTACTACTGAAATGTTACAAATACTGGTCTCTCCCTATACTGCTTCTACGGAAATGTTACTGGGGTCTGTTCCTACTGTTACTACTGAACTGTTACTGGGGGCTGTCTATACTGCTGGAACTGAAATGTTACTGGGGCCTGTCCCTACAGCTGCCAATGAAATGTTACTGGGGTCTGTCTGCACTGCTGGAACTGAAATGTTACTGGGGCCTGTCGCAACTGATACAACTGAAATGTTACTGGGGTCTGTCCCTACTGCTGCCAATGAAATTTTACTGGGGTCTGTCTGCACTTCTGGAACTGAAATGTTACTGGGGCCTGTCGCAACTGATTTTACTGAAATGTTACTGGGGTCTGTCCCTACTGTTACTACTGAACTGTTACTGGGGTCTGTCTATACTTATACTACTGAAATGTTATTGGGGTCTGTCTGCACTTCTTTAACTGAAATGTTACTGGGGCCTGTCGCAACTGATTTTACTGAAATGCTACTGGGGTCTGTCCCTACTGTTACTACTGAACTGTTACTGGGGTCTGTCTATACTTATACTACTGAAATGTTACTGGGGTCTGTCTATACTGCTGGAACTGAAATGTTACTGGGGCTGTCCCTACTGATACTACTGAAATGTTACTGGGGTCTGTCCCTACTGATGCCAATGAAATGTTATTGGGGTCTGTCCCCACTGTTACTACTGAAATGTTACTGGGGCCTGTCTATACTGGTACTACTGAAATGTTAGTAATTCTGGGCTCTCCCTATACTGCTGCTACAGAAATGTTACTGGGGCCTGTCCCTACTGCTACAAGTGAAACGTTACTAATACTGGGCTCTCCCTATACTGCTGCTACGGAAATGTTAATCTGCTGCTTTGCCTATACTGCTTCTACGGAAATGTTACTGGGGCCTGTCTGTACTGCTACTACTGAAATGTTAAAAATACTGTGCTCCCCCTATACTGCTGCAACGGAAATGTTAACCTGCTGCTTTGCCTATACTGCTTCTACGTAAATGTTACTGGGGACTGACTATACTGCTACTACTAAAATGTTACTAATACTGGGCTCTCCCTATACTGCTTCTATGTAAATGTTACTGGGGTCTGTCTTTACTGCTACTACTGAAATGTTACAAATGCTGGTCTCTCCCTATACTGCTTCTACGGAAATGTTACTGGGGTCTGTCCCTACTGTTACTACTGAACTGTTACTGTGGTCTGTCTATACTGCTACTACTGAAATGTTACAAATACTGGTCTCTCCCTATACTGCTTCTACGGAAATGTTACTGGGGTCTGTTCCTACTGTTACTACTGAACTGTTACTGGGGGCTGTCTATACTGCTGGAACTGAAATGTTACTGGGGCCTGTCCCTACAGCTGCCAATGAAATGTTACTGGGGTCTGTCTGCACTGCTGGAACTGAAATGTTACTGGGGCCTGTCGCAACTGATACAACTGAAATGTTACTGGGGTCTGTCCCTACTGCTGCCAATGAAATTTTACTGGGGTCTGTCTGCACTTCTGGAACTGAAATGTTACTGGGGCCTGTCGCAACTGATTTTACTGAAATGTTACTGGGGTCTGTCCCTACTGTTACTACTGAACTGTTACTGGGGTCTGTCTATACTTATACTACTGAAATGTTATTGGGGTCTGTCTGCACTTCTTTAACTGAAATGTTACTGGGGCCTGTCGCAACTGATTTTACTGAAATGCTACTGGGGTCTGTCCCTACTGTTACTACTGAACTGTTACTGGGGTCTGTCTATACTTATACTACTGAAATGTTACTGGGGTCTGTCTATACTGCTGGAACTGAAATGTTACTGGGGCTGTCCCTACTGATACTACTGAAATGTTACTGGGGTCTGTCCCTACTGATGCCAATGAAATGTTATTGGGGTCTGTCCCCACTGTTACTACTGAAATGTTACTGGGGCCTGTCTATACTGGTACTACTGAAATGTTAGTAATTCTGGGCTCTCCCTATACTGCTGCTACAGAAATGTTACTGGGGCCTGTCCCTACTGCTACAAGTGAAACGTTACTAATACTGGGCTCTCCCTATACTGCTGCTACGGAAATGTTAATCTGCTGCTTTGCCTATACTGCTTCTACGGAAATGTTACTGGGGCCTGTCTGTACTGCTACTACTGAAATGTTAAAAATACTGTGCTCCCCCTATACTGCTGCAACGGAAATGTTAACCTGCTGCTTTGCCTATACTGCTTCTACGTAAATGTTACTGGGGACTGACTATACTGCTACTACTGAAATGTTACTAATACTGGGCTCTCCCTATACTGCTTCTATGTAAATGTTACTGGGGTCTGTCTTTACTGCTACTACTGAAATGTTACAAATGCTGGTCTCTCCCTATACTGCTTCTACGGAAATGTTACTGGGGTCTGTCCCTACTGTTACTACTGAACTGTTACTGTGGTCTGTCTATACTGCTACTACTGAAATGTTACAAATACTGGTCTCTCCCTATACTGCTTCTACGGAAATGTTACTGGGGTCTGTTCCTACTGTTACTACTGAACTGTTACTGGGGGCTGTCTATACTGCTGGAACTGAAATGTTACTGGGGCCTGTCCCTACAGCTGCCAATGAAATGTTACTGGGGTCTGTCTGCACTGCTGGAACTGAAATGTTACTGGGGCCTGTCGCAACTGATACAACTGAAATGTTACTGGGGTCTGTCCCTACTGCTGCCAATGAAATTTTACTGGGGTCTGTCTGCACTTCTGGAACTGAAATGTTACTGGGGCCTGTCGCAACTGATTTTACTGAAATGTTACTGGGGTCTGTCCCTACTGTTACTACTGAACTGTTACTGGGGTCTGTCTATACTTATACTACTGAAATGTTATTGGGGTCTGTCTGCACTTCTTTAACTGAAATGTTACTGGGGCCTGTCGCAACTGATTTTACTGAAATGCTACTGGGGTCTGTCCCTACTGTTACTACTGAACTGTTACTGGGGTCTGTCTATACTTATACTACTGAAATGTTACTGGGGTCTGTCTATACTGCTGGAACTGAAATGTTACTGGGGCTGTCCCTACTGATACTACTGAAATGTTACTGGGGTCTGTCCCTACTGATGCCAATGAAATGTTATTGGGGTCTGTCCCCACTGTTACTACTGAAATGTTACTGGGGCCTGTCTATACTGGTACTACTGAAATGTTAGTAATTCTGGGCTCTCCCTATACTGCTGCTACAGAAATGTTACTGGGGCCTGTCCCTACTGCTACAAGTGAAACGTTACTAATACTGGGCTCTCCCTATACTGCTGCTACGGAAATGTTAATCTGCTGCTTTGCCTATACTGCTTCTACGGAAATGTTACTGGGGCCTGTCTGTACTGCTACTACTGAAATGTTAAAAATACTGTGCTCCCCCTATACTGCTGCAACGGAAATGTTAACCTGCTGCTTTGCCTATACTGCTTCTACGTAAATGTTACTGGGGACTGACTATACTGCTACTACTGAAATGTTACTAATACTGGGCTCTCCCTATACTGCTTCTATGTAAATGTTACTGGGGTCTGTCTTTACTGCTACTACTGAAATGTTACAAATGCTGGTCTCTCCCTATACTGCTTCTACGGAAATGTTACTGGGGTCTGTCCCTACTGTTACTACTGAACTGTTACTGGGGTCTGTCTATACTGCTACTACTGAAATGTTACAAATACTGGTCTCTCCCTATACTGCTTCTACGGAAATGTTACTGGGGTCTGTTCCTACTGTTACTACTGAACTGTTACTGGGGGCTGTCTATACTGCTGGAACTGAAATGTTACTGGGGCCTGTCCCTACAGCTGCCAATGAAATGTTACTGGGGTCTGTCTGCACTGCTGGAACTGAAATGTTACTGGGGCCTGTCGCAACTGATACAACTGAAATGTTACTGGGGTCTGTCCCTACTGCTGCCAATGAAATTTTACTGGGGTCTGTCTGCACTTCTGGAACTGAAATGTTACTGGGGCCTGTCGCAACTGATTTTACTGAAATGTTACTGGGGTCTGTCCCTACTGTTACTACTGAACTGTTACTGGGGTCTGTCTATACTTATACTACTGAAATGTTATTGGGGTCTGTCTATACTTCTGGAACTGAAATGTTACTGGGGCCTGTCCCTACTGATACTACTGAAATGTTACTGGGGCCTGTCCCTACTGATACTACTGAAATGTTACTGGGGCCTGTCTATACTGCTACTACTAAAATGTTACTAATTCTGGACTCTCCCTATACTGCTGCTACAGAAATGTTACTGGGGCCTGTCTATACTGCTACAAGTGAAACGTTACTAATACTGGGCTCTCCCTATACTGCTGCTACGGAAATGTTACTGGGGTCTGTCCATACTCTTACCACTGAAATGTTACTAATTCTGGACTCTGCCTATACTGCTGCTACTGCTATGTTACAGGGTTGTGGAAACGGAGGCTTCCCAAAGACATGATGGTGGCGAGGCCGCGCTACTAGGTCCCCAGGCGCGACAATTTTTCAGCGATGTGGTTATTGGGAAGGTGCATATAACCACGGAGACGTGGACAGGACACGTACTGCCTCAAAAACATCCCCCTCCTCCTCCAACAATGAAAACATTCTTTGCAAATGCTTTTGCTGTGGTCCGTCTGGCGGCATTACAAGAATTTCACCTTAAACGACACAATACGAAAGCCCCCCACCACCCCCCCCCCCCCGCCACGGCCCACTTAATCCTGGCCACATTCTGAAAACCAACTAAATAAAACCGCGCCACTATATCCACACTCCACAACTTCATCCTGGCCACATTCAGAAAACCAACTAAATAAAACCGCGCTACTAGGTCAACAGTCACGACAATTTTCCACCAACACGGTTACTGTGAAGATGCATATAACCACGGAAACTTGGACAGGACACATACTGCCTCAAAAACATACCCCTCCTCCTCCTCCTCCTCCTCCAACAATGAAAACATTCTAGGCAAATGCTTTCGCAGTGGTCCGTCTGGCGGCAGTCCAAGAATTTCACCTTAAACGACACAATAAGAAAGCCCCCACCCCCCCCCCTCCCCCGCCACGGCCCACTTAATCCTGGCCACATTCCGAAAACCAACTAAATAAAACCGCGCTACTATGTCCACACTCCACAACTTCATCCTGGCCACATTCAGAAAACCAACTAAATAAAACCGTGCTACTAGGTCCACATTCACGACAATTTTCCACCAACGCGGTTACTGTGAAGATGCATATAACCACGGAAACTTGGACAGGACACGTACTGCCTCAGAAACATACCCCTCCTCCTCCAACAATGAAAACATTCTAGGCAAATGCTTTCTCAGTGGTCCGTCTGGCGGCAGTCCAAGAATTTCACCTTAAACGACACAATAAGAAAGCCCCCCACCACCACGGCCCACTTAATCCGGGCCACATTCCGAAAACCATTGGTAGAGCAATGGTGGCTTCCAACTTGTTGGTACTGCTAAGTCCAAAGATAAGCATACAGCTGAGGTTGGAATACAGGTGACTATAGAACACAGCATCCCTGCAGTACAAGGGACAGAGTAGCAGCAGGTGCCGACCCATAATGGAAGCAGGCCAGCTGAAAACCACATACTCCCTGAATCATTTTGGACTGACCGATGATGAGGCCTTTACTTGTGATCATCTTTGGTAATTCCTAAGAAACATCCGTGGTAGTAGCCGGAAACTTGGATTGAAGCCTTTCCATATTTCAGCTTGAGATGAGGAGGAGTGCCGACTTTCAGTACCTTGAATATCCTTTTCATTGCAATCAAATGCCCCTCTCTTGTCTCAGAAAATACTAGCTTTTCCACATAGGTGTTGTCTATCTGTCTATACTCTTACTACTGAAATCCCACTAATACTAGGCTCTGCCTATACTGCTGTAACGGAAATGTTACAGGGGTCTGTCGATACTGTTACTACTGAAATGTAACTGATACGGGGCTCTGCCTATACTGTAGCTACTGAAATGTTACTGGGATCCGGCTATACTATTACTACAGAAGTGTTAATAGGGTCGCCTTAGACTTCTGCAACATAACTGTTAGTGGGGTCAGCTTATACCTTTGCTTCAGGAGTATTACAGGGGTATGTGCATACTATGGGTGCACTAAGTGTTCCCATCGCGGTGTTCAACGTACATGGCCCAAAAAAAAACTAACCCAGACTGACTAGTGCATGCAGTGTGGGCCGAAGCCCACCTGTATTTAATGTGACGTTAGCTCTGCTGTCCAGGGCACTGCAATGGGATTTATTTATGTACCGCCTGTGGGTTCCAGGGAGCCACCCATGCTGTGGGTCCACACGGACTTCACATAGGGAAGTTGTACCTGCCTGTGTCTACTTATAAAAACCCCAGTCTGACTGGGGCATGCAGTCTGGGCCGAAGCCCACCTGTATTTAATCTGACGTTAGCTCAGCTGTGCAGGGCACTGCAATGGGATTTATTTATGCACCGCTGGTGGCTTCCTGGGACCCACCCATGCTGTGGGTGCACACGGAATTCCCATTGTGGAGTTGTACCTGCCTGTGACTATTTATAAAAAACCCAGTCTGGCTGGCGCATGCAGTGTGGGCCGAAGCACACCTGTATTTAATCTGACGTTAGCTCTACTATTCGTGGCACTGCATTGGGACAAACTACAGGAGCTATACAGCGCTAATGAGACGTGCACAGCTACGCTAGCATTGGAGTCCGCTGTAGGCTCGCGATTGCTGAGGGTTTGTGCAGAGGCCTATGTCCTGGGTACAGGGAAAGTCCGCTTCCTGCCTAGGATTGCTGAATCTGGGGGCCGAGGCCTATGCCGTGGGCGCGGTGCAAGTCTGCCATGTTTGGCCGCTCAGATTTATTAATTGTTCATGTCTTGGTTTGCCTAGGACCCCCCTATGCTGTTGGTGCCCACGTAGTTCCCATCGCGGTGTTTGACCTGTCTGGCACAAAGACACTGACTGACTTGGGTAGGGGGCAGAGCGCAGATGGCTTTCCCCTTGCAGTGTGGATTGAGCTATGCGACACCTTGACAGAATGAATACTGTGTGGGCACGTGGATTCCCTATTGCTATGGGATTGTGTTTGGTTGGAGGTAGTGTGGTGCTTAGCTAAGGTGTGCCTTGCTAATGAGGGTTTGTCCAAGGTAAAAATTGTTAGGGGGGGGGGCGCTCACTCTTGCCGCTATTGTGGCTTAATAGTGGGACCTGGGAACCTGAGATGCAGCCCTGCATGCTGCCCCTGCCCTGCCCTATCCGTTTCTGTGTAGTTTCCACCACTTTCTTGGGTTTTGCAGATTTTCACAAATGAAAACCTTAGCAGAGCATGGGTCATATACAAAAATGCTCGAGTCGCCCATTGAATTCAATGGGGTTCGTTACTCGAAACGAACTCTCGAGCATCGCAGAATGTTCGACTTGAGCAACGAGCACCCGAGCATTTTGGTGCTCGCTCATCTCTACTGAAAAGTAATGTTAAATTTGGATGTCATCTAAACGGTTAAAAAAAAGCACAAGTTTTTCGTGTGCATTCAGAATAAAGTAAACAGATGGAAATATATATCCTATCAAAAGTTTGCACATATTTGAGATATTACAGTTGAAAATATGAAAAAAATGTCAATTTTTTCAAAATTTTTCCAATATTGGTACTTTTAATAAATATACATAAATTATATCGGTCTATTTTTACAACCTAAATGAAGTACAACATGTGGTGAAAAAACAATGTCAGAATCACTTGGATATGTAAAGCCTTTACGGAGTTATGCTATGTTGAACGACACATGTCAGATTTCCAAAATTTGGCTCCGTTACTAAGGCGCAAACAGGCTTCGTCACTAAGGGGTTAAATGCACCGCAAGGATTGTGGTGAGGAGCTTAACATCTACGTTTATTAAGAAGATGGGGCGGCAGTTTTGTTTGCCTAACGGGTTTCTATCTGACTTAGGTATCATGGATATCAAAGCCAAAAGGGCTGTCTGGCCAATTTGGTGACCGTCTCTCATTGCATTGAAGTAGTCTGCTAGGTGGGAGCACGGAATTGATGACAATTTTTCATAATATGGTGCCAAAAAGCCATATGGGCCAGGTCTTTTATTGGTCTTCAGTGCTTCTTGGGTAATTTTAGATGTCAGATTATCAAAGAATGTTTTTTCAGGTCTAGGCAGTGGTGTTTCTTGGAAATAAGAGGTGATTTAATTTCTTGGGAGGGGACATTGTTGAGAGTACAATTTGACTAGGAACTTCTGGAGTTCCCGCGTTATTGTGAGTTGGTTAGCCGTAATTATATTATGGTTTGTACGTAATTTGTAAAAAGAATGTGTTGGGGTGCGAGCAAAGTTGAATACGTAGTATCGCTGATGGGACCAACACAATCTCTGTTCTATTGAATCAGTAAGGCAAAGATCCAGTTCTGTTTTAGCTTGAGATGATACTTGGAGATTATTTTTAGTTGGGTGTTTCTTGGCTACCTCTTCAAGCTGAGAGACCTGTTGTTCTAAATTCAGTTGTTGTGACAAGCCTTCCTGCTTACGACGGGCTGCTATTTGTATTAGATGACCTCGAATCACTACTTTGTGTGCTTCCCAAAGACAAATGGGGGAGGAGGCGGACGGGCTATTTATTTGAAAGTATTCTTCCATTTGTGGTGTTAATAGGGATACAACCTCAGGGATTGATAAAAGAGAGTTTTTAAGGATCCAACATGTGTTTGTGGATTTAGACATCAAGGACTTACAGGTGATGGACAGCAGGCTATGGTCAGACCATAGACTGACAGGATTTTAGATTGCGGTATTTGGAGTACGAAGGTATCGAGAACTAGGATGTGGTCTATTCTCCTGTATAGAGAGTGCGGAACTGAAAAGTGAGTGTAATCTTTAGTGGTTGGGTTTAGTTCCCGCCAAGTATCCACTAAGTGGTATTGTTGAAGAAGGGATTTAAAGTTGTGCGAGATTGAGTGTTGGGGCAGTGGGGAATGGGCTGGGGGAGTGGTAGAATTCCTATCCAGACTCAAGTCAAGAATGCAGTTTGAATCTCCGCAGAGAATTATAGTGCCTGTTTTGTTGGTCTCAACCAGCTCAAAAAGTTTCGTGAAAAAGTGAATTTGGGGTGTAGTAGGAGACGATGGTTACTGGGACATCTTGGATGGAGCCTGTTAGTAATAGGCAGTGACCCTCTGGGTCTGCAATAGTGGAGACATGTGTGAAAGGAACTGACTTACTGAAACAGATAGTGACCCCTTTGGTTTTGGTTGGTGCATTTGCTGAATAGAATGGGGGGTATTGGGGAGAGAGGTAACGTGGTGCATAGTTGGTGGAGAAGTGGGTTTCTTGCAGGCGCACTATGTCTGCATGCCTGCTCTTGTACTATCAGAATGCCTTTGAACGTTTCTGTGGGGAATTAAAGCCCTGCACGTTGTGAGATATTATTTTTAGGTCCATGGGCGGGGGTAGGGAATATGGAAAATGGAGACTGTCTCAGGGCCTCCACCCCATGGGAGAGGAGTTTGAGGGTAAGGGGAGAGAAGGAAGAAGCAGGGGCAAATAGGGTGCGGCCAACTGATGTGATTAGTTCTAGGATCAATGGGTTTGACTGCTTTAGTGGCAGTAACTAACAAACTCCTCATATTTACAGGAAAGTTCCCAGATGGGAAGCCCCATCAGCTCTGAAATGGGGTGGTTTATAGTGCTGATTGTTAAAGGTAAAGAAGGTCGGAGAAGACCCTATAGGGGGTTGGTGTGGTAGAGGGGGAGGCAGACTTAATAGAGAAAAGAGGAAGTTTACCGAAAGAAAGGAACAAAGCATGAGATAAAGCAAAGCCTGAGGATATTACTTGAGTGACAATTGTTTGTAGATAACAATCTGTTTAGAAGGTGCATTTTTCCAGTCTCCCAAAAAATGTATCGTCAGGAATTTGTCTGCCGTGTCGCTTTCACCTTACTTGTAGGGTATGAACTCATAAACCTTGTCGTGAGGTGCCTTTGACTTGTTTAAGTGCAAGGAGATGCTCACGACAAGTGAGGAAGAAAAAGTCAGCAGAAAAGTTTGACGTCCTGTAGTCTCGCACGTCTTTCATAACCGTGACTCTAGGAGGTTAAATATTTTTCAGGGAGTTGTGGTATTGTTCCCCTTGTCTCCGGGTGTAGGTTTTGGAAGCAGGGGGGATGCAGGAGATGAAGCTGTGGAGCCTGGCTGAGTTGGAGGTTGTTGGAGGTTTAATTCTTTGAAACAGCGTTGGACACCCTCAGGTGATAAAATAGTGTGCACTTTATCTTGATATGAGAAAGTCAACTTGAATGGAAAGCCCATCTATACTTTTCCCGTTGTAGGATCAGTAAGTACGGCTTGAGGGCCTTCCTCTTGGACAGTGTAGATGGTGCCAAATCGTGAAACAACTGATAATCAAAGCCTTGGAATGCAAGCTTGTGGGAAGAACGAGCGGCATGCATCAGTTGCTCTTTAGTACGGTGGAAGTGGAGTTCCAACACAATGTCCCTTGGGGGCCCATTTGGTTTTGGTGCTCTCAAAGCTCTATGAACTCTATCGAGTTCCAAGCGATCAATTGGGATGCTCGGGCAGAGTTCCCGTAACAGCGCCGTCACTGTTGATTGTATATCTTTTATAGATTTGGGGACTCCACGGATGCGAATGTTGTCTCGTTGTGCCCTATTTTCAATTTCTTCCAACTTATCGTGCAGAAAATGTATCTCTTCGTGGAGCTGCTCTATTTCTTTCTCGTGGGATTCAAGGACTATGGTAGCATTATCCATTCTATCTTCAAGAGCAATTGCCCTCTGGCTAAGCTCTCAGATTTCGTTGGAGAGTTTAGTCGTTATTTCTGAGGGGGTTTTGGACAGCTCCTTCTGTAATAATGTTTGTATTTGGGCTAAAAGATTTTCTGGCAGGATAGAAGTAGGACTCTCGGGAGGACTTTGGTTAGCACCAACAGTGTTGGCTTGTGATGAAAGCTGCAAGTCCTACATTGACGAGCGAGACATTTCATGAGAGGAAATGGGGGTTTCCTGCAGTTTTGAGGATTTTTTAGCATTTGGTTGTGAGCTTGTGCTGTTTTTTCCTGTTCCAAATTGAATGGGGAGCATGGTTGTTGTGTAGAAATAAGTAGGCTAGAAGATGATTCTTTCAAGTTTTGGGTAGAGTAGGTCTTAGGGTATTTACAGAGTTATGACCACCTTTCAAAATCGTATTAGGCTAGAATTGCATTAGTAAGATGACATTCTTTTTTGAAACCAGAGTCTCTTCTGTTAAGGACCGCTGCACGGCCACATAACCTTTCAAGTCTTGAGGTCCAAATTAGTTCGTATCAGGATGCACCAGAGAGTCCAAGAACTAAACAGAGTCAGTTTTCAGTTCCCACAGATACGTAGAGTTGAGCCGCGGCAAGTATACAGCTCATTCTGCTTAAGGCGCGTACACTGAATGTTTATTAACTTTGCATAGGGTTTCTCAATACAGGAAAGGAATGCGTCATTAGTCACGGCGTTAATCTCATTGGGTTTGAAAAACATTACAGCATAGTGTGAGAATATATATGAAATGTCCTTCAAATGTTTATTCCTCCCGACGTTATCTCGTCCTCCCTTGTGAGTTTGGATGGTCGCAGTGTCTTATTAGCACGATTCGTTCTTTTCCCAAATCTCAGGGCGTGGGGGAGTCTCTTCTGATAACGATTGTACCAGGCTTGGTTCTCGGAAGAAAAGAAACAAATCATTAAACATTGTACCGTATCTCATGCTCTAAAGTTATTTCTGCTTGAATTATTGTTTCACTACGCACTAGCTTATTTATATATTATAATGCTCCATTTTGTATCTAGCGGCCATTTTGAGACAGATGCTTCAATTTTATGGACCTGTACCTTCTCAATCCCCCCTAGAAACTGTCTCAAAATAAACAATACTTTATAACGTCTACAGGACGAGGTAAGGTTTGCTTTCCCTATTTCTAGGTTATGACCTATGCCCTACCTATCATTGTTGGTCAGCTGTTCAAGTGCTAATCCCTTCCCCGACGACTAATCCTAACTAACTAAACGCAAAGACCTAATGGACACAGAAGGGACCTACAACACATGCTACTCTATTCTAATGGCTGGGAGACTAGAGTGGTCACCCCTGTTTCTGTTGAGACAGATCCATTTAGGGGACAAATCGCTCTGTTGTATTATAGGCATATAGCCATTGCCTGGGGTCTCTACATCTACGTATACGGGGGCGACAGGCACTATCTGATCTGTAAGCTTAGCACAGGAGCGCTTTATGCAGGGTACAATACAGACAGGAAGTAGCAGGAGTATGATAAGAGTAAAAAGAATCCCTATTCCTATCTGCATCAAGAATTGTTTCCATTGTCCGGTCCATACAAACCACTCATCCCAGGGGTTAGTTATCCCAGAATTACGCTTCAGCTCTTCTGACAATGTGGCCAATTTCTTTATTGCGATAGTCACTTTACCTGTGGGGCCTGTGTTATCTGGAATATATGTACAGCAAGTTTCACCCATCATTTTACAAACACTGCCTTTCTCGGCTAGTATCATATCCAGAGCCATTCGGTTCTGGAAAGTCATGGTGGCTGTGGGGCCTAATTGATCAGCAAGCCCTTGAAGTGCATCTCTTGTATAGTTCACGAACCTTTGTTTGTTGTAATATATATCAACATTCTTATTGATGGTTACTCTTCCAAACAGGGACTCAAATCCGGCCTTAACTTGATCCCTGGCTTTAAACTCATCTGGCACTCCTATTGCATCTATGTATACATGTGGGTCAAACCTGCCACCTGGATCGTCAATTTCTCTCTTAGCACGATGCGGTGTTGGATTCTCACCCTCAGTGTAGTCTTATTGCACATTTGATTGTATCGATTTGTTCTGGTCCCTGAAACAGGGGGCTAGTGTACAGTAGTTAAAGGTGTATGTGGCTATTTGTGTGTGTTAGAGGAATTGTACCACAATGTCACTGTGACAGCCACTTCCGCCCAGGACCCCAACCCTTCCCATAGCCTGTAAAGGGTATGCAGGATCATGAGTTCTGTGCTCCGTGACCCAGGGTCTTTTTGCAGTGTGAGGTGTGGATCCAAGTGGGCTTTCCTTCGAGCTTGACTGCAGTTTGGGTGGTGAGCAACACCTGGTAAGGACCTTCAAATGGGGTTTCTCTCTCAAACTTTTTTACATAGACCCTGTCACCTGGTTTCAGATTGTGACGCTCGTCTGTAGGACCTGAGAGAGAAGCAGAGACTACAGAATGCGTTATTGACAAATCCTTGGAGAGACCTATGACAAAATTAACAAGAGAATCATTTCCCAAACTCGGCCACTGTGGCATGTACCCTCCGGAGAAAAAGAAAAAACTAATGGAAGACACTCAATTCAAAATTTGCCCGTTTCCTCCATTGCCTTTTGGATCTACTTTCCCACTACTCTGTGGATGGTAGAGTGTGTGAAAGGCCTTGGATATACCCAAAGCAGACATGATGTGTTGTATTATTTCACCTGTGAAGTGTGTACCTTTGTTGACTCAATCACTTCCGGTGCCCCGTATCTGAAGATTACCTCATTTATGAGCTTCTGTGTGGTTACCTGCTTATTTACTTTGGTAACACGGTAGGTCTCTCCGACCTGAAAAGAAATCAACAACAACAAGCACATATTCATACTTCCCAACAAGTGGGAGCTGAGTGTAGCCAATTTGCAATCCCTGAAATGGGTAGAGTGACCCCGGCAAGTGTGATATGGCAAATTTACTTCTGCCCTGTTGCTTAAGGCAAAGATCATGCAAAATTGGACAAATGATGCAGCAGCTACAGAAAACCCAGGAGCCACCCGTCCTTGTTCAAGCGTCGACATCATTGCTGCTTTGAGAGGTGCATCTTTCCCTGCATAAGCTGGGCCATCATGGGGCACAGGGACTGTGGTAGGCAAGTGCTGTTGACTGTTTGCCATACACTGTCCTGTTTCTGCTGCTCCCATATTAAGTCCATTTGTCTTTTCCTTCCTTGCTGACTTGTAACTGTAAAGTCTTTAGCATATCAAAGTCCAAGTTTTTATCAATGTTCAAAGTTTTAGTTAATGTCCAAAGTTTAGTCAAATTCTTCTTTTTTTCTTCTCTTCCATGGCTTGAGGGCTGCTACCTTTGCTGTGTGGTCTGTGATGGCGTTGCCTCTTACTTCTCCGGTGTAGGAATTGGTGTAAGCTCTCCACTGTCAGGTAGTAGTAGGGCCTCCACGAGACTCTGCACCGCTGCACCATTCTTAATTGGCTGTCCTGCTGAGGTAAAAAACTGTCTGGCCTTCAATGTTGGGCCGTAAGCATGAGCTATGCCAAATGCGTACCGGGAATCAGTGTAAATGTTTGCCGTCTTACCTTCTGCCACTCTACACGCCTCAGTGAGGGCCTTCAGTTCCGCTTCTTGTGCTGAGACATGCGGAGCCAGAGCTTCTGCTTTTAGGACATCTGGTTGTGTGACCACTGCATATCCAGTGTGGAGTTGTCAATCACCCCTGGTACCATCTATGAAAAACAACTCAAAATATGCATTGTTAACAAGGGTTTTCAGTAACCTTTTAAAACTTACATTTTCTTGTTGCAGAACTGGAGTTTGTCTTTAGAAGCTTTACAGACATTTTCTGCAAGAAAAATTAACAGTGAAATTGTGTGGCCTGTAAGATATCAGTGTCAATAACAGAGACATGAATTACAACAGGGCAGAATAATCTACAAACACCTATTAATATTTGGAATGTGATATTCTTTAAGCAAATTCATTATTAATCTGATCCTGCCTGCAATGTCTCATCAAATTTGAGGAAACAAAAAACTTTCACTAGCTGCTCAAGATTCTCACCCCCTCCCTGGTGGACAAGAGCGGGATGACCCATTACGTACTTTTACATCATCCAGCTCCACCCCTTCGATACTGGCCGATTGCGTCTTTCTTCACACATTCATTCAAACTCCACAGTCTGCGCATCCACATCACAAACAAGCAAAGTCTCATGCAGAAGGGGAAGGAACACTTCTATCCCCAGTCAATATCTGCATCACACATTTTACATTCATCACAGTCCGAATACGGGTCATTAACTCTCATCCGTTCATGCGGTCAAGTCTGTCTCTCTCATTTAAATGTTAGTAAGAGTTCACACAGGACGTAACGCGTATAATGCAACTGTCTTCATCTTGCATACAAGTGCATTCAATCACTACCACCTCTCCCTGGAATCAATCAAACTTTAACTGTTTGTAACACTAGAGATGTACACCAGATTCCACAACAACCACTTTATCACTAATCTTTCCCATTTAGCAATTACACATACGTCCAACCAATCACAGAACTGACATTTACACAACAGCAAGAATATGCCTTAAAATTTTTATCTTTCCTATTTTTGAGACAGTATGATTCACTGGATTCATTGCGGGTTCTATTCTATTAAAGCAAACAAAGCTACTTTCCAGTGAAATTCTGCTCCGTTCTAATCGCTTGACCTTGAGAGTTAGATGAAGACAAAAACAAAGGGAAGGGGGTTAGAGACCAGGGGGAACAGAGCTTTACAGAAATCAAGCATTAACCCTCTATCTATTCCTATATACCTTTCTTCTCAGCAGTATCTGACTTATGAGGAATGGACAACACGTACAGCAATGACACAGTGTTAGGACATTAAGACATACAAATTGTCACATAGTTCAGATTCTGCCTGAACTCGCCCCCAGGTTCCTCCTTGCGGCAACTACATTTGTGGGCAATTTTAAGCACAAACCTACTTGGGATGGGGGTGCTACAGACAGACTGCAGAACAGATAATCGGGAGAAGGCTGTTTGCAGGCGGGATGAGGGGACTTGAATATTTCTATGCAAAATTTAGAAAAGGCACTCGTCATTGCAGTGCAAAGAATTGGTATGCCAGGTAAAAAAATACATAGATGGGAGGTCAGAAGCCAGCTCATTTCTGCTGCGGAGCTAAGATGACGTCT
This sequence comes from Eleutherodactylus coqui, assembly GCA_035609135.1. Lineage (NCBI taxonomy): Eukaryota > Metazoa > Chordata > Amphibia > Anura > Eleutherodactylidae > Eleutherodactylus > Eleutherodactylus coqui. Next base: position 139,352,487 of record CM069414.1, read on the forward strand.
GAGCGGTAACTGAAGGTATTATTGCAACAAATGCTAAAATGGCCGCTGGGCCATGGCTGGCACTGAAATGACCACCAAAGGTGTGGCCTGACTGGGCGATGGTGAGGGGAGGGTCCAGGAATACTACATACTAGACACGTATCAAGATATACCGACTGGTATTGGCCCCAATAACAACACGGCCATCTAGGGGCAGGACAAAAAGGGAGAAAAACATCGTCCATGACACGGCCGGGGCGGTGCCCTCAGATGGTGAAGAAGGCTGCCTTCCTTTGTCTTCAACTCAAAGCATATGAATAATCGCCATCTTAAAACTGCAATTATCTTACTTCAACTTTACGTTACTTACTGAAACATTTTTCTCTGCAAACTTGAGCAATCGTCTATCAACCAAAATTCCTTCATTATCAGCTAACACACTTTTCTTCTCTGTCTGTGACCCTGAATAAAGAGTGAAGTCTAAAACCGACAGCCCCCACCTTTGCAGAACAGCTGTATGTTTAAATATGAACTATTCCCTGCATTTAAACTCATAAATAACACATATGCTGGGACCTTCTGATAACGCCACATGTTCTGCATTTTCAACTCCTTCTCTACATACTACCAACTGGACAGGATCCAAAAGACCATCATCTACAGTCTTTTTGCTTAAATATTTGAACATCGTATATTATGACGGCCTAATTATGAGTATCTATAACTGCCTGAGACCCTTCTCTCACTGGTATTCCTGTAGTCTTATGCTCAATCACGTAATGTAAGAACTCTTACGTCTGATGCCCTTTGCTCAATGACTATACCAACAGTTTCACATAACTTCTTAACTTTCTTAACATACTCTTTGCCACCTCTACATGACACCAGATGGACATGATCAAACAGACCACTGTCAGGTACCTTAATTTAAACATGTTCCGAAACTAAACTCTGAGCTGTCTCTCAACCGGGAGTCCGAAGCCGTATGCTCAATCACGTAATCACAATTGTCACGTCTGATGCCGTCTGCTCAATCACTCCCTGAGAAGTATGCTCAATAAACTAAACCTCTCGAAGCCGTCTCTCAACCGAGATCTGAAGTCCCTGAGAAGTATGCTCGATAATACAATTTATAATGTCCTAAAAGATTCTGTCCCCTGGTGTCATAGACCACTCAAGACCTGAGGTAACAATGTCTATTGATGACAACTTAACAATTGTACATTAAAGTAACGACTGACCGCAGGACAGACTTCAATCAAACGTACCAAAACAGACCACGGTAGACATCATATCTATATATATAAAATTGAATGTATGCCTGTCTGTGTGTCTGTCTGTTTATCTATCTGTTTGTCCTTTATGCGCTACTACACCATTCATCCGATCGCCATGAAACTTTGGGAAGTTGTTGAGTACACTCCTGGGAAGATTATAGGCATAGTACATCTATCCTATGATAAATGTCGCGCGTGCGAGCATCATTGACAGTTACGCCCCCCCCCCCCACGTAGATCGTTCGATTTCCATCATTGCCACTAATTCTCTCACTTCCCGATGTCGTAGAAACATGAAATTTAGCACGAGCATTGATTATGTCATAAATAGGAAAAGCTAAAGGGTCCCAATTCCATTTTTCAATTCTAAGCGCCAAAGAATTAGCGTCCAAATTTTTACGTACGGAATCTAATTCTCTCACTTCCTGATGTCATCTATATATACAAAAATGAATGTCTGACTGTCTGTCTGTTTGTCCTTTATGCATTACTACACCATTTATCCATCGCGCGTTACTGCGAAGACAGACAGACATACATTCATTCGTTTTTATATATCTAGATAACAACCAATCACAGCGCAGCTTTCATGTTACCTCAGTGGTATAATATATAACAACCAATCACAGCGCACCTTTCATGTTACCTCAGCAGTAAGAGAAATAACAACCAATCACAGCGCAACTTTTATTCTGCCTCAGCAATATAAAAAATAGCAACCAATCACAGCGCAGCCTTCATGTTACCTCTGCGGTATTATATATAGCAACCAATCACAGCACAGCTTTCATGTTACCTCAGTGGTATAATATATAACAACGAATCGCAGCACAGCTTTCATGCAACCTCAGTAGTATAAGAAGTAGCCACCAATCACAGCACAGCTTTCATGTTACCTCAGCAGTATAAGAAATGGCAACCAATCACAGCACAGCTTTCATGTTACCTCAGCAGTATAAGAAATGGCAACCAATCACAGCACAGCTTTCATGTTACCTCAGCGGTATAAGAAATAGCAACCAATCACAGCACAGCTTTCATTTTACCTGAGCATTCTGAATATCGAGCAATTGTCTTGGGAAACGTTCGGCGGATGCATCATTTTCTGGTTGAACACTCATCCCGTTGTTCGTAATGCCTTTTGCTTTTGTGCTTGAGATGGAAATCAAACGATCTTTGTCTGGGGGGCATAACTGTCGACGATGCTTGCACGCGCGCCACCTATCGTAGGATAGTTGTACTATGCCAGTAATCTTCCCAGGAGTGTACTCAACAACTTCCCAAAGTCTCATGGCAATTGGATGAATGGTGTAGTAATGCATAAAGGACAGACAGACAGACATACATTGATTTATATATATCAGGAAGTGAGAGAATTAGATTTCGTGCGTAAAATTTGGACGCTAATTGTTTTGCGCTTAGAATTGAATAATCGACTTGGGACCCATTAGCTTTTCCTATTTATGGCATAATCAATGCCCGTGGCAAATTTCAAGTTTCTATGTGAGAAAATGACATTCCGTACGTAAACTTTGGACGCTAATTATTTTGCGCATAGAATTGAATAATCGAGTTGGGACCCATTAGCTTTTCCTATTTATGACATATTCAATGCCCGTGCCAAATTTCATGTTTCTATGTGAGAAAATTACATTCCGTACGTAAAATTTGGACGCTAATTCTTTGGTGCATAGAATTGAATAATCGAGTTGGGACCCATTAGGATTTTTTATTTATGACATATTCAATGCCCGTGCCAAATTTCAAGTTTCTATGTGAGAAAATTAGATTCCGTACGTAAAATTTGGACGCTAATTCTTTGGCGCTTAGAATTGAATAATCGAGTTGGGACCATTAGCTTTTCCTATTTATGACATAATCAATGCTCGTGCCAAATTTCAAGTTTCTATGACATTGGGAAGCGAGAAAATTAGATTCCGTACGTAAAATTTGGACGCTAATTCTTTGGCGCTTAGAATTGAATAATCGAGTTGGGACCCATTAACTTTTCCTATTTATGACATAATCAATGCTTGTGCCAAATTTCAAGTTTCCATGACATTTGGAAGCGAGAAAATTAGATTCCGTACGTAAAATTTGGACGCTAATTCTTTGGCGCTTAGAATTGAATAATCGAGTTGGGACCCATTAACTTTTCCTATTTATGACATGATCAATGCTCGTGCCAAATTTCATGTTTCTACAACATCGGGAAGTGAGAGAATTAGTGGCAATGATGGAAATCGAACGATCTACGTGGGGGGGTCGTAACTGTCGACGACGCTCGCGCATGCGCTATTTATCATAGAATATTTGTACTATGCCTATAATCTTCCCAGGAGTGTACTCAACAACTTCCCAAAGTTTCATGGCGATCGGATGAATGGTGTAGTAGCGCATAAAGGAAAGACAGACACGCATACATACAGACAGACACGCAGACATACATTCAATTTTATATATATAGATGAATGTCTGACTGTCTGTCTGTTTGTCCTTTATGCATTACTACACCATTTATCCGATCGCCATGAAACTTTGGGAAGTTGTTGAGTACACTCCTGGGATGACTATAGGCATAGTACATCTATCCTACGATAGGTGGCGCGCGTGTGAGCATCGTCGACAGTTATGCCCCACCAGACAAAGATCATTTGATTTCCATCTCAAGCACGAAAGCAAAAGGCATTCCGAGCAACGGGAGGCGTGTTCAACTACAAAATGATGCATCCGCCGAACGTTTTGCAAGACAATTGCTGGATATTGAGAATGCTGAGGTAACATGAAAGCTGCGCTGTGATTGGTTGTTATATATTATACTGAGGTAACAAGAAAGCTGCGCTGTGATTGGTTGCCATTTCTTATACTGCTGAGGCAACATGAAAGCTGTGCTGTGATTGGTTGTTATATATTATACTGAGGTAACATGAAAGCTGCGCTGTGATTGGTTGCTACTTATACTACTGAGGTTACATGAAAGCTGCTCTGCGATTGATTGCTATATATTATATAGCTGAGGTAAAATGAATACTGCGCTGTGATTGGTTGCTATTTTTTATATTGCTGAGGCAGAATAAAAGTTGTGCTGTGATTGGTTGTTATTTCTCTTTCTGCTGAGGTAACATGAAAGCTGTGCTGTGATTGGTTGTTATTTATTATAAAGCTGAGGTAACATGTGAGCTGTGCTGCGATTGGTTGTTATTTATTATACCACTGAGGTAACATGGAAGCTGCGCTGTGATTGGTTGTTATCTAGATATATAAAAACGAATGTATGTATGTATGTCTGTCTTCGCAGCAATGCGCGACGGGTAAGCTAGTCTATATATATATATATATATAAAGACGAAAGCCCTCACTGACTCACTGACTGACTGACTCGCCACTAATTCTCCAACTTCCCGATGTCATTGAAACATGAAATTAGATTACGTCCAATATAGGAAAAGTAAAGAGGTCCTAACTCTATTATTTAATTCTAGCGCAAAAGAATTAGCATCGAAATTTTATGTACATAATCTAAATCTCTCACTTCCCAATGTCATAGAAACATGAAATTTGGCATGGGCATTGAATATGTCATAAATAGGAAAAGTTAATGGGTCCCAACTCGATTATTCAATTCTAAGCGCAAAAGAATTAGCGTCCAAATTTTATGTACGGAATCTAATTCTTTCACTTCCCGGTGTCATAGAAACTTGAAATTTGGCACAGGCATTGATTATGTCATAAATTGGAAAAGTTAATGGTTCCCAACTCAATTATTCAATTTTAAGCGCAAAAGAATTAGCATTCAAATTTTATGTACGGAATGTAATTCTCTCACTTCCTGATTTTTTTTTTTTTTATATAAAGGAAACGTCACATGGTTACCTCTACATGGTGTTTCCTGGGTAACTCAAAGAACCATGCAAAATGGTGAACATATCTTTTTCCCAGTATCTCTAAAGTAACCACGACTTCATACGATTTTCCATGTGAACACCAGATAAACACCAGTACCAAATTAACTCGGGTGAAGCCGGGTATATCAGCTAGTATATGTATATATGTGACTTACCGCTTGTATAAGGGTGATCAGTCCTCTGACTTTGGCACGGCTGATATCATCAATCCAGGTCTGTGTCGTAGTCCAATGGTTATTATCAGCAGTGTCAATCAATAAAATCCTGCCGACTACGCCAGTTGTTAAGGACCGCTGCACAGCCACATAACCTCTCAAGTCTTGAGGTCCAAATTAGTTCGTATCAGGGTGCACCAGGGAGGCCAAGAACTAAACAGAGTCAGTTTTCAGTTCCCACAGATACGTAGAGTTGAGCCGCGGCAAGTATACAGCTCACTCTGCTTAAGGCGCGTACACTGAATGTTTATTAACTTTGCATAGGGTTTCTCAATACAGGAAAGGAATGCGTCATTAGTCACGGCGTTAATCTCATTGGGTTAGAAAAACATTACAGCATAGTGTGAGAATATATATGAAATGTCCTTCAAATGTTTATTCCTCCCGACGTTATCTCGTCCTCCCTTGTGAGTTTGGATGCTCGCAGCGTCTTATTAGCACGATTCGTTCTTTTCCCAAATCTCAGGGCGTGGGGGAGTCTCTTCTTATAACGATTGTACCAGGCTTGGTTCTCGGAAGAAAAGAAACAAATCATTAAACATTGTACCGTATCTCATGCTCTAAAGTTATTTCTGCTTGAATTATTGTTTCACTACGCACTAGCTTATTTATATATTATAATGCTCCATTTTGTATCTAGCGGCCATTTTGAGACAGATTCTTCCATATTATAAGCCTGTACCTTCTCATCTTCCTCAAAAGACTTTTGGTAGAATGCACTGGCGTAGCGTTGCGTACATTATATATATTTTGTACTGCAGGGGCTGTGAAACCATTTTGTCTGTACTGTAACTAAAGCGCAGTTGTATTGAATTACTTTGTGCTGGTTAAATTGATATTGACCACTAGGTGGCAGAAAAGTCCATTCACTATGGCTATCTGAGGAGCACCACAGTTGGAGAAAATTGAGAATTTGTTTTGTGGGTCTTAAGTTACCAATATTGACCAAATTAGAAGAGGTCTCGTTCACAGCGCTGCAAGGGATAAAGCACACTGCACTAGTGTACACAAGATGGGAGATGTCTAGAGATGAGCGAGCGCACTCGTCCGAGCTTGATGCTCGTTCGAGCATTAGGGTGTTCGAGATGCTCGTTACTCAAGACGAGCGCCACGCGGTGCTCGACTCCATTACATTTCCTTCCCTGAGAAATTTGCGCCCTTTTCTGGCCAATAGAAACACAGGGAAGGCATTACAACTTCCTTCTGTGATGTTCCAGCCCTATCCCACCCCCCTGCAGTGAGTGGCTGGCGAGATCAAGTGACCCCCGAGTACTTAAATCTGCACCTCCCGCCACTCGCCACAGACACACACTAAGAGAGATCAGGGAAAGTGCTGCTGATGCTGCTATAGGGACAGTGTTAGCGTCTTCAAGAACCACAATGGCCCTTCTTAGGGCCACAGCTCACCTAGTGCATTACTGTTGTGGCTGCTGGGAGCAGTTTTGCACAATTTTTTTTTTTATGTATATCGGGCGTGCAGGCTGTAGCGTTCTCAGGCTGCAGTCTGTACTTCAGTATAGGGGCAGTATTGATCAGGCAGGGACAGTGGTAGTGTAGAATCCTGCCTACAAGAACCCCAACGGTTCTTCTTAGGGCAACCTGCGACCGTGTGCATTTAACTCCATGGTTGCTGGGAGTTGTATTGCACAGCAGAGCCTGCTTGCAGCCTTTATTTAAACATATTTCTGTCCGCACTTTGCGTCGCCTCAGTTCACTCTGCCTCTAAGTGTACGCCAAGAAACCGCACATTTTCTACAACGCTCTGTTATACGTGTGCTGTCTCAGACGTTCACGGTCTGCCCGACGCCTATAGATTGAAAGTGCAATACACACTGCCTAGCCTCAGCCTGCATTGCAGAGTAAAATAAGGAGATTTTTTTTAAAAATTCCTTTTTACGGCTACCGGTTACCCAGTGCCTGTGCCTGCGTGGCCTGTGGGACTTCACGTCCATCCAAACTGCATAGTTCACAGTCTAGCCTGCGTGCAACCTTCCTTATAATTTATCTCTGGCTTCTGGCTTAGCCTGAGCCTGACAGTTTGGAGCAAGCCATGACGCTAGCGATTAGAGCCGACCACCGCCTTAGGGCGAGACACATTCCCAAGACCAGTTCTGGTTTATCAGCCCGGTTGACCAACGTCCAGGGTTCTCCAGCTGTTTCCCCAGAATCCATGGAACTGTCTCCCAGACAACGCAAGGAGTTTCATCTTAAGAACCGACTGTACTTGTACTGTGGGGAACCAGCACACCAGTTCGCATCCTGCGAGAAGAGGCTGCAGCCGGGAAGACTTCTGGTCCTAAGTGATGTATGGGAAGATCACTTAGGAGCTCAGGTACCCCTGGAATATTCTAAGTCGCTATTACCATGTTCTATTGTTTTTGATTCCTTCCATATTTCTGGTCAAGCCTTCATAGATTCTGGGGCAGCCACCAATTTCATTAATTTTGATTTCATAGCTCCCATAGCTAAGGTGTTAAGAAACCTTGAGCCCCCCGTTCAGGTTTCTGGACTGGATTCTACACCCTTACTAGCTGGGCAGGTCAGTCGGGTTACTCCAGAGCTTAAGTTTTCTGTGGGGGCCTTGCACACAGAGTTTTGTACCTTTCTGGTCATGCAAAACTTAACCGTGGACCTGGTGCTCGGCCTACCGTGCTTGAAGGTACATAACCAAGTTATCAGCTGGGAGACTCTGGAGTTAGACTGATGGGGGGAAGGGTGTAGTGATCACATGCCCGCAGTTCAGGTCCATTCTACTGAATGTAAGGAACTGACCCTGCAGCACTATTTGGCTGAATTTGCTGATGTATTTTCAAAATGACTGTCCCAAGCATTACCACCTCATCGGCAGTGGGATTGTAAAATCAACCTTATTCCTGGGGCTAAGCTTCCGAGGGGGGTATATATAACGTCACTGTACCAGAGCGACAAGCCATGAAGGAATACGTTTCCGAGAGTTTGGCCAAGGGCTATATCCGTCCATCTGAGTCTCCTGCTGGGGCAGGGTTCTTCTTTGTAAAGAAGAGAAATGGTGGCCTTCGGCCATGTATTGACTATAGAGGTTTGAATAAGCTCACAATCTGTAACCAGTACTCTCTTCCTCTGATCCCTGATCTCCTGAATCAAGTATCGGGAGCTAAGGGGTTCTCCAAGCTTGATCTGAGGGGAGCGTATAACCTACTCAGGATAAGAGAGGGAGACGAATGGAAGACGGCGTTCAATACGCCATTGGGGCATTTTGAGTATTTGGTGATGCCTTTCGGTTTGTGTAATGCCCCGGCCGTCTTCCAAGGTTTCATGAATGCCATATTCCAGGATGTCATGGGCATATTCTTGATGGTCTACTTAGATGACATCCTGGTGTTCTCCGCCCACTAGGAGTCACACCTTAGTCACTTGCAGATAGTCCTCAACCGACTTCGGGCTAACCAGCTGTTTGCGAAACTGGAGAAGTGTTTGTTTGGGGTTCAGGAGATCTCATTTTTAGGGTACATAATTACCCCTTTTGTTATTAAGATGGATCCAGGGAAAGTTAGGGCGATAACAGAATTGGCGCAACCTACTAACCTGAAGGCTTTACAGCGTTTTCTGGGTTTTGCCAATTTCTACCGTTAATTTATTAAAGGTTTCTCGGTCATTGCCAAATTATTAACTGATTTAACCAAAAAAGGGTCTGAGGTAGGCAGCTGGGCACCGGAGGCGGTCACTGCCTTTTTGGGTCTTAAAGAAGCCTTCTCCTTCAAGTCTGTCCTTGTACAACCCGACTTAACCAGCTCATTCGTTGTGGAGGTAGATGCTTCTGAATTTGGAGTGGGCGCCATCCAGTTGCAAGGACCAGCAACCCTCTCTAACCTCCGACCCTGCTCGTTCTTCTCGAGAAAATTCTCGCCCACTGAACATAACTATGACATAGGTAATAGAGAATTGTTGGCCATCAAGTAGGCTTTTGAGGAATGGTGGCATTTCCTTGAGGGAGCCAGACACCAGATTGCTGTTCTCACTGATCACAAGAACTTGGTGTATCTAGAGTCAGCTAAGAGACTAAATGCCCGACAGGCACGCTGGGCATTATTTTTTTCCCGTTTCAACTTCATCGTCACCTTATGGCCTGGGTCGATGAACATTAGAGCTGACGCGTTGTCGCATAGCTTCGATGTGCCTGAACCCGTGGATCCTCTTTCCTGGAGTGGTCCTAGCAGCTTTAACCTCCGATATCTCGTCTCAGCTATATGCTGCCCAGCAAGCTGCTCTGGAGGCTCTTCCAGAGGGCAAACTGTTCATTCCCCTCTCCCTGAGACTACGGGTTCTCGAAGAGATACACTCTTTGGTTCTGACTGGTCATCCTGGCATTAGAAGGACATTGGATTTATGTTCTCGGTTATACTGGTAGCCCCAGATGTCCAGAGATATCCGTGGTTTTGTCAAGGCCTACGCTGTTTGTGCTCGGGGGAAGAATATCAGGAGACGCCGTGAAGGTCCTATTCTTCCTCTGCCAGTTCCATGTAAACTTTGGTTGCATGTATCCATGGATTTCATTACGGATTTACCCCCATTGCAGGGTTTTACTGTCATTTGGGTAGTGGTCGATAGGTTCTCTAAGATGGCCCATTTTGTCCCATTAAGCAAATTACCCTCGGCTAGGGACCTAGCTGACCTGCTTGTTAAGGAGATTGTTCGTTTACACGGTGTCCCCGAAGATATTGTTTCTGATTGGGGAGTACAGTTTGTGGGTCGTTTTTGGCAGGCCTTCTGTAAGCATATCGATGTTAACCTGTCTTTCTCTTCCGCCTTTCACCCTGAGTCAAACGGACAGACGCAGCGTATGAATCAGGAATAGAGATGAGCGAACGTACTCGTCCGAGCTTGATGCTCGGGCGAATATTAGGGTGTTCGGGATGCTCGTTACTCGTAACGAGTACCACGCGATGTTCGGGTTACTTTCACTTTCATCTCTGAGACGTTAGCGCGCTTTTCTGGCCAATTGAAAGACAGGGAAGGCATTACAACTTCCCCCTGTGATGTTCCAGCCCTATACCACCCCCCTGCTGTGAGTGGCTGGGGAGATCAGGTGTCACCGGAGTATAAAAGTCGGCCCCTCCCGCGGCTCGCCTCAGATGCGTTGTGAGTCACTTGTGACAGAGATCAGGGACAGTGGTATCGTGTTGGAGCTGCTGTAGGGAGAGTGTTAGGAGTTAGTGTAGGCTTCAAGAACCCCAACGGTCCTTCTTAGGGCCACATCTAACAGTGTGCAGTACTGTTGAGGCTGCCTTTTGCAGTGGTGCACATTTTTTTTTTTTTCCAAATCGGCCGTGCAGAGCATTGCGCCCTGCAGTAATACTCCAGGGACAGAATTGTGTAGGCAGGGCCAGAAGACATATTTTATTGATTGAATATAGGCAGTGGGCCTTTCCTTTAAAAAAAAAAAGGGCAAAAATTCTATTTGGCCTGCCTCTGACAGTCCTCAGCGTTCTGGGTACGTGTGTGCTGGGTGGTGAACGTAAAAAAAATCATATGCAGCCAGCTAAGTTTAACAGCAGGCTTGCGCCAATTTATTTCCTGGCTGGGAAATCACTGCTCTGCTGCAGTTAATAACAGTGCAACACTGCAGTTCTGTGACACACAGCAGGGCCACACAACACATTTATTAATTGATTGAATATAGTCAGTGGGACTTTCCTTTAAAAAAAAAGGGCAAAAATTCTATTTGGCCTGCAGGCTTGCGCCAATTTATTTCCTGGCTGGGAAATCACCGCTCTGCTGCAGTTAATAACAGTGCAACACTGCAGTTCTGTGACACACTGCAGGGCCACAACACATTTATTATTGATTGAATATAGGCAGTGGGCCTTTCCTTTAAAAAAAAAAGTGCAACTATTCTATTTGGCCTGCCTCTGACAGTCCTCAGCGTTCTGGGTACGTGTGTGCTGGGTGGAGAACTTAAACAAAAATCATACGCAGCCAGCTAAGTTTAACAGCAGGCTTGCGCCAATTTATTTCCTGGCTGGGAAATCAAATCACTGGTAATACAGCATGCTGAGGGGTAGGGGTAGGCCTAGAGGACGTGGACGCGGCCGAGGACGCGGAGGCCCTAGTCAGGGTGTGGGCACAGGCCGAACTCCTGATCCAGGTGTATCGCAGCCGACTGCTGCGCGATTAGGAGAGAGGCACATTTCTGGCGTCCCCACATTCATCGCACAATTAATGGGTCCACGCGGGAGACCTTTATTAGAAAATGAGCAGTGTGAGCAGGTCCTGTCGTGGATGGAAGAAAGTGCTTCGAGCAACCTATCGTCCACCCACAGTTCTGCGCCGTCCAGTGCTGCAAATCCAAATCCTCTGGCTGCTGCTCCTCCTTCCTCCCAGCCTCCTCACTCCACTACAATGACACATGCTCAGGAGCGGGAAGACTCCCAGGAACTGTTCTCGGGCCCCTGCTCAGATTGGGCAGCAGTGGTTCCTCTCCCACCAGAGGAGTTTATCGTCACTGATGCCCAACCATTGGAAAGTTCCCGGGGTCCGGGGGATGAGGCTGGGGACTTCCGGCAACTGTCTCAAGACCTTTCAGTGGGTGAGGAGGACGATGACGATGAGACACAGTTGTCTATCAGTGAGGTAGTAGTAAGGGCAGTAAGTCCGAGGGAGGAGCGCACCGAGGATTCTGAGGAAGAGCAGCAGGATGATGAGGTGACTGACCCCACCTGGTTTGCAATGCCTACTCAGGACAGGTCTTCAGAGGGGGAGGCAAGGGCAGCAGCAGGGCAGGTTGCAAGAGGCAGTGCGGTGTCCAGGGGTAGAGGCAGGGCCAGACCGAATAATCCACCAACTGTTTCCCAAAGCGCACCCTCGCGCCATGCCACCCTGCAGAGGCCAAGGTGCTCTAAGGTCTGGCAGTTTTTCACAGAGACGCCTGACGACCGACGAACAGTGGTGTGCAATCTTTGTCGCGCCAAGATCAGCCGGGGAGCCACCACCAACAGCCTCACCACCACCAGCATGCGCAGACATATGATGGCCAAGCACCCCACAAGGTGGGACGAAGGCCGTTCACCGCCTCCGGTTTGCACCGCTGCCTCTCCCCCTGTGCCCCAACCTGCCACTGAGATCCAACCCCCCTCTCAGGACACAGGCACTACCGTCTCCTGGCCTGCACCCACACCCTCACCTCCGCTGTCCTCGGCCCCATCCACCAATGTCTCGCACCGCACCGTCCAGCCGTCGCTAGCGCAAGTGTTTGAGCGCAAGCGCAAGTACGGCGCCACGCACCCGCACGCTCAAGCGTTAACCGTCCACATAGCCAAATTTATCAGCCTTGAGATGCTGCCGTATAGGGTTGTGGAAACGGAGTCCTTCAAAAGTATAATGGCGGCGGCGGCCCCGCGCTACTCAGTTCCCAGTCGCCACTACTTTTTCCGATGTGCCATCCCAGCCCTGCATGACCACGTCTCCCGCAACATTGTACGCGCCCTCACCAACGCGGTTACTGCCAAGGTCCACTTAACAACGGACACGTGGACAAGCACAGGCGGGCAGGGCCACTACATCTCCCTGACGGCACATTGGGTGAATTTAGTGGAGGCTGGGACAGAGTCAGAGCCTGGGACCGCTCACGTCCTACCCACCCCCAGAATTGCGGGCCCCAGCTCGGTGGTGGTATCTGCGGCTGTGTATGCTTCCTCCACTAAAGCACCCTCCTCCTCCTCCTCCGCAACCTCTGTCTCGCAATCTAGATGTGTCAGCAGCAGCAGGACGTCGCCAGCAGTCGGTGTTGCGCTGCGTGGCAGCACAGCGGTGGGCAAGCGTCAGCAGGCCGTGCTGAAACTACTCAGCTTAGGAGATAAGAGGCACACGGCCCACGAACTGCTGCGGGGTCTAACAGAGCAGACCGACCGTTGGCTTGCGCCGCTGAGCCTCCAACCGGGCATGGTCGTGTGTGACAACGGCCGTAACCTGGTGGCGGCTCTGCAGCTCGGCAGCCTCACGCACGTGCCATGCCTGGCCCACGTCTTTAATTTGGTGGTTCAGCGCTTTCTGAAAAGCTACCCACGCTTGTCAGACCTGCTCGGAAAGGTGCGCCGGCTCTGCGCACATTTCCGCAAGTCCCACACGGACGCTGCCACCCTGCGCACCCTGCAACATCGGTTTAATCTGCCAGTGCACCGACTGCTGTGCGACATGCCCACACGGTGGAACTCTACGCTCCACATGTTGGCCAGGCTCTATGAGCAGCGTAGAGCTATAGTGGAATACCAACTCCAACATGGGCGGCGAAGTGGGAGTCAGCCTCCTCAATTATTTTCAGAAGAGTGGGCCTGGTTGGCAGACATCTGCCAGGTCCTTGGAAAGTTTGAGGAGTCTACCCAGGTGGTGAGCGGCGATGCTGCAATCATTAGCGTCACCATTCCTCTGCTATGCCTCTTGAGAAGTTCCCTGCAAAGCATAAAGGCAGATGCTTTGCGCTCGGAAACGGAGGCGGGGGAAGACAGTATGTCGCTGGATAGTCAGAGCACCCTCCTGTCTATATCTCAGCGCGTTGAGGAGGAGGAGGAGCATGAGGAGGAGGAGGGGGAAGAGACAGCTTGGCCCACTGCTGACGGTACCCATGCTGCTTGCCTGTCATCCTTTCAGCGTGTATAGCCTGAGGAGGAGGAGGAGGAGGAGGAGGATCCTGAAAGTGATCTTCCTAGTGAAGACAGCCATGTGTTGCGTACAGGTACCCTGGCACACATGGCTGACTTCATGTTAGGATGCCTTTCTCGTGACCCTCGCGTTACACGCATTCTGGCCACTACGGATTACTGGGTGTACACACTGCTCGACCCACGGTATAAGGAGAACCTTTCCACTCTCATTCCCGAAGAGGAAAGGGGTTCGAGAGTGTTGCTATACCACAGGACCCTGGCGGACAAGCTGATGGTAAAATTCCCATCCGACAGCGCTAGTGGCAGAAGGCGAAGTTCCGAGGGCCAGGTAGCGGGGGAGGTGCGGAGATCGAGCAGCATGTACAGCACAGGCAGTGCAACACTCTTTAAGGCCCTGGACAGCTTTATGGCTCCCCACCAAGACTGTGTCACCGCTCCCCAGTCAAGGCTGAGTCGGCGGGAGCACTGTAAAAGGATGGTGAGGGAGTACGTAGCTGATCGCACTACCGTCCTCCGTGACGCCTCTGCCACCTACAACTACTGGGTGTCGAAGCTGGACACGTGGCCTGAACTCGCGCTGTATGCCCTGGAGGTGCTTGCTTGTCCTGCGGCTAGCGTCTTGTCAGAGAGGGTGTTTAGTGCGGCTGGGGGAATCATCACAGATAAGCGTACCCGCCTGTCAACCGACAGTGCCGACAGGCTTACACTCATCAAGATGAACAAAGGCTGGATTTCCCCAGACTTCTCTTCTCCACCAGTGGACAGCAGCGATACCTAAGCAATACGTAGGCTGCACCCGCGGATGGAAGCATCGTTCTCTATCACCATCCAAAACGGGGACATTTCTGCTTCATCAATCTGTGTATAATATTCCTCCTCCTCCTCCTGCTCCTCCTCCTGAAACCTCACATAATCACGCTGAACGGGCAATTTTTCTTAGGGCCACAAGGCTCACTCATATAATTTTTCTAAACAATTTTTATACGTTTCAATGCTCTTAAAAGCGTTGAAACTTTAACTTGAACCAATTTTTCGTTAAACTGGGCTGCCTCCAGGCCTAGTTACCACTTAAGCCACATTAACCAAAGCGATTAATGGGTTTCACCTGCCCTCTTGGTTGGCCATGGCCAATTTTTTGGATGTACATTAGTACTGTTGGTACACCAATGTTTTGGGGCCCTCACCTACAGTGTAATCATAGCAATTTCTATGTTCTTCGCCTGCACTCATGGTACAGAAAGGTGTGTGGGGTTGGCCTACACTTTAGCTACATAAATGTAACTGGGGCCTTTTCTATACTGCAGCTACTGAAATGTGAAAGAGACTGTTATCTCCCTAAACTGCTGCAATGGGAATGTTACTGGGGCCTGTCTTGAGTGCTACTATTACTGAAATGGAACTAAGACTGCGCTCCCCCTATACTGCTGCTAGTGATATGTTAGTGGGGCCTGTCCCTAATGCTACCGCTGAAATGTTAATAATTCTGGGCTCTGCCTATACCGCTGCTAATGGTATGTCACTGGGGTGTGGAAACAGAGGCTTCACAAAGACATGATGGTGGCGAGGCCATTTCCCACCAACGCTGTTACTGTTACGGTGCATATAACCACGGACACGTGTAGAGGACACATAGTGCCTCCAAAACATCCCCCTCCTCCTCCAACAATGAAAACATTCTTGGCAAATACCTTTGCATTGGTCCGTCTGGTGGCAGTCCAAGAATTTCACCTTTAACGACACAACAAGAGAGCACCACCACCATCCCCCCGCCACGGCCCACTTAATCCTGGCCACATTCCGAAAACCAACTACATAAAACCGCGCTAGCAGGTCCGCAGTCACCACCATATTACCACCAACGAGGTTACTGTTAAGGTACATATTACCAGTCTGACTGGGGCATGCAGTGTGGGCCGAAGCCCACCTGTATTGTATCTGACGTTAGCTCTGCTGAGTAGGGCACTGCAATGGGATATATTTATGTACCGCCGGTGGGTTCCAGGGAGCCACCCATGCTGTGGGTCCACACGGAGTTGTAACTGCATCTGTCCACTTGTAAAGAACCCCAGTCAGACTGGGGCATGCAGTGTGGGCCGAAGCCCACCTGTATTAAGCACGACATTATCTCAGCTGTGATGGGCAATGCAATGGGATATTTTTATGTACCACCGGTGGGTTCCAGGGAGCCACCCATGCTGTAGGTGCACACAGAGTTTAACCTACATCTGTCCACTTGTAAAGAACCCCAGTCAGACTGGGGCATGCAGTGTGGGCCGAAGCCCACCTGCATTAACCACGACATTACCTCAGCTGTGATGGGCAATGCAATGGGATTTATTTATGTACCGCCGGTGGCTTCCTGGCACCCACCCATGCTGTGGGTCCACAGGGAGTTGTTACTACATCTGTCCACTTGTAAAGAACCCCAGTCTGACTGGGGCATGCAGTGTGGGCCGAAGCCCACATGCATTAACCACGACATTACCTCAGCTGTGATGGGCAATGCAATGGGATTTATTTATGTACCACCGGTGGGTTCCAGGGAGCCACCCATGCTGTAGGTGCACACGGAGTTGAACCTACATCTGTCCACTTGTAAAGAACCCCAGTCAGACTGGGGCATGCAGTGTGGGCCGAAGCCCACCTGTATTAAGCACGACATTACCTCAGCTGTGATGGGCAATGAAATGGGATATTTTTATGTACCACCGGTCGGTTCCAGGGAGCCACCCATGCTGTAGGTGCACACGGAGTTTAACCTACATCTGTCCACTTGTAAAGAACCCCAGTCAGACTGGGGCATGCAGTGTGGGCCGAAGCCCACCTGCATTAACCACGACATTACCTCAGCTGTGATGGGCAATGCAATGGGATTTATTTATGTACCGCCGGTGGCTTCCTGGGACCCACCCATGCTGTAGGTGCACTCGGAGTTGAACCTACATCTGTCCACTTGTAAAGAACCCCAGTCAGACTGGGGCATGCAGTGTGGGCCGAAGCCCACCTGTATTAAGCATGACATTACCTCAGCTGTGATGGGCAACGCAATGGGATATTTTTATGTACCACTGGTGGGTTCCAGGGAGCCACCCATGCTGTGGGTGCACACGGAATTCCCATTGTGGAGTCGGACCTGGCTGTGACTATAAAAATACGCGGTCTGACTGGGGCATGCAGACACCTTGACAGAATGAATAGTGTGTGGCACATAGGTTCCCCATTGCTATGCCCACGTGTGCAGCTCCAGATGGAGGTGGCACAGGATTGGATTTCTCATTGCTTCTGTACAGCATTGTGGACTATCGGCCTGCCCCTTTTATGGGGGGGTCGCTGCCTAGCCATGCCAACCCTCTGCAGTGTGTGCCTGCTTTTCCTCTGGCAGACGCACTTATAAATAGACATGAGGGTGGCGTGGCATGAGGGCAGCTGAAGGCTGGGCAGGGACAATTTGGTGTACGCTGTGGACACTGTCGTGCGGGGGGGGGGGGGGGGGTTGGGCAGCATGTAACCCAGGAGAAGTGGCAGCGGAGTGTCATGCAGGCAGTGATTGTGCTTTGTTGGAGGTAGTGTGGTGCTTAGCTAAGGTATGCCATTCTAATGAGGTCTTTTCAGAAGTAAAAGTTGTTGGGAGGGGGGGGGGGCCCACTCTTGCCGGTATTGTGGCTTAATAGTGGGACCTGTGAACTTGAGATGCAGCCCAACATGTAGCCCCTCGCCTGCCCTATCCGTTGCTGTGTCGTTCCCATCACTTTCTTGAATTGCCCAGATTTTCACACATGAAAACCTTAGCGAGCATCGGCGAAATACAAAAATGCTCGGGTCGCCCATTGACTTCAATGGGGTTCGTTACTCGAAACGAACCCTCGAGCATCGCGATAATTTCGTCCCGAGTAACGAGCACCCGAGCATTTTGGTGCTCGCTCATCTCTAATCAGGAACTTATTCAGTACTTTCGTTTGTTTGTCTCTGATAGTCAGGAACAATTGGCGAAGTTTTTGCCTTTGGCGGAGTTTGCTATAAACAACCATACTAGTTCATCATCACAGGTTTCCCCTTTTTTCAACAACTACGAGTTCCATTCCTGCTTTGCCTTATCTGTCTCCTCGCTGTCGGATATTCTGCCAGCTGATTGCTTTACGGAGGAGCTGGACGCAGTCTGGGTCCAGGTTCTCAAGAACTTACTGGAATCACAGGAGAAGTTGCGAAAAACAATGTGCTGGTAAACGCACTCTGTCTGACCTCTTTATAATTGGTGAACTAGTTTATATGTCCACTAAAAATTTAAAGCTGAAGGTACCATCTCTCAAGCTAGCTCCTTGTTTTGTCGGGCCGTTCCCTATTTCCAAGATTATTAACCCAGTGGCCTATGAACTAACCTTTCCCCACTCCTGGAAAGTGCATAACATCTTCCACAAGTCGCTTTTGAAGAGGTTCGTTCCCCCGGTATTGCCCATCCGCAAACCACCCCCTCCCACCCTTGTCCAAGGGGAGATGGAATTCTGGATAGAACGGATTCTGGACTTCAGTCGGGTACGGGGCGCTTACAAGTATTTAGTGTACTGGAAGAGGTTTGGTCCCGAAGGGCGATCTTGGGTTCCATCCAAGGATGTCCAAGCTCCGCGGCTAGTCCGTCGCTTTAATAGGACCTACACCCTCAAGCCAGCACCGGGTCATGGGGGTCCAGTGTCCACCCGTAAGAGGGGGGGTACTGTCTGGATGGGTGGCTATCGGTGTCTACGTGCCCGCACTGCTGACACTGTCACTCCTGCGGCGGGTGTGCGGCGCAGGTGGACTCCGGCGCTGGTCACCACTCCTGGCCGCACGGCTTCTATATGCCGCAGGACTGCTAGGAACGTGGCGGCTGCTGCCCGGCGCCGCGTTCCTGTTGCTATGGCAGCCTGCTGCATCTCCTCTCACCTCGTTTGGTCTGCTAGTGCTGAGGGAGGTTCTCCCACCACTCTCTGATTATCCTGCTGCAGTCAGGTACTCCGCCCCAATCAGCTACTGGGGCGGGAGCTCTGACAGCATTTAAACCCCTCAGTTACTTTCTGACACTGCCAGTGTTTGAATAGACTTCCATTCATTCACCAGCGTTACTCTGTATTCCTGATTATTAGTGTATTTGACCTCGGCTTTTCCTCTGACCTGACTTTGTCTCCTCCTTTCTGTACTGTGTTTTCCGGACTGACTTTTAGTGCTTGACTCTTGGCTTGCTCCTGGACTGGTTTGCTGTTTTCCCTTGTGCTACGCTCTGGTTGTTTGTCTGTCTATTCGTTCTCTGTTTCCAGGGATTGTGGTTTTTCCCATCATTTTCTCTAGCCAGTGTAGGGACTGTCGCCCAGTTGCCGCCCTGGGGCTTAGCCCAGGGGGACAAGTAGGCAGGGACAGGGGTTGTGGGCTACGTTGCAGGGACCCCCGACTTCTGCTTTCTCTGGTACCCTGACAGGTGTACACCCAGTAATCCATGTTGGCCAGAATGCGTCTAACGCGAGGGTCACGGGAAAGGCAGCCTAACATGAAGTCAGTCATGTGTGCCAGGGTACCAGTACGCAACACATCGCTGTCCTCTTCCTCCTCAGCTCATACATGCTGAACAGATGAGAGGGAAGCAGCATGGGTACCCTCTGCAGTGTAGCCAGCAGTCTTTTCCCCCTCCTCTTCCTCCAAAACGTGCTGAGATACAGACGTGAGGGTGATCTGGTTATCAAGCGACATACTGTCATCCCCCATCTCCTGTTCTAACTGCAAAGCGTCGGCCTTTATGCTTTGTGCCAAAGCCAGAGGTCGGTCTGCTCCGTCAAACCCTGTAACAGCTGTGGGGCGGTGTGCCTCTTCTCACCTAAGCTAAGAAGTTTCAGCAATGCTTGCTGACGCTTCCCCACTGCTGTGCTGCCATGCCGACTGCTGGTGGTGTGCTCACACTTCTTAATTGAGAGGTAGAGGTTGCGGAGGAGGAGGAGGAGGTGGCATAAAACGCTGCAAATACCAGCACCGAGTTAGGACCCGCAATCCTCGGTGTGGGTAGCACATGAGCAGTCCCAGACTGTGACTTGGTCCCAGCCTCAACCAAGTTCACCCCATGTGCTGTCAGTGAGATGTAGTGTCTCTGTCCGCCAGCACTTGTCCACGTGTCCGTGGTTAAGTGGACCTTCCCAGTAACTGCCTTGGTGAGGGCATGGTTTATGTTGCGTGAGACGTGCTGGTGTAGGGCGGGGATGGCGCACCAGGAGAAATAGTGGTGACTGGGGACCGATTAGCATGGGACCGCCATCATTTTTTGGAAGCCTCCATTTTGACTAGCCTGTATGGCAGCATCTCCAGGCTGAGTAATTTGGCAATGTGCACATCTAAAGATAATGCATGCGGGTGGGTGGTGGCATATTTCCGCTTTCGCTCCAACACTTGTGTTAGCGACAGCTGAACGCTGCGCTGGGAGACATTGCTAGATGCAGTGGAGGACTGTGTAGGTGAGGGTGTGGGCAGGCTGGGAGACGCTCGTGCCTGCGTCCTGGGAGGGGGATTGGATCTGTGTGCCAGGTTGTGGGATAGGGAAAGAGGCAGTGGTGTGACCCGGAGGCGGTGAACGGCCTTTGTTCCACATCTTGGGGTGCTTGGCCATCATATACCTGCGCATGCTGGTGGTGGTGAAGCAGGTAGTGGTGGCTCCCCAGATGATCTTGGTGCAGCACAGGTTGCACACCACTGTTGGTCGTCCGCACTCTCACCAAAAAACATCCACACCTTTGAATACCTAGCCCTCTGCACGGAAGCTTGCCGCAGGGGGTGCTTTGGGAAACAGTTGGGGGATTATTGCCTCTGGCCCTGCTTCTCCCCCTGGCCACCCCACTGCCTCTTCCAACCTGTCCTGCTGCTGCACTTGCCTCCCCCTCTGAAGACCTATCCTCAGTAGGCTTAGCAAGCCAGGTGGGGTCAGTCACCTCATCGTCCAGTTGTTCTTCCTCCGAATCCTCTGTGCGCTCCTCCCTTGGACTTACTGCCATTACAACAACCTCACTGACAGACAACTGTGTCTCATCATCCTCATCCACAAAAAGCTCTTGAGACAGTTGCCAGAAGTCCCCAGCCTCATCACTTGGACTCAGGGAAATTTCCAAATGTGGGCATCGGTCACGACAAACTCCTCAGGTGGGTGAGGAGCCGTTTTTTTCCAACTCAGGGCAGGGACCCGAGAACAGTTCCTGGGAGCCTGCTTGCTCATAATCTCTCCCTTCTTTGCAGCCCGGATTAGATGTGCTATTCGCCACTTCCACCACACTGCAGCTTGACAGCTTGGCTGCTCTTTAGGACTTCACCTAGAAACTGCATTTAGGGGGAGATGTTGCAACAGTACTAGAGCCCCATATTTACATCCATTTTCTGTTATCTTCTATCTCCTGGTCTTCAGTGCCTGCTCTTCCAGTTGATGCAATGGCCAGACACCATATTAACACTTTATATACTGTATGATGGCTACACCATGCTGCTACACAAAGTAACTATCAGTGACATTAATTATTGTGGTCTAGTAGGCTCTGTTCACATCTGTGTCATGGTTTTCATTTATAATGGAGTCCACAATGGAGTGCCAGAACCATCATGCCACGGATACCAAAGGCACCCAATCACCCCAACTGATTTACAGAGATGAAGGAGAATAGTGCCGGGGACCCAGGGGAGAAGATGCGGCCTGGCTGACAGCATTTCTTAGGTGATGTATGTGTTTTGTTTTTTTTCTGCATCTAGGTCTTAGTTTAGGGCTTTTACAGTAGGATTTCCTACAAAAACCTCATGAGTGGTGGGCATATCGCCAGACCCCGAGGTTTTTGTGCATGTGTGAAGTAATCCATAGAACCGCACGGGCTTATCATACATGCGATTTGTAGCATTGTAGCAGCACTACAAAATCGCGCAACTTTGTCGCCCGTGTGAAGGAGGCCTAATGTTTATTTTCTCACTGGTGCGCACAAAGGAAGCATTACTAGAATATAAGGAGGCTTTCCAAACAGAAGAGGAGCAGAAGTATTACAGATAAGTGCTGGTAAAGCAAACATAAGTGAGCGTGTGTGTTGTATTCTGAAGACCCTTTTATAGGGGCCAGCAGTCTGTTAAGTGACTGCATGAGTGCTGAAGTCACCACTAAGGTCGCCAGGGAGCTGCCACACAAGACGAGAAGCCAGCGAGGGGGCAAGTGCTAATGAGGTTTTTTAAGCTGATTGAAAAGTCAGCCTAAACAACCACAAATGGCAAAATTCTTCACATTCCTTTTTTTGAGAGCAAAAAATAGAACCTGCTCTATGTTATGCACATTTGCGCACAAAAGGGCCCATGGAGGTCTATTAGGGGTGCACAAATGCGTACACAATACGCAAAAGAATGAGCGAAATACTGCACAAAATCACAGGAAAAGAACACATCTAGAGCTAATTTGGCTAAATAAATTAATCACAGAGACGGGAAAGTCTATAGTGTTTCTCAATTTAGCCCTTTCACAGTAATAGACTTAAAATTTATAATTCTTTATTGAGGATACTTCTAAAATAACAGAGAGGGGCTGACATACATATAAAACATATAGGACGAAGGATATAAGAGATACCCTTTCTTGACAATAGTCTCCAAAGTTAATTCCTGTGTAAAAAGGAGACCCAAAAAATGATAAGTGCTACTGAAAGACTACTAGGGCTTGCAGGTCAATTCACCGTACAGAGATCATGTATTGGCGAACGTGTAAAGCTCCTAGTTGACTCAGTACTGATAGTAATCAAGAACTAGCTGAGGTTAATAACATAATACTCAGCTGAGGTATACTAGATGATTGTACAGAGATCTGTCAGAATCACTGATATACTTCAAGCTCGTTTGAGCAGATAGGAGTCAAAATTCTTCTCACAGTGAAGGTATTAGTGTGTATAAAGCTCAACGCGTTTCCCCACTTAAAGAAAGGTGGTTCATCAGGAGCCTAGATAGAAAAGATAGTCTGTAGCACAGCACTTTTCTTGTCAAGTTAGACCAAAGGAATAGAAGATTCAAGCACTGTCAGAGGTAGCTCATAGGTGGTGGCTATATTTAAGGGGCAAAAGGCACAACGGATAGGAGGCTATCACTCATTTAGAATGATGAAATCGCTCATTTAAGATGGTACTGAGTGATTTAAGAATGTCCTTTTCTTTGTGAGTGATAGCTACTGGATGAAATCACATATGTGAATAAGTAGCTAACAACTGCCAGGGCGTGATATAGAACCAACAGGTGATTAATGACCTCTGGCTAGTCAGTCTCTGTGATAGGAGACAGTAAATAGTGGACATTCGGGGCGGCCAAACAGAACGGAACAAGGGTATGGGTCACAGTGGACCTAGGAACAAAAACCCACTGGCTGTGAGAATAAGCCAAGTGGATGAGATGTTATCATAACCACCTTCTAAAGTGACAGGTGGTTAAAACCCTTTTCCTTAGCAAAGGAGAGAAGCCCAGAAAGTCAGATAAGATCTGAGTAATAGCCTATATGCTTAATAGTAGGACAGCTAAGTCCTCATTCACCAGTGGAGATATGTTATATAAACAATCTCTGGTTGGTGCAAAGAGATAATCAAATCCGAAGCCTATATTCTTAAAGGGGTTGTCCCGCGCCGAAACGGGGTTTTTTTTTTTTCAACAGCCCCCCCCGTTCGGCGCGAGTCAACCCCAATGCAGGGGTTAAAAAAGAACACCGCACAGCGCTTACCTGAATCCCCGCGCTCCGGTGACTTCTTACTTACCTGCTGAAGATGGCCGCCGGGATCTTCTCCCTCGGTGGACCGCAGGGCTTCTGTGCGGTCCATTGCCAATTCCAGCCTCCTGATTGGCTGGAATCGGCACGTGACGGGGCGGAGCTACCAGGAGCCGGTCTCCGGCACGAGCGGCCCCATTCAGAAAACAAGAAGACCGGACTGCGCAAGCGCGTCTAATCCGGCGATTAGACGCTGAAAATTAGACGGCTCCATGGAAACGAGGACGCCAGCAACGGAGCGGGTAAGTGAAAAACTTCTGATAACTTCTGTATGGCTCATAATTAATGCACGATGTACATTACAAAGTGCATTAATATGGCCATACAGAAGTGTATAGACCCACTTGCTGCCGCGGGACAACCCCTTTAATAGCCGTTAGGCCAGAGCACCAGGGAGCAACCCAAAAGTAAATAAATGAAAAGAAAGGTATAAAGCCTGTGGCTCTGATGGTCAACCACAGGTATAATGGTAATCTGAGTATCAGCGTCTTTAATAGTCAGCACTGGACCGCCCCCGTGGGAGGAGAATTGTAAATTGTCCAATAGATGACAGCCGGAAGTAGATGAGACGGGGTCACGGTAATTAAGTGTAAAAGACTTCATAAATTGTAGAACGTGAAATGTGGTATACTTAGCCTCATGTCCATGCCCCTTGGACTACGTCGGGAAGACAGTGCAAGAACTACGGAGAAGGGTGTTATTCCATATTGGGAACATTAATCGTAAAGAACATACCAGCTTGGCCACCCATGTTAAAGAGAAACATGCGAATAATCCCGACGTACTTACATTCCGTGGAATTAAAAAGATTAAGACTAATGGGAGGAGAGGCAATGTGGACAGAAAACTTCTCCAGAAAGAGAGCTTCTGGATATATAAACTTCAGGGTGAAGTCACACGAACGTATATCGGCTCGGTTTTCACGCCGAGCCGATATACGTTGTCCTCGTGTTCAGGGGGGGGGGGGGAGGATGGAAGAGCCAAGTGCAGGAACTGAGCTCCCGCCACCCTCTCTGCCTTCTCTCCGCCCCTCTGCACTATTTGCAATGGAGAGAGGTGGGGCGGGGGCGGGGATAATTCTCGGAACTTAGCCCCGCCCCCGCCTCGCCTCTTCCCATTACAAATAGTGCAGAGGGGCGGAGAGGAGGTGGAGAGGGGGCCGGGAGCTCAGTTCCTGCTCCTGGCTCTTCCATCCTCCCCCCCCCCCCCTGCACACGAGGACAACATATATCGGCTCGGCGTGAAAACCTTCAATCATGTTCCCCTTCTGGAATGAATGAATGTTCATTGTTTGCCGCGTTCATCTAGTAGGCGCTCATTTAGCTCTGATTGTGCAATTATACTAATAGATATTCTGGGATAGAGATACTTACCATCAGTGAGTAGATCATACTCCGGTTCTCCTTATGGTAAGAACTACTACATATCTGCAATGGATTTTTATTTTGCTTGTGAGTCCTGAGCAGTGAATACAATCCTTGAACTATGATGGTGGTGACAGGGATAACGTCAGGGTTACACCTATTTCGTTAGATACAGATTTCCACTGTGCTGTGAATAGGATGCACTGAGGAGTACACATAACCCTCATTTGAGTAATTGCAGAAATACATATAATTGAATGTCACCTACCGTGTTTCCCCAAAAATAAGACAGTGTCTTATATTAATTTTTGTTCAAAAAGGCTTAACTTTTTTACATGTATAGCTGTCTGGACACTATTTGAATTGACTTTTTTAATTAACTGTTAGCAGGTATTAATTTTGGCGTAGGGCTTATATTTCAAGCATCCTCAAAAAGCCTGAAAAATCATTTTGCATCCTCAAAAATTCCAGAAAATCATGCTATGTTTTATTTTCAGGGAAACAGGGTATATAAGAACAATAGATGAGACATTTGAGACATGCTGATCCTTAATATCTGTAAAGGGGTGGTGATCTTACTTACCTGAGAGGGGATCCGATTTATTTGTGTTTTAAAATGCCGATAATATTTGTATTTGATGGATGTAGATAAATGATGTATAATCAATATCTGATAAATGTATAATCGATTTAGACATTATTACCACCTACCTTTGATGAATTATACCTCTAAGGCATGGCGTTTTAATTTTATTCTCCTTTATGGGAGTCTGTAATAATGCTCCCAAAGTGTATGGGAAGACATAAGAATACAACAATCGTGTGGTGACGCCTAACACGCATGCGCTAACATTGTGGTCGCTGTGTGCATACATGAAGCCAGGGCCTATGTTCTCTATGGCCCCGTTTGTGCATGCGCGATGACATCATGGTCGCACACACAGACACTCATAGTAGGTGCGCCGGAGAAGGGAGCCCGGGTACACATGCGTGAACTTCCCTGCTATCGCGAGACTTCATTCCGAGGGCGGATATACTAACCTCGTGGTTTCTATAGCGACGCGTCCACTCTTAATAGAGATGACATCCAGACGCATGAGGCGCATGCGCGCTCCCGCGATTCCTCGTGATAAGTGATGGGATAGACTAGACGCTATGTTCGTTCTATTGGAGGAAAGGAGGTGATGTCATAGGTAGGGGGCGGAGTGATTGGTATATAATTCCACATACCATCTCTGACACTATTATCACAGCCGTAATGGCTGTCATCAAGGTCATTTAGACCAGCATTTACCTGTATGCATTTATAACCAACTGTTTAGGCCATAAAGGCCGTCCTATATACACTATATAAGCTCCATCCTGATGAAACAATCTGGTTAGATCTGATTGCGGAAACGCATTGATGGAGGAAGGGGCTATAGGAGACAACTAGAGAAGAGCGAGCACCAAAATGCTCGGGTGCTCGTTGCTCGAGTCGAACTTTCCGCGATGCTCGAGAGCTCGTTTCGAGTAACGAATCCCATTGAAGTCAATAGGGGACTCGAGCATTTTTGTATATGACCGATGCTCCGCATAGGTCTTCACTTGTGAAACTCTGGAAAACATCTGAAAGTCATGGAAACACCACAGAAACGGATAGGGAAGGGCAGGGGCAGCATTAAGGGCTGCATCTCAGGCTCCCAGGTCCCACTGTTAAGCCACAACAGCAGCAAGAGTGTTTTACTTCGGACAAACCCTCATTAGCAAGGCACACCTTAGCTAAGCACCACACTACCTGCAACCAAGGACAATCACTGCCTGTGCCTGGGTTACATGCTGTCCAACCCCCCAACCCCCCCCCCCCCCCCCCCCCCGGCACGACCCTGCGTCCACAGCGCACACAAAAGTGTCCCTGCGCAGCCTTCAGCTGCCCTCATGCCACACGGTCGCTTCATATCCACACCACCCTCATGTCTATTTCTAAGTGTTTCTGCGATGAGGAGGAACCGGAGGCACACACTGCAGAGGGTTGGCAGGGCCAGGTAGCGACCCTCTTTGAAAGGGGCGGGGCGATAGCCCACAATGCTGTTGAGAATTGATGATAAATTGACGTGCGATCATCATTGCAATCCCGTGCCACCTGCGTTGCAAAATTGTCACGAGCCGCAAACGTGGGCATAAAGGGGACTCAGGTGCCAGCACTTCTACACATCTCCACAATGCAGCAATACTCTGTGTGGGAAGCTCGTGAGCGGGCCCAGGGTCAGGCTCCGTCCCAGCCTCCACCTTGTGTGACCCAAGGTGTCGTGAGTTGCATGTGGAAATCCATGGAAATCCATGTGTCCTCACACAATTCATTCTGTGTAGGTGTTAGATAGCTCAACACCACAATGGAAAGTCTTTGAGTTCCTTGGGCTCGTCTATGCTGTCGGTGCACAAAGATTGTATTACACAAGAAGAAATCAGAGTGCCCAAACACGGCAGAGTTTCACCCCGCCAAGGACCTTGGCTAGCATTTCTACCCTAGTCAGTCAGTGTATTTGTGCCAGAAAGGTAAAGCAACGCAATGGGAACTCATTGTGCACTCACAGCATAGGCGAGCCCAAGGAACTCAAGCATGGTATTACACATGAGGAAATCAGAGTGCCCAAACATGGCAGAGTTTCACCCTGCGAAGGGCCTCGGCCTACATTTCTGCCCTAGTCAGTGGGTTTGTGACAGACAAGTAAAACACCGCAATGGGAAGTTTTTGTGCACCCACAGCATAGGCGAGCCCCAGGAACTTAAAGATGGTATTACGCATAAAGAAATCACAGGGCCGAACATGGCAAAGTTTCACCCTGCCAAGGACCTCGGCCAACACCCTCAGCAATCGTGGGCATAATGCGCACTTCGATGCTAGTACAGCTGTGAACGTCTTATTAAATTAGTTGTGGTTGCTTTCACTGCTCCAAAGACTGGATTAACCAGGAACAAGTTCCACAGGCCCAACCTGGCACAGTTGCATTTCCCCCAGGATATAGACCTCAGCCCACACCATCAGCAATCGCGGGCATGAAGCGGACTCCAATGCTAGTACAGCTGTGAATGTCTCATTAATGCAGTAATACTCGTCTTCTTTGGCCCAAACCAGTGTATCAGATAACTGTGGTAACACGGGAGAAAATGCATGATGCCCAGTGCTGGTCCCCTGGCCCCAAGCAGGAGGAGGAGGTGGCCTTAGAAGGCCAAGAAAAGGTGACCAGGATCCGCAGTAGCCTGTGTGGGAAGTATGTGAGCGGGCCCTGGGTCAGGCTCGGTCCCAGCAAACACCTTGTGTGACCCAAGGTGCCACGAGTGACATAGCATCGGAAAAAATCCATGTGCCCACACACTCCTCTGTGTAGGTGTCGGATAGCTCAATCGACACCGCAAGGGGAAAGCCATCTGCACTCTGCACCCTACCCAAGTCAATCAGTGTATTTGTGCCAGACAGGTAAAACACTGCTATGGGAAGTCTTTGTGCACCCACGGCATAGGCGAGCCAAAGGAACCCAAAGACAGTAATAAACATGAAGAAATGATAGTGCCCAAACATGGCAGACTTTCACTCCGCCGAGGACATAGGCCTCTGCACACACCCTCAGCAATCGTGGGCATAGAGCAGACTCCGATGCTAGTACAGCTGTGAACGTCTCATTAATGCAGTAACACTCCTCTTCTTTGGCCCAAACCAGTGTCTCTGATAACTGTGGTAACACTGGAGAAAATACATGATGCCCAGTGCTGATCCCCTGACCCCAAGCAGGAGGAGGAGGTGGTATTACAAGGCCAAGACACCATGACCAGGACCCACTGTAGCCTGTGTGGGAAGCACGTTAGCAGGTCCTGGGTCAGGCTCGGTCCCAAACTCCACCTTGTGTGACCCAAGGTGCCCTGAGTTACATAGCAATGGGAAATCCATGTGTTCCAATACAGATAGCTCGACACTGCAAGGGGAAGTCTTGGAGTTCCTTGGGCTCGCCTATGCTGTAAGTGCACAAAAATGGTATTACACAGGAAGAAATCAGAGTGCCCAACCATGGGAGAGTTTCAACCCGCCAAGGACCTTGGCCTCGGCCCACATTTCTGGCCTAGTCAGTCACTGTATTATTTGTGCCAGATAGGTAAAACACCACGATGGGAAGACTTAGTGCACCCATAGTATAGACAGACCCCTGTAACATTCCTGTAGCAAAGGCATAAACAGACCCCAGTAACATTTCTTTAGTAAAAGTATAGGCGGACCCCAGTACCATTTCTGTAGCAAAGGTATAGGCAGACCACAGTACCATTTCTGTAGTAGAAGTATAGGCAGACCCCTGTAACATTTCAGTAGTAACAGTATAGGCAGACCCCAGTGACATTTCTGTAGTAGAAGTATAGGCAGACCCCAGTAACATTTCTGTAGCAGAAGTATAGGCAGACCCCAGTAATATTTCTGTAGCAGAAGTATAGGCAGACCCCAGTAACATTTCTGTAGCAGAAGTATAGGCAGACCCCAGTAACATTTCTGTAGCAGAAGTATAGGCAGACCCCAGTAACATTTCTGTAGCAGAAGTATAGGCAGACCCCAGTAACATTTCTGTAGCAGAAGTATAGGCAGACCCCAGTATCATTTCTGTAGCATAAGTATAGGCAGACCGCTGTACCATTTCTGTAGTAGAAGTATAGGCAGACCCCTGTAACATTTCAGTAGTAACAGTATAGGCAGACCCCAGTGACATTTCTGTAGTAGAAGTATAGGCAGACCCCAGTAACATTTCTGTAGCAGAAGTATAGGCAGACCCCAGTAATATTTCTGTAGCAGAAGTATAGGCAGACCCCAGTAACATTTCTGTAGCAGAAGTATAGGCAGACCCCAGTAACATTTCTGTAGCAGAAGTATAGGCAGACCCCAGTAACATTTCTGTAGCAGAAGTATAGGCAGACCCCAGTAACATTTCTGTAGCAGAAGTATAGGCAGACCCCAGTATCATTTCTGTAGCATAAGTATAGGCAGACCCCTGTAGCATTTCTGTAGCAAAGGTATAAGCAGACCACAGTACCATTTCTGTAGTAGAAGTATAGGCAGACCCCTGTAACATTTCAGTAGTAACAGTATAGGCAGACCCCAGTAGCATTTCTGTAGCAGCAGTATAGGCAGACCCCAGTAACATTTCTGTAGTAGAAGTATAGGCAGACACCAGTAACATTTCTGTAGCAAGAGTATAGGCGAACCCCTGAAACATTGGTGTACCATTAGTGTAGGCGAAGTCCAGAAAAATTAGTTAGATAACAGTATAGACGAGGACCAGAAAAATTAGTGTACCAAGAGTACAAGTGTACCTCTGAAAAATTTATCAACCGAGAGGGCAGGTGAAACCCAGAAATACTTTTTAAAGATGCAGCTCGCTGTTGCTTAATTTGCAACAGAGCCTGGAGGCAGATCAGTGAAAAAAATTGGTTTCTGGTAAAGTATCAATACTTTTGAAACTTTGAAAAATTGTAAAAAAATTGAAAGCAGAGCCTTTTGGGACGCAGAAAAATTGGCAGTTCAGCGTGATGACATGTTGTTTCAGGAGGAGGAGGAGGACTAATATCCGAGAGTGATTGACAAAGGTAATTTCCTCTTTTTTTTTCCGGTGATAGAGAATGCTTATTTATCCGGTTGCAGCGAAAAGAATCTTTAGGTACCACTGCTTTCCGCCCGTGGAGAAGAGAAGTCTGGGGAAATCTAGGCTTTGTTCATCTTTATGAGTGTAAGCCTGTCGGCACTGGCAGTTGACAGGCAGGTACGCTTATCCGTGATGATTCCCCAAGCTGCACTAAACACCCTCTCTGACAAGACGCTAGCCGCAGGACAAGCAAGCACCTCCAGGGCATACAGCGCAAGTTCGTGCCACATGTCCAGCTTTGACACCCAATGGTTGTATGGAGCAGAGGCGTCACGGAGGACGGTCGTGCGATCGGCTACGTACTCCCTCACCATCTTTTTACAGTGCTCTCTCCGACTTAGCCTTGACGGGGGAGTGGTGACACAGCCTTGCTGGGGAGCCATAAAGCTGGCAAAGGCCTTGGAGAGTGTTCCCCTGCCTGCGCTGGACATGCTGCCTGATCTCCGCACCTTCCCTGCTCCTTGGCCCTCGGAACTGCGCCTTTTGCCGCTAGCACTGTCAGATGGGAAGTTTAGCATCACTTTTTCCACCAGGGCCCTGTGGTATTGCATCACTCTCGTACCCCTTTCCTCTCCGGGAATGAGAGTGGAAAGGTTCTCCTTGTACCGTGGGTCAAGACGGATGTACACCCAGTAATCCATGTTGGCCAGAATGCGTCTAACGCGAGGGTCACGAGAAAGGCAGCCTAACATGAAGTCAGCCATGTGTGCCCGGGTGCCAGTATGCAAGCCATGGCTGTCCTCACTAGGAATATGACTTTCAGGATCCTCCTCCTCAACAGCCCATACACGTTGAACAGATGAGAGGCAAGCAGCATGGGTACCCTCTGCAATGTGCCCAGCTGTCTCTTCCCCCTCCTCCTGCTCCTCCTCCTCCAAAACACGCTGAGATATAGACATGAGGGTGGTCTGGCTATCAAGTAACATACTGTCATCCTCCATCTCCTGTTCCAACCGCAAAGAGTTGGCCTTTATGCATTGCAGCGAACTTCTCAGCAGGCATAGCACTGGGATGGTAATGCTAATGATTGCAGCATCGCTGCTCACCATCTGGGTAGACTCCTCAAAGTTTCTGAGGACCTGGCAGATATCTGCCATCCAGGCCACTACGCCGCCCATGTGGGAGTAGGTATTCCACTATTGCTCTACGCTGCTCATAGAGCCTGGCCAACATATGCAGCGTAGAATTCCACCATGTGGGCATGTCGCACAGCAGTTGGTGCTCTGGCAGGTTAAACCGATGTTGTAGGGTCCTGAGGGTGGCAGCGTCCGTGGTGGACTTTCGGAAATGTGCGCAGACGCGGCGCACCTTGCCGAGCAGGTCAGACAGACAAGTGCAGGTAGTTTTTTCAGAAACCGCTGAACCACCAGATTGAAGACGTGGGCCAGGCATGGCACGTGCGTGAGGCTGCAGAGCCGCCACCAGGTTACTGCCGTTGTCACACACAACAATGCCCGGTTGGAGGCTCAGCGGGGAAAGCCAGAGGTCGGTCTGCTCTGTCAGACCCTGCAATAGTTCGGGGGCCGCGTGTCTCTTGTCACCTAAGCTGAGTAGTTTTAGCACGGCCTGCTGACGCTTGCCCACCGCTGTGCTGCCGCTCCACACCGATTGCTGGTGTCGTGCTGCTCACACTTAATTGAGAGGTAGAGGTTGCGTAGGAGGAGGGGGAGGGTTTAGAGGAGGTGGCATAGACCGCCGCAGATACCAGCACCGGGCTAGGACCCGCTATTCTGGGTGTGGGTAGGACGTGTGCGGTCCCAGGCTCTGACTCAGTCCCAGCCTCCACCAAATTCACCCAATGTGCCGTCAGGGAGATATAGTGGCCCTGCCTGCCTGTGCTTGTCCACGTGTCCGTTGTTAAGTGGACCTTCCCAGTAACCACGTTGGTGAGGGCGCGTACAATGTTGCGGGAGACGCGCTGGTGTAGGGCTGGGACGGCACACTGTGAAAAATAGTGGCAACTGGGGACCGAGTAGTGCGGGGCCGCCGCCACCATTATGTTTTTGAAAGCCTCCGTTTCCACAAGCCTGTATGGCAGCATCTCTAGGCTGATTAATTTGGCAATGTGCACGTTTAAAGGGGTTGTCCCGTGCCGAAATGGGTTTTTTTTTTTTCAATAGCCCCCCCCCCCGTTCGGCGCGAGACAAACCCGATGCAGGGATAAAAAAAAAAAAACGGGTAGTACTTACCGAATCCCCGCGCTCCGGTGACTTCTTACTTACCTTGCGAAGATGGCCGCCGGGATCTTCACCCACGGTGGACCGCAGGTCTTCTGTGCGTTCCATTGCCGATTCCAGCCTCCTGATTGGCTGGAATCGGCACACGTGACGGGGCGGAGCTACGAGGAGCAGCTCTCCAGCACGAGCGCCCCATTCAACACAGAGAAGACCGGACTGCGCAAGCGTGTCTAATCGGGAGATTAGACGCTGAAAATTAGACGGCACCATGGAGACGGGGACGCTAGCAACGGAGCAGGTAAGTGAATAACTTCTGTATGGCTCATAATTAATGCACGATGTACATTACAAAGTGCATTAATATGGCCATACAGAAGTGTATAGACCCACTTGCTTTCGCGGGACAACCCCTTTAAAGCTTGAGCGTGCAGGTGCGTGGCGGCGTACTGGCGCTCCAACACTTGCGCTAGCGACGGCTGGACTGTGCGCTGAGAGACATTGGTGGATGGGGCCAAGCACAGCGGAGGTGAGGGTGTGGGTGCAGGCCGGGAGACGCTCGTGCCTGTGTCCTGAGAGGGGGGTTGGATCTGAGTGGCAGGTTGGGGCACAGGGGGAGATGCAGTGGTGCGACCCGGAGGCAGTGAACGGCCTTCGTCCCACCTTGTGAGGTGTTTGGCCATCATATGCCGGCGCATGCTGGTGGTGGTAAGGCTGGTAGTGGTGGCTCCCCAGCTGATCTTGGTGCAGCAAAGGTTGCACACCACTGTTCGTCGGTCGTCTGCACTCTCACTGAAAAACATCCACACCTTTGAACACCTAGCCCTCTGTATGGAGGCTTGGCACGTGGGTGTGCTTTGGAAAACAGTTGGGGGATTATTCACTCTGGCCCTGCTTCTACCCCTGGCCACCCCACTGCCTCTTCCAACCTGTCCTGCTGCTGCACTTGCCTCCCCCTCTGAAGACCTGTTCTCAGTTGGCTTAGCAAACCAGGTGGGGTCAGTCACTTCATCGTCCAGCTGCTCTTCCTCTGAATCCTCTGTGCCCAACAAAGGAGCTTTTGTTTTTTTGGACAGAGGATAGAGGCTGTATAGTGTATATCACTTTCTTTGTAGAATTGGCTGCGGCACTACTCTGCTGGTCTAATTCACTGCAGACACAGACCGGTATAAATAAGTATGGAATTATTTGCGTACACTTTGGCGCTGAGAGCGGTATTTTCACGCGCACTCCAGCCAGAAAACATTATTACAGAAGGCTACAAACAGGCCTAGCTGTGTACAACTTAAATGCAAGCAAGTTCCATAGAAGGGGAGGCACTGGTGTGACAAACTTGCTGCTTTATGGTGCCATAAATATGTGCAGAATGTAATAAGAACTACATTGGTTGTACACGGATCCTTCATGGATAGTGAGGGATCTAAAGAATATAAAATTAAAACCTACATGAATTGTAACACCAGTAATGCAATCTATGTAATCTAATGGGCAGAATGTAATAAGAACTACATTGTTTGTACAACATGCAAAATCAGAACCCGTATTGCGGAACATGTGTGATACATCAAAAATGGAAACTCCAATAGTTCAGGAGCAGCAAAGCACTTCCTGGAGACACACTCAGGGAGTCTGAATAGAGCAAGTTACTAATGGTAGTAGAGGAGGTGAGGTCAGCCAGACACGGGTGTTTAGAAGAGAGGCGTTCTGGATACTTGCGCTGAATACCAGATACCCAAGGGCCAGGAATTGTAAAACTGACCTCCTCTATATATACTAACTTATAAAACCCAATTGAGCAAAAATCTAATAAATCTCCATATGCATTTTTCAATCTGTCTTCATATATAAGCTGATTTTATACATAAAATTATATCAATTAATTCTTCGCCCCAATATAAAAATATTAATTAATCATTATTAGGATGAATTCACATGAACGTATATTGGCTCGGTTTTCATGCCGAGCCGATATACGTTGTCTGTCTCTGCAGAGGGGGGAGGATGGAAGAGCCAGGAGCAGGAACTGAGCTCCCGCCTCCTCTCTGCACTATTTGCAATGGGGAGAGGCGGGACGGGGCGGGGCTAATTCACAGACCTTAGCCCCGCCCTGTCCCGCCTCCTCTCATTGCAAATAGTGCAGAGGGGCGGAGAGGAGGCAGAGAGGGGGCGGGAGCTCATTCCTGCTTCTGGCTCTTCCATCCTCCCCCCCTGCACACGAGGACAACGTATATCGGCTCGGCGTGAAAACCGAGCCGATATACGTTCGTGTGAATGCACCCTAAAGATGTTTCTGGAATCACATCTGATAAAAATAATGGATCACTAAAGCGCTTCTGCACATTTAAAAATCTGAACTGTTTCCATGTAACAAATAACCTGCAGGATTCTTTGTCTATTATAAGATATTAACCAGCTATCCTCCAAATATTTATGGAACCATATGTGTATATTGTAGTGAGGTGAATGATAGCATTGACTGCTTTCTTGTTAGTTCTTATGGGGAGAGACTGACAGAAAAAGTTAGTCTGGCTACTAGGCATATTAAGGGTTAAAATTCACAGTTTAGTTTTAATTAGTTAATTAACGCTAAGGCTTTGTAAAGCTTTGTGAACAGAGTGCATGTAGAGGTGAACAAGGCTCTTGATAGAGCTGAAACCGGTCCTTGCTTTTCTGTGGATATGCACATGTTTTAATTTAAACAATGAAGCAGCAAGTTTCTCACCCCAGTGCCTCCCCGACTATGGAACTTACTTGTGAAAGAAAGCCAAAGTGACCGCAAGGCTGTACAAGCACTTGGAGACGCACCTGCTGTATGGAGCCAGGAGCTAGAAGCCGTCTAAGGCCTCATGTCCACGGGGAAAATTGGGCCCGCTACGGATTCTCCATGTAGAATCTGCAGCGGGTCCCTCCTGCCCCGCGGACATGAGCGCTGAAAATAAGAATAAATAAGAATTTACCTATCCGTAGCGGGCGGCGAAGCTCTGCTCTTCCTCACGGCCGGATCTTCTTTTTCGGCTGGCGGATGAATTCCTCACGCCGGCGGCACGTCGCCGGCACGTCGTCGACGTGCCGCGCGCATGCGCCGGGCACATCCGCCGAGCCGAAGCAAGGGAGATGCGGCCGTGAGGAAGAGCAGAGCTTCGCGGTCCGCTGCGGGTGAGTAAATTCTTTAAATTCCTATTTTAGGTCTCCCGCGGATCCGGACGGCTTCCATAGGCTTCAATAGAAGCCCGCGGGAGCCGACCCCGCGGGAGACCCGCACGAAAATGGAGCATGGTCCAGATTTTTTCATGCTCCATTTTTTTTAAAATCCCTTTTATTGACGATCCGCGGGTATTTATCTACCCCGCGGGTGGTCAATGCATCCCTATGGGGTGCGGATCCGCGTGCAGGTAATCCGCTGCGGATCCTAAATCATATTATTCCCGTGGACATGAGGCCTAAGGTGGGATAAAAATCCTTTTTTTCTAAACATAAAATGCAAGCACTACAACTCCCAGCAGCCACCCAGTAAAATGCACACGGTCAGATATGGCCCTAAGAATTACCGTTGGGGTTCTTATAGACAGGATCCTACACTACCACTTTCCTTATATCAGCAGCAGCACTTTCCCTATACTCTGTATAATAGACTGCAGACTGAGAATGCTATAGCTGTAGATCTTTTTATTATAAAAGTGAAAAACACAACAATAAACAGAACATAAATATCGCTCACTTGGCATAAACATAAAACCAAAACAAATTATCACTTGTGTTATCCGTACTTTGCCTTACTGCAGGACAAAAGAAAAAGGTCCATCTGGTCCAAACAATACACACAGCACACTACACCAACCTGCACTCCAAACTACACTCACTCATCCTCGCCAAGAACGCTATAGCTGTAATAGCCTGCACAGCCTGAGGTGAAAAAAAAAATGGTGCACTACTGCTCCCAGCCAGCCAAAACCGTAATACACACGGTCAGATGTGGTCCTAAGAAGGACTGTTGGGGTTCTTGTAGACAAGATCCTACACTAACACTCTCCCTATAGCAGCAGCAGCACTTTCCCTATACACTCCCAGCGTGTGTCTGAGGCGAGCCGCGGGCGGGACCACTTTAAATACTTGGCGGTCACTTGATCTCACCAGCCACTCACTGCAGGGGGGTGAGATAGGGTTAGCACGTCACAGGAGGAAGTGGTAATGCCTTTCCTGCATGTCTATTGGCCAGAAAATGGCGCAAAACATGCGGGGAAGGAAATGGAATTTACTTGAGTACCGCGTGGTGTTCGTCTCAAGTAACGAGCATCTCGAACACCCTAATGCTCGGACCAGTGTGCTCGCTCATCTCTAGAGACAACAAGTTTTGGCTCCGTATCAGAGCTGTCAGTGTGTTACATTAGTGCATCATCTTCATGAGGATAAGTGCATTAGGTTGATTCCTGTTATGCTGGGCTAATTATCCCCTAGTGTGACAGGTCTCTTGACATCCTGACTCTCCATATTGAGTTAGCTCTTTGCAGTATTAAATATGTACCTGGTGTAAAGAGAACTTATGTGATAGTGCCAAGGTATACTTAATAGGCAGCTGTCTGTGCAGCAACTTAGTATCACTGGATTGAACACAGACCTACCTGCTTACCCCTGTGGGGCTGCTTCATCAGAATTTACTAGCAATATGTAATCTTTATTAGTGTTTCCATCTTTGACAATGTCTATTATCCACTCTAAGCGGGGTATTGATAAAGCAGTGACACATTCATCAAATGTAGCTAACCAATACTATTGAAAGCAGTTTTTGAACCAAACGGCGCAATTACTGCATTTTTGTACATATAAATGCAGCAATATCCACTGTATCCACTGTACTAGATTTATTACTAAATAATCTTAATGAATAGGTCAGCAGCACTCAAATCTACCCAGTTGGACCAACCAAAACTGGGGGAGAAGCAAGAAAATGCATTCTTGAGAAAGCGCAAAAGGATGCCAAGCCGCCAAAAAGGTTGTGGATCTTCAACCGTTCAGAATTAATCAATCATTTGGAGCGAGGCAGCAGCATACACGGTGCTTCAATTTATCAAAGAAAAGACACTTTTATTGTTTCATTTTTATAAAAACAGGACAACATTTCGACCTTGCATGGTCTATTTCAAGCCTATAATATGATGCCAAACAATGCAACACGTAGTTATAACATGCAGACAACACACATATTAGTGCATAAAAAAGCAACTGTGCTCAAGATAAAAGCAGTACATCCCGCAAGTGGGTGAAACATGACATCTAGTCCATGCTCCAAGATGCCCAATGCTAGTCAGGGCTAGTGTTTAAATAGTAGTGGCAATCAGCCTTAATTAGATACACCTCCAGGGTAAAGCAGTCTGACCTCCAGAGGTCAGTGATCACATTACTTCCAGGGGTCAGCAGTCACATGGCTTTTCTTTGATAAATTGAAGCACCATGTTATGCTGCTGCTTTGCTCCATATGATAGATTTATTACTGAAGTTGAGTGGTGTGTTGGAGGAAGGTACCATACACTTCTAGTAAAGAATAGTAGAGCTACTCTAAGTATTGTCTTAATTGGAGATCAGGTATTCTATTCAGAAATGTAGTCTTGTAATAGAGGCTGGTTATGTGTAGTGGAATCCCCGTAAGACTTACCAGAATGATCCGAATGATTATAG
Organism: Eleutherodactylus coqui; assembly: GCA_035609135.1. Taxonomy (NCBI): domain Eukaryota; kingdom Metazoa; phylum Chordata; class Amphibia; order Anura; family Eleutherodactylidae; genus Eleutherodactylus; species Eleutherodactylus coqui. The sequence continues at coordinate 139,391,136 of CM069414.1, forward strand.
TATTCGGAGAATAGATAGATCAGTTATATTAGGATGAGCTGGGCTAATATCTAGATTATCGTATAGAGCCCCTGTTGTTGTGGGATCCCTACACCCAAATTTTCATTAGTAACCATTAGAGATGAGCGAACGCGTTCGTCCGAGCTTGATATTCGTGCGAATATTAGGGTGTTCGGGATGTTCGTTATTCGTAACGAACACCATGCGGTGTTCTGGTTACTTTCACTTACTTCCCTGAGACGTTTGCGCGCTTTTCTGGCCAATTGAAAGACAGGGAAGGCATTACAACTTCCCCCTGCAACGTTTAAGCCCTATACCACCCCCCTGCAGTGAGTGGCTGGGAAGATCAGGTGTTCGCCTAATATAAAAGTCGGCCCCTCCCGCGGCTCGCTTCAGATGCCTGGTGAGTTAGATGAGGGACAGTGCTGTTTGTACCGGAGCTGCTGTAGGGAAAGAATTGGTAGTTAGTGTAGGCTTCAAGACCCCCCAAAGGTCCTTATTAGGGCCACTGATAGCTGTGTGTTGGCTGCTGTTAGCAGTGGCATTTTTTTTTTTTCTCAAAATCGGCTCTGCAGAGCGTTGCACCTGGCATTAGGGACAGAAGTGCTGCATAGGCAGGGAGAGTGTTAGGAGTGAGTGTAGCCTTCAAGAACCTCAACGGTCCTTTCTAGGGCCATATTTATCCGTGTGCAGTTCTGTTCAGGCTGCTGTTAGCTGTGCTGCATTTTTTTTGGGCTTCTCAAAATCGCCTCTGCAGAGCATTCCACCCTCCATTGATACTGCAGGGAAAGAATTGTATAGGCAGGGCCACAACACAGTTATTATTCATTGAATATACGCAGTGCTGCCTTTTGCTTGTAAAACAAGTGAAAATAATTCTATTTGTCCTGCCTCTGTCCGTCCTAACGCCTGTGGACACGTGTGAGCTGCGTGAAGAACAGTGCTAAATCATACGCACCCAGCTACACTTTACTGCTGGCTTCGCCATTTGCTTTCCTTAATTGGGAAAAAAAATACCTGCTCTGCCAGAGTTATAATAACTCTGCTACCCTCACGTTCTGTGACACATAAGCAGGGACACAGCACAGTTATTAAACTTCTCATGTTCATTGAATATACGCAGTGCTGCCTTTTGGTGGGAAAAAACTGAAAACAAATCTATTTGTCCAGCCTCTGTCCGTCCTAACGCCTGTGGACACGTGTGAGCTGCGTGAAAAACATTGCTAAATCATACGCACCCAGCTACGCTTTACTGCTGGCTTCGCCATTTGCTTTCCTTAATTGGGAAAAAAAATACCTGCTCTGCCAGAGTTATAATAACTCTGCTACCCTCACGTTCTGTGACACATTAGCAGGGACACAGCGCAGTTATTAAACTTCGATTATTCATTCACTAAAGGCAGTGGGGCCGTTCGTTTTCCAAAAAGTGCAAAAATTATATTTGGCCTGCAGTCTTGCGCCAATTTATTTCCTGCCTGTGAAATCAAATCACTGGTAATACAGCATGCTGAGGGGTAGGGGTAGGCCTAGAGGACGTGGACGCGGCCGAGGACGCGGAGGGCCAAGTCAGGGTGTGGGCACAGGCCGAGCTCCTGATCCCGGTGTGTCGCAGCCGACTGCTGCGCGATTAGGAGAGAGGCACGTTTCTGGCGTCCCCACATTCATCGCCCAATTAATGGGTCCACGCGGGAGACGGTTATTAGAAAATGAGCAGTGTGAGCAGGTCCTGTCCTGGATGGCAGAAAGTGCTTCGAGCAACCTATCGTCAACACGCAGTTCTGCGCCGTCCACTGCTGCAAATCCGAATCCTCTGTCTGCTGCTCCTCCTTCCTCCCAGCCTCCTCACTCCACTACAATGACACCTGCTCAGGAGCGGGAACACTCCCAGGAACTGTTCTCGGGCCCCTGCTCAGATTGGGCAGCAGCGGTTCCTCTCCCACCAGAGGAGTTTATAGTCACTGATGCCCAACCATTCGAAAGTTCCCGGGGTCCGGGGGATGAGGCTGGGGACTTCCGCCAACTGTCTCAACAACTTTCTGTGGGTGAGGAGGACGATGACGATCAGACACAGTTGTCTTGCAGTGAGGTAGTAGTAAGGGCAGTAAGTCCGAGGGAGCAGCGCACAGAGGATTCGGAGGAAGAGCAGCAGGACGATGAGGTGACTGACCCCACCTGGTGTGCAACGCTTACTCAGGAGGACAGGTCTTCAGAGGGGGAGTCAAGGGCATCAGCAGGGCAGGTTGCAAGAGGCAGTGCGGTGGCCAGGGCCAGGGGTAGAGGCAGGGCCAGACCGAATAATCCACCAAGTGTTTCCCAAAGCGCCCCCTCGCGCCATGCCACCCTGCAGAGGCCGAGGTGCTCTAAGGTCTGGCAGTTTTTCACCGAGACGCCTGACGACCGACGAACAGTGGTGTGCAACCTTTGTTGCGCAAAGCTCAGCCGGGGAGCCAACACCAACAGCCTCACCACCACCACCATGCGCAGGCATATGATGGCCAAGCACCCCACAAGGTGGGACGAAGGCCGTTCAGCGCCTCCGGTTTGCACCCCTGCCTCTCCCCCTGTGCCCCAACCTGCCACTGAGATGCAACCCCCCTCTCAGGACACAGGCACTACCGCCTCATGGCCTGCACCCACACCCTCATCTCCGCTGTCCTCGGCCCCATCCAGCAGTGTAGTTCAGCGCACCGTCCAGCCGTCGCTTGCGCAAGTGTTCGAGCGCAAGCGCAAGTACGCCGCCACGCACCCGCACGCTCAAACGTTAACCGTCCGCATCGCAAAATTCATCAGCCTTGAGATGCTGCCGTATAGGGTTGTGGAAACGGAGTCCTTCAAAAGTATCATGGAGGCGGCGGCCCCGCGCTACTCAGTTCCCAGTCGCCACTACTTTTCCCGATGTGCCGTCCCAGCCCTGCACGACCACGTCTCCCGCAACATTGTACGCGCCCTCACCAACGCGGTTACTGCCACGGTCCACTTAACTACGGACACGTGGACAAGCACAGGCGGGCAGGGCCACTACATCTCCCTGACGGCACATTGGGTGAATTTAGTGGAGGCTGGGACCGAGTCAGAGCCTGGGACCGCTCACGTCCTACCCACCCCCAGAATTGCGGGCCCCAGCTCGGTGCTGGTATCTGCGGAGGTGTATGCTTCCTCCACTAAAGCACCCTCCTCCTCCTCCTCCTCTGTCTCGCAATCAAGATGTGTTAGCAGCAGCATGTCGCCAGCAGTCGGTGTCGCGCGGCATGGCAGCACAGCGGTGGGCAAGCGTCAGCAGGCCGTGCTGAAACTACTCAGCTTAGGCGATAAGAGGCACACGGCCCACGAACTGCTGCAGGGTCTGACACAGCAGACCGACCGCTGGCTTGCGCCGCTGAGCCTCCAACCGGGCATGGTCGTGTGTGACAACGGCCGTAACCTGGTGGCGGCTCTGCAGCTCGGCAGCCTCACGCACGTGCCATGCCTGGCCCACGTCTTTAATTTGGTGGTTCAGCGCTTTCTGAAAAGCTACCCACGCTTGTCAGACCTGCTCGTAAAGGCGCGCCGGCTCTGCGCACATTTTCGCAAGTCCCACACGGACGCTGCCACCCTGCGCACCCTGCAACATCACTTTAAGCTGCCAGTGCACCGACTGCTGTGCGACGTGCCCACACGGTGGAACTCTACGATCCACATGTTGGCCAGGCTCTATGAACAACGGAGAGCTATAGTCGAATACCAACTCCAACATGGGCGGCGCAGTGGGAGTCAGCCTCCTCAATTCCTTTCAGAAGAGTGGGCCTGGTTGGCAGACATCTGCCATGTCCTTGGTAATTTTGAGGAGTCTACCCAGGTGGTGAGCGGCGATGCTACAATCATTAGCGTCACCATTCCTCTGCTATGCATCTTGAGAAATTCCCTGCAAACCATAAAGGCAGCTGCTTTGCGCTCGGAAACGGGGGCGGGGGAAGACAGTATGCCGCTGGATAGTCGGAGCACCCTCCTGTCTATTTCTCAGCGCGTACAGGAGGAGGAGGAGGAGCATGAGGAGGATGAGGAGGAGGGGGAAGAGACAGCTTGGGCCGCTGCTGACGGTACACCGGCTGATTGCCTGTCATCCTTTCAGCGTGTATGGCCTGAGGAGGAGGAGGAGGAGGAGGAGGATCCTGAAAGTGATCTTCCTAGTGAGGACAGCCATGTGTTGCGTACTGGTACCCTGGCACACATGGCTGACTTCATGTTAGGATGCCTTTCTCGTGACCCTCGCGTTGCACGCATTCTGGCCACGACGGATTACTGGGTGTACACACTGCTCGATCCACGGTATAAGGAGAACCTGCCCACTCTGATTCCCGAAGAGGAAAGGGGTTCGAGAGTGTTGCTATACCACAGGACCCTTGCGGACAAGCTGATGGTAAAATTCCCAGCCGACAGCGCTAGTGGCAGAAGGCGCAGTACCGAGGGCAAGGTAGCAGGGGATGTGCGTAGATCGAGCAGCATGTACATCCCAGGCAGTGCAACAGTCTTTAAGGGCCTGGCCAGCTTTATGGCTCCCCACCAAGACTGTGTCACCGCTCCCCAGTCACGGCTGAGTCGGCGGGAGCACTGTAAAAGGATGGTGAGGGAGTACGTAGCGGATCGCACGACCATCCTTGGTGACGCCTCTGCCCCCTACAACTACTGGGTGTCGAAGCTGGACACGTGGCCTGAACTCGCGCTGTATGCCCTGGAGGTGCTTGCTTGTCCTGCGGCTAGCGTCTTGTCGGAAAGGGTGTTTAGTGCGGCTGGGGGAATCATCACAGATAAGCGTAGCCGCTTGTCAACCGACAGTGCCGACAGGCTAACACTCATCAAGATGAACAAAGGCTGGATTTCCCCAGACTTCTGTTCTCCACCAGCGGACAGCAGCGATACGTAAGCAATACGTAGGCTGCACCCGCGGATGGAAGCATCGTTCTCTATCACCATCCAAAACGGGGACATTTCTGCTTCATCAATCTGTGTCTAATATTCCTCCTCCTCCTCCTGCTCCTCCTCCTGAAACCTCACGTAATCACGCTGAACGGGCAATTTTTCTTAGGGCCACAAGGCTCACTCAAATAATTTTTCAGAACAATTTTTATAAGTTTCAATGCGCTTAAAAGCGTTGGAACTTTAACTTGAACCAATTTTTCGTTACACTGGGCTGCCTCCAGGCCTAGTTACCACTTAAGCCACATTAACCAAAGCGATTAATGTGTTTCACCTGCCCTCTTGGCTGGCCATGGCCAATTTTTGGGATGTACATTAGTACTGTTGATACAGCAATTTTTGTGGGCCCTCGCCTACAGTGTAATCAAATTAATTTTTAGCCCACCTGCATTACAGCTGACGTAACCTCAGCTGTGTTGGGCAATGCAATGGGATATTTTTATGTACCGCCGGTGGGTTCCAGGGAGCCACCCATGCTGTAGGTGCACACGGAGTTTTTAATACATCTGTACACTTCTAAAGAACCCCAGTCTGACTGGGGCATGCAGTGTGGGCCGAAGCCCACCTGTATTACGCACGACATTACTACCTCAGCTGTGTTGGGCAATGCAATGGGATATTTCTATGTACCGCCGGTGGCTTCCTGGCACCCACCCAGGCAGTGGGTCCACAGGGAGTTTAACCTACATGTGTCCACTTGTAAAGAACCCCAGTCTGACTGGGGCATGCAGTGTGGGCCGAAGCCCACCTGCATTAAGCACGACATTACTACCTCAGCTGTGTTGGGCAATGCAATGGGATATTTTTGTGTACCGCCGGTGGGTTCCAGGGAGCCACCCATGCTGTAGGTGCACACGGAGTTTTTAATACATCTGTACACTTCTAAAGAACCCCAGTCTGACTGGGGCATGCAGTGTGGGCCGAAGCCCACCTGTATTACGCACGACATTACTACCTCAGCTGTGTTGGGCAATGCAATGGGATATTTCTATGTACCGCCGGTGGCTTCCTGGCACCCACCCAGGCAGTGGGTCCACAGGGAATTATAAATGCATCTGTTTCCACTTATAAAGAAACCCAGTCTGACTGGGGCATGCAGTGTGGGCCGAAACCCACCTGCATTAACCCTTTCCAGTCCACTGTGTGACCTGTGAAGACATTAGGGTTTAAGGCTGTACAGCTCCGTTGTTGGTAGACGTCCGTCGGGGTTCTCTTACTGTATATTGCCAGCCTCTCTGCTGTCGGAGCCTATCCTACGTGTCAGCTCATGCAGTACTGGCTTTAGCCAGCATATAGCGCCGTTGTATAACGGCAGAAAAAGAGTAAGCCCCCTAGGAAAACCATATACAAATTGGATTGGAAAGGGTTAAGCACAACATTACTACCTCAGCTGTGTTGGGCAATGCAATGGGATATTTCTATGTACCGCCGGTGGCTTCCTGGCACCCACCCATGCTGTAGGTGCACACGGAGTTTTTACTACATCTGTCCACTTGTAAAGAACCCCAGTCTGACTGGGGCATGCAGTGTGGGCCGAAGCCCACCTGCATTAAGCACGACATTACTACCTCAGCTGTGTTGGGCAATGCAATGGGATATTTCTGTGTACCACCGGTGGGTTCCAGGGAGCCACCCATGCTGTGGGTCGACAGGGACTTCACAATAGGGAGTTGTACCTGCCTGTGTCTATGAATTAAAAAGCCCGGTCTGACTGGGGCATGCAGACACCTTGACAGAATGAATAGTGTGTGGCACATAGGTTCCCCATTGCTATGCCCACGTGTGCAGCTCCTGATGGCGGTGGCACAGGATTCTATTTCTCATTGCTTCTGTACAGCATTGTGGGCTATCGCCCCGCCACTTTTAAAGAGGGTCGCTGCCTAGCCGTGCCAACCCTGTGCAGTGTGTGCCTGCGGTCCCTCGTCATGGCAGACGCACTTCTAAATAGACATGAGGGTGGCGTGGCATGAGGGCAGCTGAAGGCTGCCCAGGGACACTTTGGTGTGCGCTGTGGGGGGGAGGGGGGCGGTTGGGCAGCATGTAACACAGGAGAAGTGGCAGCAGAGTGTCATGCAGGCAGTGATTGTGCTTTGTTTGAGGTAGTGTGGTGCTTAGCAAAGGTATGCCATGCTAATGAGGGCTTTTCAGAAGTAAAAGTTGTTGGGAGGAGGGGGCCCACTCTTGCCGCTATTGTGGCTTAATAGTGGGACCTGTGAACTTGAGATGCAGCCCAACATGTAGCCCCTCGCCTGCCCTATCCGTCACTGTGTCATTCCCATCACTTTCTTGAATTGCCCAGATTTTCACACATGAAAACCTTAGCGAGCATCGGCGAAATACAAAAATGCTCTGGTCGCCCATTGACTTCAATGGGGTTCGTTGTTCGAAACGAACCCTCGAGCATCGCGGGAAGTTCGTTCCGAATAACGAACACCCGAACATTTTGGTGTTCGCTCATCTCTAGTAACCATCCATCTATTGATATTTTTGAAAATTTGTCAATTTGATCATTTGTATTGATATATTGACATTTCGCCAGATTTTAAATATTTATAATAAAGGTTAGATTTTAGTTTATTTCCCTTCGGTGATTTCTAGTTTTCCTTTGTGGGAATTTTTTCTGCCAACGGTGACTTACAATAATTCTGTTGTGGGTAAAACGTTTGAAGGGTTTCTAAGAGTTGCTATCCTGGAGAAGCTCAAGGAAAATATCTGTATAACTGCATATCAGCATGGGTTTATGAGAGATCGCGCCTGTTAAACCAATCTGATCAGCTACTACGAGGAGGTAAGTTCTAGACTGGACGGGCAGAGTCACTGGATCTTGTGTATCTGGACTTTTCCAAAGCATTTGATCCTGTGCCGCATAAAAGGTTGGTATATAAGATGAGAATGCTTGGTCTGGGTGAAAATGTGTGTAAGTATCTGGTCAGTGATGGAAAGCAGAGGAGGGTTAAAAATCATATATATTCTGATTGGGTCACCGTTACCAATGAGATACTACAAGGGTCGGTTTGGGGCCCTTTTCTTTTTAATATATTTATTAATGACCTGGTAGAAGGGTTGAATAGTAAAATATCAACATTTGCAGATGAGATAAAACTATGTGAAGATATTATTAACACAAGAAAGGACAGAATGTGGTGGCATATGGATCTGGATAAAATGGGGACTTGGGCAGAATAGAGGTTTAACACTGCTAAATGTAAGGCTCTGCACATTGGCAGGGAAATACATGACACCCTTACACACTAAATGGGAAACCACTGGGGAACACTGACAGGGAAAGGGACTTTTAGTGAACTGTCAGCTTAACTGGAGCAACCAGAGTCAGGCAGCTGATGCCAAGGCAAATATGATCATGGGGGCATCAGAAGAGGTCTAGGGGCGCATGATGGGAACATTGTTTTTCCTCTTTACAAGTCACTTGTCAGACCACACATGGAATATTATACATGGTTTGGGGCACCAGTACTCAAGAAGGACATATCAGAGCTTGAGCAGGTTCAAAGGCGGGCAACTAAATTAATACAACAGGGTTCCCCAACTCCAGTCCTCAGGGACCACCAACAGGTCATGTTTTCAGGATTTCCTCAGTGTTGCACAGGTGATGTTATTATTGTCAGTGCCTCAGACATTGCCACAGGTGTTCTTACTATAGGATATCCTGAAAACTTGACCTGTTGGTGGTCCCTGAGGACTGGCGTTGGGGACTTCTGGACTACAATATCCAGAGAGGTTAACAAAATTGGAATTATTTAGTTTAGAAAAAAGACGGCTGAGGGGCGACCTAATAACTATGTATAAATATATCAGGGGTCAATATAGAGATCTCTGCCATCATCTATTATACCCAGGACTGTGACTGTAGCAAGGCAGTGCCCTCTACATCTAGAGGAAAGAAGGTTTCTACACTGACATAGAAGGGGGTTCTTTACTGTAAGAGTAATCGGACTATCGAACTCTCTGCTAGAGATAAGAGTTCAAGAGGAGTCTAGACGCCTTTCTTGAACGTTACAATACTACATGTTATAGTCACTAATTGCTTCAGAAGTGATTGTGATCCAGGGATTATTTTGATTGCCAGACTTTGAGTCAGGGAGGATCTTTTGTTTCTTTAATTGAGGAAAATTGGCTTTTACCTTATTGTTTTTTTTCCCCCTTCCTCTGGATCGATATTGGGGTGACATTATTAATGTCTAGGGAATAGAGCTGAGCGAGCACACTCGTCCGAGCTTGATGCTTGAGACGAGCACCACGCGGTACTCGAGTCAATTCTATTTCCTTCCCTGCGTGTTTAACGCCATTTTTTAGCCAATAGACATGCAGGAAAGGCATTACCACTTCCTCCTGTGACTTGCCAGCCCTATCCCACCCCCCCTGCAGTGAGTGGCTGGCGAGATCAAGTGACGACCAAGTGGGATCAAGCAGTCCCGCCCGCATCTCGCCTCAGACACACGCTGGGAGAGATTAGGGAAAGTGCTGCTGACGAGATAGGAAAATTGGTAGTGTAGGATCCTGTCTACAAGAACCCTAACGGTCCTTCTTAGGGCCACATCTGACCGTGTACATTACTGTTGTGGCTGCTGGGAGCAGTTTTGCACTGATTTTTTTTTTTTTCATCTCGGGCTGTGCAGACTATTACAGCTATAGCGTTCTAGGTCTGCAGTCTATAATACAGAGTATAGGGGCAGTGCTGCTGAGAAAGGGAAAGTGGTAGTGTAGGATTATGTCTACAAGAACCCCAATGGTCCTTCTTAGGGCCACATTTGATCATGTGCATTTTACAGGGTGTCTAGTGGGAGTTGTAGTGCATCACTATTGCACAGCTAGGCCTGTTTGCAGCCTTCCATATAATTTTTTTCTGGCTGGATTTTGCATTACAATACCGCTCTCAAACTGTAAGCCAATAATTCCATAATTATTTTCACCAGTCTGTGTCTTCAGTCAATTTGACGCACAGCGTACGGCCACAGCCACTGATAGAGGGAAAGTGATATACACGCCATAAAGCCTGTATTCTTTTAAAAAAAAAAAAAAGCTCCTTCATTGGGCTGCATCTGACCGTGTGCATTTTACAGGGTGTCTGGTGGGAGTTGTAGTGCATCACTATTGCATTGCTAGGCCTGTTTGCGGCCTTCCTTGCAATTTTTTTCTGCCTGGAGTTAGCATTACAATACCGCTTTCAGCGTGAAAGTGTACGTAAATAATTCCATAATTATTTACACCGCTCTGTGTCTGCTCTATTCGTAATCCACCATGCAGAGGGGTAGGGGTCGAGGATGCGGGCGAGGACACGGAGGTCCAAGTGAGTGTGTGGGCACAGGCCGAGTTCATGGTCCAGGTGAATCGCAGCCGGCTGCTGCGGGATTAGGAGAGAGACAAGTTTCTGGGGTCCCCAGCTTCATATCACAATTTATGGGTCCTCATGGTAGACCTTTATTACAAACAGAGCAGTGTGAGCAGGTCCTGTCGTGGATGGCAGAAAATGCATCCAGCAATGTATCGACCACCCAGTCTTCTATGCCGTCCACTGCTGCAACTCTGAATCCTCTTGCTGCTGCTCCTCCTTCCTCCCAGCCTCCTCACTCCATGAAAAGGACGTTGATACGGCACTCTGACCTCCGAGCGCCAGATGGGGGGGCCCTGATCTGACCAACCCCCCACTGTCCCTGCCTGCTTGCCTCGGCCCTGGGTAATCTCAGGCGGACAACTGGACAGCGGTCCCTACCCTGGCTAGGGACCTAGCGACTACCCAAGAAGGAACTACCTAACAGGGGACAGAGTGCCGACAAAGGAAGGCAGATGGAAATACCAAACAGAAAATGCAGAGCACTAGACAGAGCTAGGGAAAGGAAGCAGACGAGCAGACTAGCGGACTGACTAGAGGGAACTGCAGACAGAACTCACTAGACTTTGACAGAACCAATAACTGGCAGTGAGCTCAGGTCACGGCCAGCCTTACAACTGAAAAACTCCGCCCATGGGCGGAGAGTGGGAGGGGCCAACTCCCCCACTCACAATACAAGAGAGAGGAAGGGGTACGGGCAGACCCGCCCACGCCACTGCACACTGGCCGCACCACGTCGCCGAGAGAGCCCTGACGTCACAGCTCCGGGATGCCGGAGCCGAAGCCGGAGCGGCGCGTGCTGACCGCGGGACCCCACGCCGCGCTGCATGGTAACAGACGTATTCTGATGAGCAGGCAGACTCCCAGGAACTGGTCTCGGGTCCCTGCCTTGATTGGGAAAAAATGGTTCCTCTCTCACCTGAGGAGTTTGTCGTGACCGATGCCCAACCTTTGGAAAGTTCCCAAGGTCCGGGTGATGAGGCTGTGGACTTCCGGCAACTGTCTCAAGAGCTTTTAGTGGGTGAGGAGGACGATGACGATGAGACACAGTTGTCTATCAGTGAGGTAGTAGTAAGGGCAGTAAGTCCGAGGAAGGAGCGCACAGAGGATTCAAAGGAAGAGCAGCTGGATGATAAGGTGACTGACCTCACCTGGTTTGCTAAGCCAACTGAGGACAGGTATTCAGAGGGGGAGGCAAGTGCAGCAGCAGGACAGGTTGCAAGAGGCAGTGGGGTGGCCAGGGGTAGAGGCAGGGCCAGAGCGAAGACTCCTCCAACTGTTTCCCAGAGTACCCCCTCGCGCCAAACCACCGTGCAGAGGCCTAGGTGTTCAAAGGTGTGGATGTTTTGCAGTGAGAGCGCGGACGATCGACAAACAGTGGTGTGCAACCTGTGTCGTGCCAAGATCAGCCGGGGAGCCACCACCACCAGCCTCACCACCAGCATGCGCAGGCATATGATGGCCAAGCACCCTACAAGGTGGGACAATGGCCGTTCACTGCCTCCGGGTCACACCCCTGCCTCTTCCCCTCTGCCCCAACCTCAACCCCAACCTGCCACTCAGATCCAACCCCCCTCTCAGGTCACAGGCACGAGTGCCTCTGGGCCTGCACCCACACACTGACCTCCACTGTCCTCGACCCCATCCAGCAATGTCTCTCAGCGCAGCATTCAGCTGTCGCTAGCGCAAGCGTTGGAGCAAAAGCGCAAATACGCTGCCACGCACCCGCACACTCAAGCTTTAAACTTACACATTGCCAAATTAATCAGCCTGGAGATGCTGCCATACAGGTGTGCCGTCCCAGCCCTACACCAGCACGTCTCCAGCAACATCAATCGTGCCCTCACCAATGCGGTAACTGGGAAGATCCACATAACCACAGACACGTGGACAAGTACTGGCGGGCAGGGCCACTATATCTCCCTGACGGCACATTGGGTGAATTTGGTGGAGGCTGGGACCGAGTCAGAGCCTGTAACCGCACACATCCTACCCACACCCAGAATAGCGGGTCCTACCTCTGTGCTGGTATCTGCGGCGGTCTATGCCACCTCTCCTAAACCCTCCCCCTCCTCCTCCTATGCAACCTCTACCTCTCAATTAAGAAATGTGAGCAGCATGTTGCCAGCAGTCCGTGTGGTGGCGCACGGCAGCACAGTGGTGGGCAAGCATCAGCAGGCCGTGCTGAAACTACTCAGCCTAGGTGACAAGAGGCACACGGCCCCCGAACTATTGCAGGGTCTGACAGAGCAGACCGACCTCTGGCTTTCCCCGCTGAGCCTCCAATCGGGCATGGTCGTGTGTGACAACGGCCGTAACGTGGTGGCGGCTCTGCAGCTCGGCAGCCTCACACACGTGCCATGCCTGGCCCACGTCTTCAATCTGGTGGTTCAGCGGTTTCTGAAAAACTACCCACACTTATCTGACCTGCTCGGCAAGGTTTGACGCGTCTGCGCACATTTCCGAAAGTCCACCACGGACGCTGACACCCTGAGGACCCTGCAATATCGGTTTCATCTGCAAGAGCACCGACTGCTGTGCGACGTGCCCACATGGTGGAATTCTACGCTGCACATGTTGACCAGGCTCTATGAGCAGCGTAGAGCAATAGTGGAATACCAACTCCAACATGGGCGGCGTAGTGGTAGTCGGCCTCCCCAATTCTTTACCGAGGAGTGGGTCTGGATGGCAGACATCTGCCAGGTCCTCGGAAACTTTGAGGAGTCTACCCAGATAGTGAGCGGCGATGCTGCAATCATTAGCGTTACCATCCCGCTGCTATGCCTGCTGAGAAGTTCGCTGCAAGGCATAAAGGCCAACACTTTGCGGTTGGAACAGGAGGCGGGGGATGACAGTATGTCGCTTGATAGCCAGACCACCCTCATGTCTATATCTCAGCGCCTTATGCAGGAGCAGGGGGAGGAGCAGGAGGAGGGGGAAGAGACAGCTGGACACACTGCAGAGGGTACCCATGCTGCTTGCGTCTCATCTGTTCAACGTGTATGGGCTATGGAGGAGGAGGATCCTAAAAAGTCATCTTCCTAGCGAGGACAGCCATGTCTTGCATACTGGCACCCTGGCACACTTGGCTGACTTCATGTTAGGCTGCCTTTCTCGTGACCCTCGCATTCTGGCCAACACGGATTACTGGGTGTACACCCTTCTCGACCCATGGTACAAGGAGAACCTTTCCACTCTCATTCCCGAAGAGGAAAGGGGTATGAGAGTGATGCAATACCACAGGGCCCTGGTGGAAAAAGTGATGCTAAACTTCCCATCTGACAGTGCTTGCGGCAGAAGGCGCAGTTCCGAGGGCCAAGTAGCAGGGGAGGTGCGGAGATCAGGCAGCATGTTCAGCGCAGGTGTGATAGACATGATGATTATTTGGTATAAAATGTCTATCGATTTGTATAACGTAAATGTATTTTGCTGTTGTAATGACTTTTAGCTCTGGAGTTTGATCGACACACAATCTAATCATAGTATTTACTAGACAATGGGATGGTGAAGGATGTCTGATCTAATGTTAGCTAAGTATATAGGGATTGCACAAGAGACCTCTAAGAGTTAAGGGCTATAGTGTTATGTGTATATCCTGTGTTCAATACTGAGTGTTTACCTAGGCCCCCTTCCACTCCTCACCCAAGCTAGTTAAACAATGACTTCAACTACACAGAATTCCTTAAGGCTGTCTGCATGCTAAAGAAGACAAAGTCCATACTATGGCGGACGTGAGGGAGGGTGGGCAGAGAGGTGGGAGATTCTATATGATCCGACAAATGAGAATCTTATATGTTACTGATGTAATCTGTTGCACTCCCATTGAAGGGCGGTTGTCATGTGTTATAATAAAAAGCCTGAGCCTCTACACATTGTAGAGACTCTCCCAGTTTTAGACCAGCATTTGTGTCTGATCTGGTTTGATGATGTGTGCACACGATACAATTCGGAAGCGACAAAATACCCCAAAGCCTGCTGGAGAAAATCATAATTCAGAACACAGGCAGGGGAACACTCTCCAAGGCCTTTGCCAGCTTTATGGCTCCCCAGCAAGACTGTGTCACCACTCCCCAGTCAAGGCTGAGTCGGAGGGAGCACTTTAATAAGATGTTCAGGGAGTACATAACCAATCGTACCATAGTCCTCCGTGATACCTCTGCTCCATACAACTATTGGGTGTCAAAGCTGGACACGTGGCACGAAATTGCGCTGTATGCCCTGGATGTGCTGGCTTGCCCTGCCGGTAGCGTCTTGTCAGAGAGGGTGTTTAGTGCAGCTGGGGGAATCATCACGGATAAGCGTACCTGCCTGTCAACTGCCAGTGCCGACATGCTTACACTCATAAAGATGAACAAAGCCTGGATTTTCCCAGACTTCTTTTGTCCACCGGCGGAGAGCAGCGGAACTTAAAGATTCTTTTCGCTACAACTGCAGATAAAAGCACTCTTCTCTATCACTGGAAAAATAGGGCATTTAGCTTTGTCTATCTTTCTCTGATATTAGTCCTCCTCCTGCTACTCCTCCACCAGAAACAACATGTCATCACGCTGAACTGCCAATTTTTCTGCGGCCCAAAAGGCTCATCTAACAATGTTTTTACAATTTTTCAAAGTTTCAAAAGTATTGATATTTTAACATGAACCAATTTTTTTAACATGGGTGCCTCCAGGCTCTTACAAATTACACTTGTACCCTTGGTACACTAATTTTTCGGGCCCACGCCTACACTCTTATCCAACTAATTTTTCCGGCCTTCGCCTACACCCATGATACCCCAATGTTTCAGAGGTTGGCCTATACTCTTGCTACAGAAATTTTACTGGGGTCTGCCTGCCTATACTTCTGCCACATTAATGTTACAGGGGTCTGCTTATACTTCAGCCACGTAAATGTTACAGGGGTCTGCCTATACTTCTGCTACAAGAATGTTACTGGGGTCTGCCTATACTTCTGCCACATAAATTTTACAGATGTCTGCATATACTGCTGCTACAAAAATGTTACTGGGGACTGCGTATACTTCTACTACCGAAATGGTGCTGGGGTCTGCCTATACTGCTGCTATAGAAATGTTACAGGGGTCTGCCTTACTGCTACTCCATAAATGTTACTGGGGTCTGCCTATACTTCTGCCACATAAATGTTACTGGGGTCTGCCTATACTTCTGCCACATAAATGTTACTGGGGTCTGCCTATACTTCTGCCACATAAATGTTACCAGGGTCTGCCTATTCTGCTGCTCCTTAAATGTTACAGGCGTCTGCTTATACTGCTGCTACAGAAATGTTACAGGGGTCTGCTTATACTGCTTCTACAGAAATGTTACAGGGGTCTGCTTATACTGCTGCTACAGAAATGTTACAGGGGTCTGCCTATTCTGCTGCTACATAACTGTTACTGGGGTCTGCCTATGCTTCTGCCACATAAATGTTACAGGGGTTTGCTTATACTGCTGCAACAGACATGTTACAGGGGTCTGCCTATGCTTCTGCTACATAAATGTTACGGGGGTCTGCTTATACCGCTGCTACAGAAATATTACAGGGGTGTACGTATACTTCTGCTAGAAAAATGGTACTGGGGTCTGCCTATGCTTCTGCTACATAAATGTTACAGGGGTCTGCCTATGCTTCTGCTACATAAATGTTACAGGGGTCTGCTTATGCTTCTGCTACATAAATGTTACAGGGGTCTGCCTATGCTTCTGCTAAAGAAATGTTACAGGGGTCTGCCTACACTGCTGCTACAAAAATGTTACAGGGGTCTGCCTACACTGCTGCCACTTAAATGTTACAGGAGTCTGCCTATACTTCTGCTACAAGAATGTTACAGGGAGTCTGCCTATACTTCTGCTACAAGAATGTTACAGGGAGTCTGCCTATACTTCTGCTACAAGAATGTTATAGGGAGTCTGCCTATACTTCTGCTACAAGAATGTTACAGGGAGTCTGCATATACTGCTGCTACACAAATGTTACAGGGAGTCTGCCTATACTTCTGCTACAAGAATGTTACAGGGAGTCTGCCTATACTTCTGCTACAAGAATGTTATAGGGAGTCTGCCTATACTTCTGCTACAAGAATGTTACAGGGAGTCTGCATATACTGCTGCTACACAAATGTTACAGGGAGTCTGCCTATACTTCTGCTACAAGAATGTTACAGGGAGTCTGCCTATACTTCTGCTACAAGAATGTTACAGGGAGTCTGCATATACTGCTGCTACACAAATGTTACAGGGAGTCTGCCTATACTTCTGCTACAAGAATGTTACAGGGAGTCTGCATATACTGCTGCTACACAAATGTTACAGGGAGTCTGCCTATACTTCTGCTACAAGAATGTTACAGGGAGTCTGCCTATACTTCTGCTACAAGAATGTTACAGGGGTCTGCATATACTGCTGCTACAAGAATGTTACAGGGGTCTGCATATACTGCTGCTACACAAATGTTACAGGGGTTTGCCAATACTGCAGCTACATAAATGTTACAGGGGTCTGAATATACTTCTGCTACAAGAATGTTACAGGGAGTCTGCCTATACTTCTGCTACAAGAATGTTACAGGGGTCTGCATATACTGCTGCTACAAGAATGTTACAGGGGTCTGCATATACTGCTGCTACACAAATGTTACAGGGGTTTGCCAATACTGCAGCTACATAAATGTTACAGGGGTCTGAATATACTTCTGCTAATTAAATATTACTGGGGTCTGTCTATACTGTTACTACAGAAATGTTACTGGGGTCAGCTTATACCTTTGCTACAGGAATATTACAGGGGTCTGTGTATACTATGGGTGCACTAAGTCTTCCCATCGCGGTGTTCTACCTATCTGGCCCCCCCAAAAAAAACAAGAGCGTGACTAGGGCATGGATTGTGGGCCGAGGACAACATGTATTTCCTCTCACGTAACCTCAGCTATCCGGGGCACTGCACTGGGATTTCTTTATGTACCGTCTGTGTGTTCCTGCTAGCCACCCATGCTGTGGGTGCACACAGACTTCCCATTGAGGTGTTTTACCTGTCTGTCCCCAAAACACTGACAGACTTGGGTAGGGTGCAGAGTGCAGATGGTTTACCCCTTGCATTGTCAATGAGGTATCTGACACCCAAACAGAATGAGTAGTGTGTGGACATATGGAGTTTTCATTGCTATGTCACTCGCAGCATCTTGGGCCGCACAAGGTGTTGGCTGGGACAGAGGCAGACCCAGGGCCTGCTCACATACTTCCCACACAGAGTATTGCTGCATTGTGGTGATGTGTAGAAGTACTGCTCTGGCAGCGAAGTCCCCTTTATGCCCACGTTTGCAGCTCCTGACGGAGGTGGCACAGGATTGGAATGAAGATCGAACGTCAATTTCTCATCGATTCTCTACAGCATTGTGGGCTATTTCCCCCGCCCCCTTTTAAAGAGGGTCGCTGCCTGGCCATGCCAACCCTCTGCAGTGTGTGCCTCCGGTTCCTCCTCATCGCAGACACACTTATAAATAGACATGAAGGTGGTGTGGCTATGAAGCGAGCGTGTGGCATGAAGGCAGCTGAAGGCTGCGCAGGGACACTTTTGTGTGCGCTGCGGACGCAGGGTCATGCGGGGGATTGGGCAGCATGTAACCCAGGAGAAGAGGCAGCGGTGTGACCCGCAGGCAGTGATTGTGTTTGGTTGGAGGTAGTGTGGTGCTTAGCTAAGGTGTTCCTTGCTAATGAGGGTTTGTCCTAAGTAAAAATTGTTAGGGGGCTTGATAGTGAGACCTGGGAACCTGAGATGCAGCCCTGCATGTTGCCCCTCGCCTGCCCTATCCGTTTCTGTGTCGTTTCCATCACTTTCGTAGGTTTTGAAGATTTGCACAAATGAAAACCTTAGCGAGCATCGGCGATATACAAAAATGCTCGAGTCACCCATTGACTTCAATGGGGTCGGTTACTCGAAACGAACCCTCGAGCATCGCGTAAAGCTCGACTCTAGCAATGAGCACCCAAGCGTTTCGGGGCTCGCTCATCTCTACAGAAGACCCTATTAAAAAAAAACAAACAAAAAAAAACTTAAGTATACAAGAAGTAGAGAGTTTTGACACAACACACAGAAAGTAATGGCATCTAACTTTTGGTTTCCATTAGAACTTACCAGACTGGCTGTACAATCAGCTTGTGCTAACCCTTATATATATATATATATATATATGTATGTGTGTGTGTGTATAGATCAATGTGTATCCTCCCCCTTGGTATCACATCATCTTTTGTTTCATCCAATAAACAAATCCTGTGATTTGATTGGCCTGTAAACTGTGATGAAGAAATAATCTATATCACATGAAATCTGCCCAATGGCTATCAGATATGACTGCAAGAATGACTGGTAAAGTAGGGTTTGATTGTTATCTGTAACCATTTTAGACAAAGGACGACCCTGTTAGTCTAATTAATAATGCCCTCAAGAAGGTCACAGCCCTGAGGGCTCCTTCAGATGAACGTATTTGTGCTCATGAAAGCATTATATTGATATTAATGGGTTCTTATACATCTTCCGCCTTCTTGCATGCACAAAAAAATAGGACCAGCTCAATTTTCCCAGTGTCAAAAAGACTCTGGTACACGCAGTATCAAAAAGCAGGCTCAGAAAAATGATGCATTGGGCTGGGGTGAGGGACAACTTGAAAAAATTGATGACTCATCCGAACCTGGCCAGAGTGTCCAATGTGACCTAAAGGCGCTGCAGGTTGGACTCCCATGTAGGAGCTTTTCAGGATGTCTTCCAAATAAGGAATGGCCACAATCCCTTTTAGATGGAGGAATGCCATGACCACTGCCAACACTTTGGTAAAATCCCATGGTGCAGTAGCCAGCCCAAATGGCAGGGCTACAAACTGGTAATGCCTAGACCAAACAGCAATCCACAAGCAACGTTGGTGAATGTGCAGATAGTCATCTTTGATGTCTATGGACGAGAGAAATTTGCACGGCTACATGGATGTCATGACTGACCTTAGAGACTCCAAGCGGAAATGCTGAATTCTTATGTAACAATTTAGGGCTTTCAGATCCAGAACCGGTCTGAATGATCCATCCTTTGTTGGCCACAGTAAACAGATTGGAATAAATACTCCTATAATGTTGGGAGGACAGGATCTGCACTATGACGCCCAAAGAGAGCAAGTTATGGAATGGGCCAAGTCTCCAGCCGCCAGAGGGGATTCTAGAACCCTTGAAGTAAAAAAAAATGTTCAGATGGCTGGGCAATAAACTCAATCGCATACCTGTGGAAACAACCTCTGGAACCCATGCGCCTGCATTGTGCGCCAGCCAGGTTTTCCTGAACAGGGTCAGCCGTCCCCCACCCTGGAAACCCAGAGTGGAGGCGGACCCTCAGTTAGAGAATTTGGCAGAAAAAGGCCTACCACATTGGGGACAAAGGTGCCATGCTGGTCTTGGCTTGATGGAGGGACCTTGCCTCTGGTCTTGTGACGCCTTCCTGTCGCCTGAGGTTCCAACCGCTTAGGTTTAGCAAAGCGCTTATCTGGTTTCCTGCACTCCCTGTAGATCACATTTTCAAAATCTTCATGTGGAGGAAAAAATTTTGTGGCGTGTCTGGGGCGCTGGAAGAACACGGTCACCGCAGGAGTAGCTGGAGGCTGGGCATTGATCTGTAAGGTACTAGTGATCGTAGTAATAATGCTTTCAACCATTGAGGAGAGCTTAGAAGTTTTCTCAATAATCATCATCATTATTGGACTCAGAAGTTGAATCAGAAGGCTCGCCCTTTGATTGACTAAGGCGTCAAGAGTAATAACAGAACTCTGCCTGGATGCCAGGGGGTGGCCAACGGTCTGAGGATATAGGCGATATAGGGATATAGGAACATTCTGAGACACAGAATCAACTCTTTTGGACCCCACTCTATTAGGAAGCCCTGGCATCTGATCCAGCCTCTCCAAAATAACAGAGAAAGCTGTAGTCAAATTAGAGACTGCCAACGCTAGAGCCTGAGCCCATTCTGGCAAAGGGTGCGCGGGGGGTGGGGGGGTGCTAGTAGTTGGGTCTACAGTCACCAGCCGCAACAGAGTACAATTACTTCAATAGGGCTCCAGCTGGCTGCACTTGAATTTAATTATGCACTGAGAACAAGTATAATGGATAACCTCTTCTCAGATCCTCAGCTTTGGACCCAGGTCCAAATGGCACTCCCAAAGAAACAACTGTCAGAAAGTTACAGGAGGAATATAGCAAGTAGGGGAGCAAAGCGTAGGCAGAGATTACGCATGGACTAGAGCTGTAGCAGTAGTGCTGTCATCGAAGGGAAACTCCTGACATGGAACTACAAGTCCCAAAATGCCCATCAGCCTGCCATGTAAAATGCTGGAAACATGGGGGAAGTGGCACTGAGCTTCAGTGCTGCTGACTAATTAGCACTAATATTCAAGCCTCCAAGCTCTCAGGAAGGGCACAGTCAAGGTAAGTCCCCACATGCAGACCTCATTAGGAAAATTCCCCAGGAACTCCTTATTCACCCACCAAATATAGGGGGAGTAAAGATGTCCTGGGCTCCAGCAGTGTACCTCCTGCAGCCATCGTCCTTTATAGCTAGGCATGGGGATACTCCGTACAAAATACTATTGTGTCCTAATCGGGAACATAGCTAAATTTCTGCAGAGGAGCTGTTCAAGTCCTGGCTGGCCTAGTGGAGAGAGCTACCTACTGGATTGCGGGAGGTCAGGTGTTTGAGCCCAGACAATTAGACACTTATTACTATCTCCCTGAGCCATTCAATTTATGGCAAATAATGCTAATTAAAGTAACAGTCAAATTAGAGTCATAACAACATGTCAGACTTTTTGTTCAGTGGGCTCTGCGTGCTAAGACCCCCCACTGATTGCTAAAATGTAGGAGCAGAAGTGCTCACCCATGAAGATGAGCTAATAGATGTCTCTAGATTTCTGTACAACAGAACTTACCAAAATCATGCCACCTTCTCTCTAATCTGTACCTTACAGACTTCCTACTTTTCCAACTTCTGAAACATCCGGCATGGGAACTTGCTTGGACTAGAAATTACTCACAAGATTGAAAGCCCAACTGTTTTCTGAATGTATGCTATATGGAGCTAATTATAAAGGAGTTGAAGTAGTTGTCTCATGAAGACAACACCCTCCAATATTTCCTATTAGATATATCTCCCAACTCTCGAAGAATGGAAGAAGGGACAACTCCTGGTATAGTGTTTTGCGATAAGCCTTGCCCAGTGATATCTCGGCTTAGTGAGTGGATAGCGGGTGAAAGTGGAGGCATTGCAGGGTTGGTTGTGCATCTGTACTGCGCTGATGGTAGCCCAGTGGAGATACCAAGACATGCAACACGTTCCTGGGAGAGTGCCTACAACCTGGGACTATTCCTTTTGGATCTGGGACAGCTATGAGGCAGATATTAGGGCAGATGTCAAGAAAGGGAGTCCTGTTCTGGATGTTAAGAAAATTGTAGATCAATGTATCAGTTAATTGTTCTTTTATTGCATTGTAGACTAGAAATATATAGCATGATACTAGTATAAAGTGGTGAAGGGGTTAAATGAAACCCTTCTATAGCAGTGTGTGTTTTCTGATGAGACAGATGAGATAAGACAGTCTCCTAGACCACCCATGTATGTATGTTTACTGATGGGGCACACAGAAAATAGGACAGACTTCTAGACCCCCCCCCCCCTTGCATCCCCTTTTCCTGAATTCATAACGGTTTTATTGTATGTAATAGATACACCTTAGGAGGTGTAACTTATGTTAATCATTTTTTGTTTTAGCCTATCATGTATTCTTATTAATCTTGGAGGTATATACTTTTGCTGTGATGTCATTTATGGTACATAAGCTTCAAACACCTTTAGAATAAATTAGAACTCATCTGATACCGCACAGGCTGGTGTGATTTTGTATTTCTCCTGGGCCCAGACGTCTGCACGAGATCTGGGATCATCTTTTCTTTGATAAACACATAAATTCTCCTTACACTGGATGATTCAAGACTATATAAATGGCTGCCCTGTAATACTAAACTTCCCATGCTGCTGAAGGGAAAATACATGGCTGGCCAAATAACTGATTTTGCCAGGGTGCTGGAGCATTAACAGGTCATATACTGAAAAACTGGTCAGCCATACATTTTCCCAGCATTGGCCACTGCAGAGGAACTGCTGAATTGCATGGTGGCTAATTATATTATACAGTGATGAGAGGGGTCCACCAGGCTGGGAGCTGCTGATACCGTGTGACTCTTCAGTCTGGCTCATGGTGGACGTCCCATAGTGAGATGACTACTTTAATACTGTATATGTGATGTCATTAGTTCATTGAAATCAATATCTGCCTCATTGACCCGTTGGAGTACCTTGAAGAGAAGAGCTTGATAACATGACTTGTTGGGATTCCTTGGGACTCAGGAAAAAAAAAAACAGGTTTAGGGGGCGTGGCTTGGAGCATGAGCGAATAGGACGCAGCAGACAGAAGCTCCCATCAAACCTCGGCTTCTAACCTGCTTATAGGGCTTCCAGTGGCTTCAATTCACCACAGGAGACGCATCAGAAGATCCAGAGCGCAGGGCACCCCAGACTGCGGCGATTTGGGCCCCATGGACATCTATTTCAGGCACCAGTCCAAGAAAAGTGGGCCCCAAGATGGCGGCGCCGCCGGCTTTGGGGGCGGGGCCTCGGCTCCCTGTTTCTCGGGTTCTGACGGGACTGCTCACCCACCGCAGGAGGAGGATGCCAGCAGCTCCCCAGCCCTTCAAATGAGCAGGAATGCCTCGCCACAGCCACAGAGACCTCAGAGGCTCCAGCACGGCCACTAGCGATTAGCTCCGCCCACCGCCACCATTACCACGAGGGAGCCGATTCTGCACCTCACGGGCCCTATTGTGACACTGTCCCAGCTGGACTCTTTGCACCAGACAGCTACCCAGAGCTGCTGAATATCAGGTGAGCAGGGACTGCTTTCCTCAAAGAGCACAGAGGTCCCAAGGAGGACACATACAAGTTGCCCTGCCCACCACCGCCATTACTTCGAGTGGGGCGGTGACACAGTCTGTGACCCAGGACCACCACTCAGAGCTTTCTTGTGGCCCCCTGGCCCCCAGCATGGAGGATCCGTGGGACCCCTCTGCCACCCAACTTGCTAAGCTTTCCCACCTGAATGCAGCTGGTGGAAAAAAAACGGAGCACACTCAGCTCAATCAAGAGCTGGGAGGGGGAGGTTCAATGCCTCACATGAAATGCAGATTTGCAGCGGAGAGTCTGATAGCCTTGCACAGCATCAACAATCCAGTCAGGAGGACAAACAATCCCTCTGCGGATTCCCTAGCTCAGTCACCCCTCAATCCCAGGTGGGACAGCCGGGACCCTCACCGCCCCCCACTAGACCTAAATCCTCCAACCCAACAGGAAACGCTGACCCGCGGGTGGAAGGAGATGAGGATGCAGACAGAGACAGATGGGACTGGAAGGCGCACCTGTGTGCTATCCCCACCAGAGGAGAGATTGATGCCTTACTACTGAAAATGTCAAGCCATAGAAGCGCTACAAGCGGAAATCCGTCACCTCGGACACAGAGTAGTGGAGTCAGAGGAATTGCAAGCTCAAAACCATTCACACATTAGCGAGCATGACCATCTCCGTTGCTCTATATCTTAGCTACGGAACCCTTGGCAAAAGCTTTGAGAATGAATCCCGACATGCAGGAGGTGAGGTGTGGGGATAAGGAGCATAAACTTTCCATATTCGCTGATGACCTGCTCATTTACATCTCAAACCCTCGAGTTGGTCTCCCAGTAATATCAGAGCTGGCCAGCTATGGGAAATTAAGCATAAGCAACTTCAAGATGAACTCACAAAAATCAGAAATTCTCAACGTTACCCTGGCTTCCTTGGAAGCCAGAAAGTTAAGGGAAACCTTTCCCTTCCAATGGAGAGAGAAATCCCCTCTGACCCTTCCCAGATCTATGATTTAAATTGTAGACCTTTTCTGGCTACCCTGGACTCGAAGCTGGAGCAGTGGTCCAAAATTCTTTTGTCTTGGTTTGGCAGGATCAATTCCCTAAAAATGAATATCTTGCCTAGAATATTGTACACTTTTCAGACGTTACCCTGGGACTTGGGCAGTTGTATAGGACTCCAGACAGACTCCACAGAATCTTTCCAGAGGTGACGAATGAATGCTTGAGATGCGGCTCTGAAGTACGCTCTATGTACCACATATGGTGAACCTGCCCTCTCATAGCTTCTCTGTGGAATGATGTGGCACGTCTGTATGGGGTGGTTAGTAGAACCTGTCACAAGAAATACGCCTCCTTCTATATTCCCTGGTTCCGTCCCGGGGGTCAAGAAGAGTCTACTGAGTCACTTTATAATGGCCATGCGCCTGACCGTTCCCAAATACTGGAAGCGAGGAGGAGCGGTTCCAAGAGCTGCCTGGGTTGAAGCCTTGGACTACCTTAAATATATGGAGGAGCTCAGGAGCGCTGACTCTGAGATGGGATACTCGAGCTTCTACGGGACATGGGCGCTGTGGGACAATTTCAGAAGCTCCCCGGCCTTTCTTAGGTGGCTGGAAGAGGGCTTTCTCTGAGCTTAACACGGGGTCCCTGAAAACCTTGTGACACCAAGACCCCATACTGCAAAGGCTGGAAGGACCTTCTTCCCTCCCCCCTTTCTCCTGTGTCTGGCCCCCTCTGTTCACCAGCTGATGTCTCTTCTTTTTTTTCATCTTAACTAAAATAGTTAAAACAGTTACAACAGTCTGAATGTACCCTCTCAGTTTTCTGCATATGATAGTCTGTATACAGACCAGCATCTAGAGGGAAACCTACGGGTTTCAGAGGTCTGGTAACTGTCTGGGAGTACCGTTTAGGGGACTTTTTGTTTTCTCAGGAGCTCATCTGACGTGTTTTGATTTGTTGTCTGTTAGGACTAGTTTAGAGGTGCTCTAAGAGGAGGATTCGGCTCTTAGCCCAACCAACAGCTCCATCGAGGCCCACAGAGCCCTACTCATAGGCTCACGTTGATGATACTGTTTATGTTCCCCTTGATTTCAGTCAGTTTTTTCCCCTGGGGCATCTTTTCTCTTCTCTCCCCCTCTCAATCTCCTCAGTTTGGAGGTAATTCATTTGTAAACCTTCGGCAAGACTTTAGCCTGAGGGGAGGGGGGAATTGTATGATTCCTTTTAAGTTTCAGAATGGATATATCGCTAACGACATGGCTTATTATTGCAATTTTCTATGGAATGTTGTATGTTTTACCTAAGAAAATTCAAATACATTTTTGAAACAAAAAAAAAAATCAGGTTTAGAGAATTGGTAGAAAGCCCAAACTGCTAAATACTTGTACTTTGTGTTGAAGTGATGAAATGTTTACCTTGTATGTTTCCGTTTCCCGATTCGAACAATGAGATGATACATATAGAGTATAATATACTGACGTCTTCAGGTATTTACATAATACAAGGTTCCTGCACAGAAAGGGAAAACAAGCCAGGTCTGAGATCCTGGAGACGTCACATTCATGACATTCATTATTAAGACAAACAGACATAATCTTAGGGAAGTTAACGAGGGCCAACTTCATAAAAAGGTAATAAATGTTCATTAAGTTAATTAATACAGCCATTACATTTATACTACAGGAAGTTGTGATAACAATGGCGTTATTATCAGGGCTCCTTCACACGAGCCCTGATGGTGGCAGAGTATTACACTGGCAGGCTTTGCTGCCGCTCACACATATGCGGAATACGTGCACAGAAAGATGGCAGCATGTTCTATATTATGCTCACATACATGATGATTGGTGGCACGCAGCGATCTACGCTCTTGTGAAGCCGTCCTAATAGTGTAGAGGGCAAATCCGCATGAGAATACATGAGTTTGCCTGCTTTTTAACCCCTTAAAGGGGTTGTTCCGCTGTAAGCTATAGATGGCCTGTCCTCGGCTCTCCTACAGACCACATATTGGTTTATTCCCCGTTGAGTTGGTTGGGCATTACTCTTGTGCCGGCTTCTTCTGTACAGCCCAACATGCAGCACTAGTTGTTATCTCCTCTGGTATTAAAGGGTTTCTCCGGGACTTAGGGCTTATTTACATGAACGAGAAAAGCGTTTGCCTGACTCGCAGATCTTGTGTAACGTACTAGCCCATTGATCCTAAAGACTAATGTTCACGGGCAGTTCTGCTCTTGTAGCGATGCTGCATGATGGGAAAACTGCAGGAGGTCCTATTTTTTTTCTGATATCACGGAAAACTCAGCAATTATTTGCCATGGGCAAGTTAAAAGTCGCATCACATTTGCATGAAACTAGCATGTACATGTAATTTTTTTTCCTATTGCAACAACATGTGATTCTCATGTGCGTGAAAAAGATATGTAAAAATCGCATGTACAGCAGTGCAATTTTCTTGCAACACACATCGCGGTCGAAGTGAAAATCACGGGTTTAAGAGTGTGATATGGGTATGATCTTGTACCGATACCAAGCTTACCTGTGTAAATACATCCATAACCCTTGATGACCTATGCTCAGGATATACATCATCAATGGTTGACCAGTGGGGATCCACCACTCAGGACCCCAGGGGATCAGCTGCTATCAGGCCCACTGTCAGTGTGGAAGGAGGCAGAGGCTGATAGCTCTGTCCATATTGCAGTGGCGTTGGTTGGTAATGCAGGCACAGCTCCTGTTGAGCTGGAAGGAGATGAATACGGTCCATGGGTTGTTTATTCAATGGAAGACATACTAGGTGATCTAGTTATTGCAATGCTGAACGCAATGCCCCATGATCCGATTATAATATAGGCCACCTCTGTATATAAGCCTAGTCCTACCAATGCATTCATGCCATGTGGGGTCATAGATTTACAACAAGAACTCTCAACACTAGGGAAGAAGAGATCTTCTACATGTAAGACACCAACATTGGTAAGGAAGATTATCCGAAATCACTATTGACAAGATATTGGCCAATATTCCCAGTCTATCCTCCAACCCCAATAACCACCAGCTGCACCTGTCCGATAATGGCTGTGAAGCCATGTATGGTCTTCTCTTCACGCCTCTAGCTCCGACGCTTCTTTCTGCTGATTTCAGTGAATTTGTCCTTTTAGCATGACTTAAATAATCAAATTATCAATATGTTCAAAAATGTAAATGACCCTCCAGGCCTGAAGAAACAAAGATGGCCGCACCACCTCTCTGACTACTATGTATTAGTATTCATCATTCGTCTAAGTCACTACATACTGCTTTGATTTGCCAGCACTGTCCATGTAAGCAGCACTGGCCTGTCAGAGTAGAGTATATTGTCTTAGACTAAAACAAAAAATGTTTAGTACCGTGTCGCCAGTACAGCAAAATGTGATTGTTCCCAGCAAGACAAACCAAGTCATCTTGTAGATATGATACCTTTTAATGGCCAACAAAAAGACATGATGTCACAGCGAGCTTTCATACCTACTCAGGGTCCTTTTTCAGGCTAAATGAAATAGATCTGAAGAGCTATATATATATATACTTATGCATATGAAAAGGCACAGACATGGTGTGATTAATTTGCACTTAAAAATACCACAACAGGATAAGCAGAGGGGTAAATACTTTATTAGTCCACTGATAAGGGATGTGAGCGTTTTATCTCTGCTCCAGATTTCTCATATTCTCCACTGATGCAAAAAACCCTCCGAGGGTCATTCTGTTTTTGTACTTCCAAATTCCTCTGATGTTGGGATTTGAAGTTGCCTTTAAGTATAATAATTTGTATTTGTTCATTGCATTAGTTTACCAAGTAAGAATATCAGCTGCCAACATATTCAGAAATGTTATCCTTCATTTATCATACTAATGATGCAGATAAAACAGAAATGGGCTTATTAAGCAGATTCTTCTTGAAATATTCAGATTTATGACTAAGGAAGCGGATAAATCTTGCAGTATTATCCAAGATCAGGTTATGAATTGTTGAATGGTTGCAATAGTGTATTAAGGATTTATATACAAATATGATACTTTTAGGCCGCCTGCAGACGAGTGGGTGGGATCCGGCGGCAAGGATTCTCGCCGCGGGATCCGACCCGAGCACCTGCAGGGACTAGTGCGTACTCACTCGCACCCGGCGGCCCTGGCTGTTTGATGTGCCGGCTTGCCGCGCAGCCCGGAGACGGCAGCAGGTGAGTGATATTTCTGTGCCCCGCACAGAAATAGGACATGCCACGGTTTGTTTGCCGCGCGATATTTCGCGCCGCCAAACCGCGGCCGTCTGCATAGGATTGCGTTTGTTAATACAATCCTATGCAGGCTTTGAGCGGCGGAAATCCCGCCGCTGGATTCCCGCCTGTGTGCAGGCGCCCTTATTACTGTTTTTCATTGTAGGGATTGTCCAAAGTCCATCAACAGTTCAAGTCAATACACGTTTTGGACTTTTACACTTATTATAACTGTACTACTATATCAGTGATCTCCAACCATGGATTCCTTACTCACCAGGAAAGATGTTTCCAAAGGCTAGCCTCCATCTATACAGAATATGTGCACGACAACCTTTATACCCATTATAATGCATTATTGTACACACATGACCAGATCAGTCTGAGGCCGCTCTCACACTAGCGTGTGCTGGACCGTACCACGCGTGTATCTCCTGAGCAGGGAGCATGCAGAAGTGCGTAGTACACTGCATACTGCTGCGTGCGACAAATCCACATACACTATCTTGGCATGCATTACGGGCCAAGATAGAGCATGTCCTTTTTTGCACGCTGTCTGAGAGGCACCATTGCCGGTAATGTAAAGTTAGTTACCAAGTTTTATGTGTGAAAAACCCCGCAAAACGGTAGGGTGTGAGTGGCCTCAGAGATGATTTGTGGATCAACCCATTAGAAATGGACCCTAGTACCAAGTGGCTTCAAAGTCAGCTTCAAATGGAGTTGGGGCCTATAGCGTGTCAGAATCTACATCCTCTGGTACTCTGGTTGGCCAGTCCAACCTCGTCTTGGACCTGTGGATATCCAGCTGGTGTAACATTATAGGCTGGCAGGTCATGTTGGGAGCTGTAGTTTCAGCACAGCTGGAGAAGCCTGAACTCATTAAAGGTCTGTTCAGACTGCATTTTACACTATGCCTCAGGATTGAGTCCCAGCGTTCCATCTGAATCCCCCAAAACACAATTCAGACCGAACCATGAGAGGTAACCATAGGTTACATTAGTTTAAGCAGACTTCAGTGCCAACCAGAATAATGCAGTCAGCTATTCTGTCCTGCATAAATACTGGAAAGGAACGGACACCTGTTCAAATAAAGATCTTAATGGTCTCCGTTTGACTAAAGTAATTCTATGATTCCATCCCCGGGGTCCTGTTTTTAGGGACTCAGATAGAACCTCATGAAGTAGAGTAAAATACAGTCTGGACAAACATTACCTTGGACACGGTGTAGTTAATGGCCATTTACATCAAACCTCTCAAATTCATTGTCCCTCACAAGAAGAACATCGAGGTTACCAGGTAGCCACCTATACACACTAGATTAAAAACAATGGACCCCACTGAAATCAGGACAGTCAATCAACAACACTCTGAGGGCTCCTTCCCACGAGCGTAGGTGTTTGTATGTGCACCTGTGCTGTACAGTGCACAAATCTTCCCTCCTCTCACCTTCCCTCTGGCTGTTTGCAATAGGAGTAGGTGGAACAGGGGCGGAGCTAAACACCCTCCCCTTGTCTGCAGCCAGCAATGGGAGGGGTTGGAGCGGCCCCTCCCAATGCAAACAGCCGGAGGGGAGCAGAGAGGAGGAGAGAAGGAGGAAGGAGTTTAGCAGTCACGCTGCTAAACTCCCTCCCACTTCCCTTCTCCGGACGCTGTCATTGGCTCCCATAGGAGCCTATGCAGCAGACGATGTATTCCGGGCACAAAGATAGTTCCAGGACTATCTTTTTGGCTCAGCGTGAAAGCTGGAATACGCCTGTGTGATCTGATGTAATGGAATCCAATGCATCAGATCGTAGCGTATATCGGCCAGCCGTGAAAACAGCAGCCGATATACGCTCGTGTGAATAAGCCCTAAAGTTGATAAGTGGTAATAGTAGCATGTGGCCAACAGTTGACCAATATACAATTCCTGTCGATGAAGTTTATAGGTCATGAACACCTCCTATTAGGAAACCTCTGTTTACCTTACAGGTTTGCCCAACGCAGATTAGATAATCTTGCTGCAATGTAAATCAGCGGTATTTCCCATAATGAACTTGTCTTTTACGGATTACAGCATTGATTGCAACATGTACAGAACACAAGGAATGGACTTGCATCTACTATTCAGCCCTGCTGATGTTTCTTCATATGGTTTAAGGAGTACCTGTACACTCTTGCATAGTCGGTTGTTTTTGGCTACTTCTGGCAGCTGAAGACGGCCACATCAAGCACCATCTCAGTCTCCAGCTCCTCTCTGGCCTCTATTTTGGAATAAATGCGCAAAAAAAAAAAGCTTTTGTAAATGAACATTGTAGCTTTATACAGCATGTTAATGTGTAGCAATAGAAGCAAATAGCAGCAAGTACAAATGAGCCAAAATATCAGCAGTTGTGTGAACGCAGGCCAAAGACAGATTTCTGCAGCGTCTGTCAGTAAGGCTGATCTGTCTCTCTGTCTGTGTCTCTGTCTCTCTGTGTCTCTGTCTCTCTGTGTCTCTGTCTGTCTCTGTGTCTCTGTCTGTCTCTGTCTCTCTGTCTCTCTGTGTCTCTGTCTCTCTCTCTCTCTCTCTCTCTCTGTGTGTCTGTGTGTGTGTGTGTCTGTCTGTCTCTGTGTCTCTGTCTGTGTCTGTCTGTCTGTGTCTGTCTGTCTGTCCTCTGTGTCTCTCTCTCTCTGTCTGTCCTCTGTGTGTGTCTCTCTCTCTGTCTGTCCTCTGTGTGTGTCTCTCTCTCTCTGTCTGTCCTCTGTGTCTGTCTCTCTCTCTCTCTGTGTCTCTGTCTGTGTGTCTGTCTGTCTCTGTGTCTCTGTCTGTGTG